>CAJNSZ010000004.1:3496116-3799838 GCA_905329745.1 Rotaria sp. Silwood2 | reverse complement strand
TGACTTGAAAGATTTTTAAAAAGTTTTGATGAAAATATCGACAACACACACTGTCCGCATTAAATATAAAGTCTCAAAGACATTTCATCCATTGGCTGAGCCATGGGCCTGAAAGGGTTAACTGAATTATTGTAGAATAACAAAAATATTTTACTAATGCGTTTTTTTCCTGAATACTATTTTAAATATTATAATTGTAATGAAATTAAATGTATTTTAAAATCTTAATGTTTAACAAAAATTTTAGTGAGAATAATATTGCTTTATGTTTGAAGTAGGAAATAATATGTAGTAGAAACTCACAAATACCTTCACATAATCCGGATTCGAAATTTCGTCTATATCCTTTTTCACATTCATCAGATTGACAGTTGTTGCACTCTATCAAAAATAAAATAAATTTGCTGTCAACATTTCTTAATCAATGTTTAATACCGTGACAAAATTGGCCTTTACGTTCGAAACCATTGGGACATGTTGAACTTTCGTTTGATTCTAATTTTGATTCGGTAAACCATTCAAGCTTTTCTTCATCTTCATTATAAATTGGTACTATGTAGTATGTTAAATGAAAATATTATAATTGATAAATTTAATAAACAAGTTATCTTACATGTATACAATTTTTTTAGATAATGTACGGGAGCTTTGATTGTTTTAAGATATTCTTTATTTGGTGTACAATGAATTGTTTGAGTATAGTTATAGAATAATTTTTGTTTTCCAATTAGAAAACCACTTGAAAATGTACGAAAATGACCTAAATAAAAGTCATACAAAATTCGTAAATATTTTTCAATTATTCTTATGAGAAATTAGTATGCAAACACATAATAAATTAATCATTTTTTTATCATAAATGATAATGACATACGTAATTTACTTTATACCAGTTTCTTTATGTTGTATACCGTCTGTTACATCAAGGAATTTCGTGAAAACTATACAAGACTTAATATTACGTTAATTTCATTTAATATTTTCAAATTCTTTTTCATCTTTTATTTAAATAAATCATTCTTTTAAGTCTTTCTCTCAATAATAATTCTCTTAAATTTACTATTTGACTTTTTCTTTCAATATTTAAGCAAGATTGCATTATTTCTCGTATGTTTTTATTACAAGAAGCAATGTGATATTAAAACATGATCAGTTTTAACAGGATGAATTAATAATTCAAAAAAAAGTCGAAGAAATGACCAATCTAATGAAAAAATCATCAGAATGTCCATTAGTATAAGCAAATCAAAAACTAACACACAAATATGATGCAGTAACTTAAAAGTTGTTTACAGTCACAATGACATCTCTGAATTTTTAATGAACTAAAAAACTTCAATAAGCATGCAAAGAAATTTTTTTTTTGTACATCAAAAGTAAGTGGTGTTCAACTACAGTAGAAGATATAAAGAATTGAACACTATTAAAATTGTATGACTGATATACTTTGTTAAATATTTTCTTTGGAAAAAGAAAGCATTTTGGCTTTAGATATGAAAAATAAATAATGCTCGCTGTTAATTTATATCATTCAAAGTCAAAAATGACTTTTATGACTAACACGCGTCAATGAAAATTATTGAATTATTCTTCTTTCTTTTTTCTTTTTGACTAGTTCAGAATGTTCTATTTTAATTCATCATTAAGATAATCAATAGAAACTAAAACTTCTCTAAATCGAATATACAACAATAAACATCATACTGCGTTTGTTTTTCTACATCAATGAAATTGGGTACATATATATATATATCTACAATCGACAACAAAATTATCCAACAAGGTTTATGTTTAGTTTTTGTTATACTGATGTAAGCATTAGAAAGAATCAAAATAGTGATACGAATAGAGAGAATTGTTTCCAACAAGAATATAAGAAAATAAAAATTATCATTTAATTACCAAAGATAAGAACTTCAGAAAACCAAAACACGAGTTTTCCAATACTTACAAGACGTAAATATAATTTTGTTTCTCTGCGACCTTTCTTAACTGAGACACAGTAATTTAATTGTAGATCAAAAAATTAGATTTTCTATAGAGAATAGTAAAGAAAAACGATTTTAGAGACTCTCTTAATATTGCTTTATCTCAACATAAAAAATGTCACGATGAACTCGGGGACGTCTTATTTTGTATATAATTATTTACTCTCTTGTTTTATATAGTCTAAATAAAACTATCTATATTTACAGGTTGTAGATGTTAATAAACTAGCCTTTGAGTTTTGTGAACTTTCTATCTTTGAGAATTGTATAATAATTTTTATTTCTGTATACATTTATTGTTAACATTTTTCTCTATTCGTATTACTATTTGGAATTTTTCTAGTGCTTATGGCAACAGAAAACAAATTGAGAATCAATCTTTTGAATAATTCTTGGTATACACTGTTTACATGATTCACAATAGTAACTATTATTATAGTTTCTATACATTCACAATTTATGAGAGTGAAATTAATATTTTAAAATTTCTTCAAAGTGTTAGTAGTACAGTAATAAAATCAAAAGTGAAAGTACCATTTGATAATATCAACATTAAATTAAAAGAGTACAACTTGTCATCAATCATTGTAAAGGCTTTGTTAAATAAGACATGAATAGATTTCTAACATTTTAGATGTATTTTTTTTAAATAAAAAAATTCAAAAATCATAAAAAGAAATGAATTTTTTTGCGAAGTAATCTACTATTCTAAATGAAGAAACAATCAATAAATAGATTTTATACTTTTTACACAATAAAATAGATTTGAAAAACATTCGATTGTTCTTCACGTAGGAAAATTAGGAATCTTTTCAGATCCAAGATTACAATTAATATGTTAGTTTTACTGTATTTATTGTATTTTGTAAAGCAAAACGGTTTCTTTTATCAGAATATCAAGTACAAAATGCATAAAATAGTCTAGCTTTTATACTCTCATTAGATGTAATGCATTTTAATTATTATGTAATTCTGAGTATTCGCTTACAAATTAATAACTTTTTAAAATTAACTTTTAGAAGATATATTAACAAAAAAAGAAATTATTATCAATAGAAAAGTCTGGAAACGAATCTAGATTAGCAGAATATAAATACTGTTTTTATCTAACTTATTTCAATTTCTAGTAGATTAATATATCTTAGTATTTTCCTATTAGAAATCAAGTTAATTATTTCAAATATCGAACAAAAAATATAATACTATTCACAATGAAATAAGTAATGTTCTATGTAAGCTTTTATTCTTTGAAAAGAAAACAAGATTAATTCCAACTTCATTATCTCATATCGTCAATTCTAAACAAACTAAAAATGAATCGTATTTTGATATTAAATTAAATATCGTACGCTAAGCTAGTACTAATTGAATTTCTCTCTTGATAATTACATTTCATCTAATTCGATTATTTGCTATTATCAGTATTATTATAAGTCTATCGTTGGATAGATTACTTTAAAAAAAAAAATCGATATTTTCTACTAGATGAAATTCTTTCTTATTTTGTTAGTTTATCAAATTAAAACGAAATTTAGATCGTCAACAAACTGTTATAAGATGATTAACTGTTCTTTTCATATAGAGATTAGTAAAAATTGTAATTAATAATCATGCATTTAGTTCATCAGAATTGAAGTATGATTGAAATTTAAAAAAGAATAATTTGAAAAAACTTATTCCGTCTTGAGTAACTAATCAATATTAATGAAAATATATCAATTTAATTGATAAAAAAATTGAAATATGTGTTTTGATACTTCATAAAGAGAAATTTATCTGTGCAAGCATGTACTAACAACAACAGCAGCAACAACATAGAACATAAAATGAGAAGAAAATAACGTACAAGAAAATTGTTTTAGCAATTTTCTTTAAATAATCGTGGTCGTTTGTTTGACCAAATAGGAATAAATTGAAAACGTAAACGAAAACGATGATTTTTTGTATGAGCATATTCATTCATACTGAAATTTTGTCGTTGTTGTTGTAATTCTTGTTGATTTGTTAAATCATGTGAATTTGATAGATCATCACCAGAGAATGGTTCATGTATTGATGAATCTGTATTTTTCATTAATATTTGATGTGATGGTCGTTCAAATGATTCATTTTTACATAATAATCTTGAATTAAAATGGCACCAACATGGAAAATAATTTTTTATTAAATTTGGTAAACGTGTCAATAACCAACTATCACCAAAACGAGCAAATAAAAATAAAAATCGACATATTGTTAATGTTAATTCATTTTGTCCTGATAGAATATTATCTAAATTGTTTTTACTAAGATGACTATGATCATAATTATAATTATTCGATGAACTATCTTTAATAATATATTCATAAAATTGTTTTAAATGAAATAACATTTGAATAAAATGTTGTGGAAATGTACATAAAACATATTTAAGAAGAAATAATAATAATAAACGATAACATAAATGACAATATGGACGCTGTCGTTTTAGTTTGACTAATGTTGTTTGTAAAAATAAATCATTTGCTGAATTTCGTCCTATATCAGTTCGTTGTTCATTAGAAAAATCTTGTTGTGAATGATTACATTTATTTAAAAGAAAATTTCGAGTTGTTTGACCTGGATAAGATGCACGTAAACGTGAATGAAAATCATTCATCATTGGAATATTTTCATAAGATATTGTTGAATATTTTCGTTTGTCATCTAATGGTATTAATGATGGACGTGCACTTGATATTAGATTAGAACCAAAAAATTTTGAATGTAAACTTGTATATGCATCTGTAGCTTGAAATACATTTCGATTTTGTTGTAAAAATCTTGTATAACATTTCACACATGTCGTTCTTTCAATTATTAAACGTACATTATTTGCTAGCTGTTGTTGTTGAAGTTGACTATCAAATAATAAATCGTGTTGTATTAAAATATTATATTTATATAAACTAATTATGAAACAAACAATAATAAAAATAAAAATGATTAAATCAATTAATGGTAATAATATCATATTTAGTGTAATTAATGGAAGTAATTTTATTGTGTGTGAATGTTTTGGTGTATAAAATATATAATTATAACCAAATATAAGAGCTAATGAACCACTTAAAATTAACGCAACATTTGTATGTTTTGTAATTAAAAGATTTTTTCCGTTATGTGCATTCAATGAATATTGTTTTTTTATTGAACGATAATAACGAATAAAATATTGTAAAATACTTATTGACATAATAAATAAATGAAATGTACTGAAATTTATTAATATTTGTTGTACAAGTGTTAATGGTAAAGAATAAAATGTTATAGATGAATAATGTAAAAGATTTGGATGATAGTGTTTTACAATTAAGATTATAAAATAGACAAGTGAAAGACAAATATTGGAAAATGAATATGCCCGTATCCAATTACGATGTAAACAATTATAGAGTAAAGATTTTGATGGAAAAATAATTGAACGGGGTTGTTGAGATTGTTGCTGTTGTTGATCACTATGCGAAATGAACAGAGGGAAATTATTGGAAATGGTTTGTTTTATTTTTATTCTTTCAAAAAAAGATAAATATCCTACTTAGTATCAAATAAAGTTTGTTTTGATGATTTTTTTTTATATGTTAATATAAATATAATTAGATTTTCAATAACAATAAAATAAAGAAAACAAATTTCGACCATTTGTAAATAAGAGAATGTTTTACGTTGTTGTGGACGTTGTTCTGGTTGTAATATTCGTTGATTTGATGTTCCAAATTGAGAAGATAAAAATTTTTGCTGAAGCTGTTGAAACCATAAAGTTCCATTTAATAATTTTGTTGTTGTATCGTTATTATTTGTTGTAAAATTCATTTTTTTTGTTAATTATAAAAGTTGAAGATTATTTTTGAAATTTTCTTTCTTGTTTTCTTTTTTTTTTTTTTTGTTAAATCAAATTAAGAAAAATGTACTCGTAACATATGTAACTCAAAAAGAATTATATTTTAATCTAGAGAATGTATAAGGCAAAATAGATGAAATTATCGAAGATATTTAAAAAAATGCTTTTTTGTTATTAATTTTGCTTGATGTATTTTCAAACGACAGAAAAACCGAACTTTTACTAAACTATATACGAACATTTATAATTAGTTAATTTCTACTAGAGTGTATTTATCGGTATATATTATTCACAGTTCACTACTTCTTTTCTTCTTCTTTTTTTACGGCCTTTAGATTCACTCATCAACACTATGTTTACCCCATTACGATCATTAAAAAAAACGAGATATGTCGTCGAAGAAGAAAAACCGAACAAAAGACAGCTAAATTCCCTGAAGACAAAATGAATGAGAGGATGTGTGTATGTTCAAGTCAAAAAAAATTTTCATCTGTGATGTGATCCAAACAAGAAAAAATATATAGAACCAATGCGAATAATTGCACGGATGGTGTTGTTGACAAGGCGTTAATTTGAATAAAGATATGCATCTTTATGTGACTATGTAAGAAAAAACCAGAAGAAAATAAGAAAGAAAATCGACATGAAAGCTAGAAATGAAAAGGACGAGATGCAAGACGTGTATTGACATTAGGCTTTTCCTCTATTCATCAGGTTTTTTTTTTCTCTCTGTGACCTTTAAAAAAAATATTTAAAAACAGAAACCGTTAAAAAAACGGAAATCTATTATTACTGATATGAACACTATATTAACAAAGATATAAAACATAATGTTATGTTAATAATCTAAAATTATCAATAAACTCTACCATTATGTAACATACCCAAATCGGTTTGAATCATTATCTCTGTAAAAAATGTATTATTTTTAAACTCATAATCATCTGGATATGAACCATTGAATTCAATTCGTTTATCAGAAACTCTTTCAATTATACTAATATGTGAACCTAAAAAAAAAAAAAGAAAAAAATACAATAAGAATAAGATTTGTATATTCAAAAAAATGAATATGTAAAGAAATATTTGATCATCATCTATGTTGATTTTACCATCGATAAATGATATAATCATATCACGCTGAAATTTATCATCGATTGAACAAAATGAAGATGATATATTTTCACGAATTTCCGTTGTTGTTAAAGAAATGAGTGAAGGTGGAAAAAGAAAAATAAAAAGTGTTCGAAACAATGAT
The DNA here is from genome assembly GCA_905329745.1 of Rotaria sp. Silwood2. NCBI lineage: Eukaryota > Metazoa > Rotifera > Eurotatoria > Philodinida > Philodinidae > Rotaria > Rotaria sp. Silwood2. The sequence goes on along the minus strand of CAJNSZ010000004.1, from coordinate 3,792,733 downwards.
GCAAGATTTGATTGTACTTTATTTAATGTTGTTTTTTTTAAAATTGTATTTGAATGAAGTTCAATATTATCGATATTGATTTTTTTTAGTTTACCCTGAAGATGTCGAGTAGATGCTGTTAATGGAACTAAAAAAGAAAAAGAAAGAAACATAGGTAAAAAAAAAAAAAGAAACGACTGATTTTAGCGGTCAACCGAATGGAAAGATCTTATGTCTTTATCTTCTTATGGTTTTTTTTTGTTGCTTCTTTCGACTGCAGATTTATTCTTTGAGCTAAATCAGTTTTTTTTTCTTCTTTTTCTTTTTTTTTTTTTTTATCATGCTAGATCATATCTCGTTCAAGCTCGTTTCTTCATCTATTCTTCTTTTTGTATCTTATATTGAATAGAATGACGATGTTCTTATTCCAGATTGATTTACTTCTGAGAACGACTAGCATCCTTTTTTGCTCTTCTCACAGGCCAAGTAGTAGAATTTTCTCGATCGTTATTCTTTTCTTTTGACCATATTCCTCTTCAACTACTCATTTCGATAATGTGTCGATGAAGGACCTCTTTTTCTCTTTCTCATTTCTTTTCACTATCTTACAATGAAATTTTTTCCCAACTATTTGACAGCTAACACATGAAAGAAATACTGACATATATATATATATATATATATAAATATAAAACATGTGAACATATTGATAGTTGTCAGAAAATGATTAAACAAGTCAGATATAGAAGTGTTCATAATGTACTTCTTGCAAAAACGTTAGTTCCTCTATTGCTTTAGACATGTCTCTTCACCGATAAAGATGAAGTTAGGTACTTATTCAAATCAAGTATACTCCTACATCGACATGCAATATTGTCATTATTGTATGAGTTCTCACAAGAATTTCGAATTATTCTTTTCTTTTTTTTTTTTTTTTTTTTTTTTTATAGGAACACTTGTTCGAATATGAAACAATGGATACTCGATGAATTTGATGAATTAAGATTTAATCTCATGTAAAATAAAGCTGAATATAATAATCACAAATTTGCCTTTTATGATTAAAAATTTTTTCTTATTAATCATATTGATAATAATCATTCTAATATAAATTATTCATCATTTTTGCATAAATGAAAATTTTCACAAGACATATATGACATAAAATAAATGGAGATTTGAATTTATTTGTAAAATCTCTCTTCTATGATTCATTATGTGAAAGAAAAATGAATCAAATCATCCAAAAAAATAAATCAATAAAAATTTCATGTACCTTCATAAACAATAACATCACAGGTAGTTTTTGCAATACCAAGTGCATTTTCAGCTGAACATGTATAACGTCCAGTATCAGATATTTGTATTGGATATATTCTAGGAAAAAAACAAAAGAGAAATTGATTAAATCAAATGATTTTCATATGTTTTATTTTTACTTCAATGAATTATTAGGTAATATTTGTATTCGAACATCATCGAATCCTGTTAGACTAGTTCCATTTTTTGTCCATTTTAATGTTGGTTCAGGCCATGCATCGGCAAGGCAATTGAGTATAAGCATTGAACCATTGACAGGTCGTTGTGCCGACCGAGGCAATTTAATTGTAAACGTAGGTTGAGCTAAACATTAGCAAACAAAAACATACATGCACAAATCGGAAATGATGAAGACATTCGACAAAAAAAGAGACGGGAAACACAACGTAATAGATCATGAGAAGAAAAGAGAAAAAAAGGAAGAAAAAAAAAATGTAACGCGTTCATATGCTTTACTTAGAATATTAACTGAATGATAGGATTCCGAACGAGTACCATTATCATTTCGAAATACACATTTATAAACACCTGAATCTGAACCCTATATATATAGATAAATAAACAAAACAAAAATCAAATTATAAATAAAAAAAATTTTTTATAGAGAATATTTTACTGATGTTTGATCAATTATTAATGTACCATTTCGATAATCAATCCTATTTCGATTGAATGAATTTAATTTTAATGGTGATCCATTATGAAACCATTCAATCGTACCAAGAAAATTTTCATTCTCACCTACTTCAATTTCACATGAAAGTATTAAACGGTGACCAGATATTATTGCACGATTGCGACTGTTCGGATGAGCTTAATATTAGAATAAATTTAAATTCTCATAAATCTTAAAAATTATTCAAAAAAAGAAACTTACGACGAACAGTAACTGTTACAGGCATTGACTTAATAAATTGTTGATCAAATGAATTATTTGAAAAACATTGATAAATTCCTGTATGTTTATCAATAACTTTATTTATTCGAAGAATATTTCGATCATAAAAATGAGCTAAATAATTATTATTATTTACTAAATGACCATTATGTAACCATTGAATGTCAAAGGGATTAATTGTATTTGTTTGACAGATTAATTCCAAGTTATCACCATAATCAACAATTATATTTTTTGGTGATATTATAAGAAAAGGAGTTTGTGCTATAATAAATAATTTAAAGTCTTTTCTCAAGAATAAAAAAAAATAATTTACTTGGAATATTTTCATATATAACAGTTGTTATTGTTGTTGTTGCTGTTGTTTGAGGATCAAGAACAATTAAAGTAAATTGTTTTGATGCTTGACCAATTGTATTTTGTGCATAACACATAATTTCACTAGCATGATGCTTTCTTTTAAATACATGACAATTCGAATGTTTTCTTCTATTCATTTTAATTATTGACTTACTCAAGTTGATTTATATATAAATTACCAAATGAATCAATAATAGCTGTTCCTGATATATTATATATGCCATTCCAAGTTATATTTGGAATAGGAATTCCATTAGCTTGACAAGATAATTTTACTGATTGACCAACAATACCAGTATAGTATCTTTCAATTTGATTAATTGATGGTGGAACTAAAAATATTAAATATTTCTAAAATACACAATTAATAAAATAAAATAAAATACCTTGAACTTCTAATCGAACTTGTGCGTAAGCACGCTGAACAAGATTTTCTGCCCAACATATATAATAACCTGTGTCTTGAACTTGTAAATGATGAATTCTCAATGAACCATTATTTAAGATTTGAAAACCTTTTTAAAAATACAAAACAATGCAAATTGTATTATTGACTTTTACTTTGAAAATTGTTTGTAAAAGAAAATTAAAAAGACTCATGTTGTGAAACAAAGGAAATGTAATTTACATAATGGATCTGTATAGTTGTGTGCTTTGTTCTTTCCCTTTTTTTTAACATCCGATATATAACTAATGTCACAATAGGTCGATCTAGAGACTTCATTGGTGAAAGCATTTTATGAAGAAATTTGTTTATTATTCGATGGAAAATTTTCTCTTCTTTCGGACTGCATATGGTTTATTTTAATCATAGACTAATATAAAAAAGAAATGACACGAAAAGAAAAAAAAGAAGAAAGAGAAACACGCAATGATAGAATAACATTTTTTTTAATTTTGTCATGGATCTGAGGAAAAGACCTTGCAGATGATAATTAATTTGATTTTTTATAAACCCGCCAAGGAAAAAGAACCTAGAAGATGCTAATTAAGTCAATTTTTATCAAAATGAACATGTAAGACAACAGTTAAGCATAATTGAGTATCACTTTACATAAGAATCTTTTGATAAATTCATATTCAAATTATTAAATTAGTATGTCGGTATTTTCTATTTTGTTTTGTCTTGCATCATTTGACTTATGCAAATGTGTCAGAATTAAATTACTTATAGTTTGAAAGAAGAACATAGACTTCTTCATAAGTAGTTAAAAAGACATTTTTTTCTCTGAATGTGAACATTGAAGAAGTGGAATAATGAACACTTTTTGTAATTACTTTATGAGACAGATGTGAATTCATTTTTTAATCGTTTCTCTTTCTTTTTATTTTACACCATTTTGTTTAACTATGTAAGGTAATAAATTAATTGTAAATACTTTGAAAAAGGAGAATATATTCTATAAACCAATGAAAAACATTGTCTTTCCAGAAGGCCTGCATTTTTAAAATATATAGATTAACATAATGTACTTATATAAGTCATACCAAATGTAGTGGCGGAGGTACTTCAATTCATTAGAAAAAAACTTAAAGTAATTTTTTCTACATATGGGCTGTTAGTAAAAACAACACCTTATTTTTCTTTCCTATTACATAACTCTTCAAGTAACATTATTATAATAAAATTTTGATAAAACTTGTATTTCTATCATATATGACGGTTATACTAATGCCTATTTAAACGGTGGAATGGATATTTTTTTGAATAACTTTCTTTTGATAGAAGCAAGATAGAGAGCTGCAATTTTCATCGTTCGAACGAGGAGACAAAGATGCATTGAATCGTATATTATACGTTTTTCTACTATGTTGTCTAAAGTTTGTTTGATCAATTTTCTAATTGTGGACAAAATGGTTTTTTTGGAAAACAAAATAGAAAAAAAACTTTTTTTTAAAGAAATGGTTGAAAAAATTACTTAGAACTACGATTAGGGTGTCTGTAACTCCTGAATGGTTAAACTCTGAATATCTGAAACTTCTCTAGTTTTGTAGAGTTTCTCTTGGTGGTTAGAATATATAAATGACAATTGAAAATTTGTTATAAACGCTTCAAGGGGTAGGTTTGTTTTCGTAGAGATCAATTGAAAACATTAAAAAAACCATGTGAAAAAAAAAACTATTATTATATATGGCTTGGTGTATTTTCATCTTCTCTTTCGAACGATGAAAACTACAATTCTCTGTCTTGCTTCTATCAAAAATTATTCAAAATATAGACATTCCACTTTTTTTTTAAATAGACATTAGTATAAGTGTCGCACATAATACAAAAACAGATCTTATTGAAGTTTTATTATTATGACATTACTTGAAGAATAGTGTAATAGCCACAGAAATATAGGGTATCGTTTTTACTATTAGTCGATTTAGAGGAAGAATACTTTTAAGCTTTTTATAACGAAATAAAGTATCTCTGCTACTACTTTTAGTATGATCTAAGTAATATTATTAATGCATCGTATATTATTTTTCTTTTTTCATTTACCTGGCTGAGTATCAATTGAATGACCTGCTTTCGTCCAGTATATGGTCGGTAATGGATATCCATCAGCATGACAATTAAGTGTAATAGGTTTGTTAACAATACCAATGATTTCATTGCTCTCTACTGTGACTATCGGTGGAACTAATATAGAGAAAAAAAGGAAAGAATATTAGATGCATAATAAAGCTTTATCATAAAGAAAAAGAAAAATGCGAAACAAGACGGAAGTGAAAAGGAGATTGTTGTTTGCCTTGTTCAGGAAGTATGTTAAAAAAAAATGAGAGGAAAAAAATGTTATAATGAGGAAATATTGAATGTTTACCGTATATATCTAGATGAAGGTCGATAGAATCTTGTCCGGCTTCATTTATGACTATACATTGATATTTACCATTGTCATTTTTGGATGTATGAAGCAGAAGTAAGCTGTTTGATGATGATATTATATATTTTAAATCGATACTTCCTGCAGATACTTTTAATTCGACATCGTTATGAAACCATCTAAATATATATAGAAAAGCGTCTTTTGTTTTTGAAATAGGATGATTCTTTTTATCGTACTTGACAATGGGTACTGGGTGACCTTGTATTACATGACAGGGCAGCTCGACAGGCTTTGGAACTATGACAAGAAATGATGTATTTTCTCGTTGAATTCGTGGAGGAACTATAAGTAAAGAAAAATTATTCAAATATGCTGTTATTGATTTTATATAATGTAGGTTAAATTAATCAGATTCAAAATGACGAAATATAACAGATCATTACTTTTTTTTGACTCTAGAAAATTCCTTTCGATGAAATCCAATCGACTGATAATAATCATTTGAGCTCATATTTTGCTCCTAGATAGGACCCATTTTGCTAATAAATATCTTGAAAGAGTTCCTGTCATTTGATCTCTCTTCTCGAGTTATGGCCATTTCACCAAACTTTCAGACTATTGTAGGATATCACGAGGAAAATCGTAACAAGGAATTTTGGCCTAAAATTCTATTTAACAATAGCTCTCATGATCCTTATGATGTTCTGAAAACTTTAGCTCAAAACAATGTTCTATTTCAGAGATAAGACGCTCGCAAAAAATGTTACTTTTATATAACAGCTCCAAAAATAGTCTAGTTTTTGGACATACGATATTTTAAGAGAAAAATCATTTGTTTGAGATGAAACTTTCAGAATGTTATAAGGGTCACGATAGTTATTGTTGAAGGGAATTTCAGGCTGAAATGCCTTGTTATGATTTTCCTCGCGGTATCTTGCAATAGGCTGAAAGTTCAATCAAGAGACCATAACTTGAAAAGAAAGGCCTGGTGGCACGAATCATTTCAAGATTTTTATCTACACTATAAGTCCTACCTATGAGTAAAAAAAAAATCATGAACTCAAATGGAGATTGTTAGTCGGATTGATCTTCTCGTTTACTGTTTTGGCCGATCTTTCCTAAAGTTTGAAAACAGAAAATCAATGAAAGAAAGAGAGAATTGACAGTATTTTAATTCAAACTGAAGTATAATGGTTTTGAAAATTTTCAATATGAATTCTACCAGAATTGTGAGTAATTCATAGAATCGAATCGAATTGAATGTTTTCAGTGTGAATAATTTTCAAATTTAAAGAAATCATCATTTTCTCTTTAGGAGAAATCTTTATTGATAGAATCAATTATCTTGTCAATCGTTGTCTGTTAATAAGTTTTAGTAAACATTATTATGAGAGTAAATTCATTTGGATAAAATTTCAGAATAGAATCTCATTATCAACATGATTTTTTTTATTCTTTCTTTTTTTAATTATTTGTTAAATCAAAAGAAACTCTCTTATCATACAATATAATTTGATAATAAGATATTTGAATAGTTTTCGAAAATCTCAAATGTTTTTCTCTAGAAAAAAAAACTAAGAATAGTATTTCAATACCTAATACTGTTAAACGGAATTGTTCTTTTGCTTCACCAGCTTTACTATAGGCTAGACAAGTATAAATTCCTGCTTGAGTTGGATCAGCTTGAATAATCAGTAATTGAAAACCAGATGGTCCAATTCTATGAGACCGCAAAATATCATAAATCTTCCTAAAGAAACTTTTCTGTCTATGTTTTCTTTTACCTATATCGAGAATTTGTTGTATCAACAGGAAGACCATCTTTTTCCCATAATACAGAAGGCAACGGATCACCTAAAAAAAACGAGAACAATAATGTCGCAAAAAAAATATATTCTCGATAAATATTTTCAACCATTTGCTGTACAAGTTAAAGCAATATGATAATATTGAATAACATTGACATTATCTTCATTTGGATCACGTTGTATAGTTGGTGGAACTAAATTTAATTATAAAATCTTCTATAGCTAATTGAATAATCAAATAATAATCATACCAAATATTTGTAAATCTATATGATTTGAAAGTTCACCAGCAATATTTGTTCCGATACATGTGTAACGTGCATTATCATTTAAATTAACTGAATTTATAATTAATACTCGGTTTTCATCAATTAATTCATATCGATCTAAATTATTCAAAGGAAGTTTTTTTTTTTGTTTTAGATTTTTATTTCTTTTTAAAATTTACTATTATTTCTATTCAAATCTCGTCCATTTATGAACCACATTATATGAGGTTCAGGTTTTCCATACATAGGACATTCAAGACGGGCTGTTTGATTAAATTTAACTTGATAAATTTCAACTAAATTCGATCGATCAATTGTTGGTGGTACTACAACATATTCAATAGAATCTTTTTTTTTCAAATAAAATATTTTTCCTTACTAAAAACATCTAATAGATATGTTAAATTTACTTGACCAGCAACATTTGATATTTGACATGTATAAAAGCCTGCATCTGATGAATGTGCTGAATCAATTTGTAATCTAGCTCCATTTTCTAATAATCTATAGATAGAAAAGTAGAACCTAATCTTGTTAAAGAAAGAACATAATTCGTTTCATTATTTTTCAACCTTGCATATGAATGAGATTCTAATAGACTTCTGTCATCTTTGAACCATCGATAATTTATTTCCGGCACTCCGAATCCATGACATGATAAAATAATATTTTTTCCAAGTATAACATATGGATTTAGATTAATATTTGTTTGATGAATTTCTGGTGGTACTAAAAACAAAAAATCAAGTTACATTTTGTGTTTCGTGTTTTTTTTTTCAACTTTGATATTTACTATGAACTTGTATATCGAATATTTGTTGTGAACGACCAGCTAAATTTTCTGCTTGACATTGATAACGACCACGATCACTTAATGAAACATTTTCAATATGTAATTGAAAATTATTATCACTCATTGAAATTCTAATTTCAAATATAATTATAGATAGAAACTTAAAAAAGCAAAATTTTTTTCAAACCTTTCTGAATCAAATAGTATTTGTTCATTTTTTGTCCAAATGATAGTTGGCAAAGGAATAGCATGAAGTAAACAAGTTAAAACAACAGATTCACCTTTTAATATAGTTATCTCATTTATCAATTGACCATTATTAACAATCGATGGTGGTACTAAAAAAAAAAACAGAATATTTTGTTATTTAATATATAAAAATAATCTTAAAACATACATAGAACATCAATATGAATATCTTTTTTTGCAATACCAATTTTATTTTCAGCTATACATGTATACAAACCAGTATCATTTAATGACGCACGCACTATTTGATAATATCGATTATGTCCTGATGATAATCGACGACTACAAAAAACAAAAGAGTTTATTGTTTGTTATTTATTAGATTGATTAAAACACTTTTTGAAATGCCAGGAAATGATTGGTTCAGGTGTACCATTAGCAAAACATTCTAACGTAAAATGGTTGCCAGCTATTGGTGTTGACATTGGACTTATTGATATGGAATCGATTGATGGAGGAACTAAACATATATAATTAAAAATATTGTGTTAGCGAATTTTTCATGAGAAAGTATGAGTAACTGTTAGAAACAGTTTGATTTTATGCTATGATTAGATTTCTATCAAACTAAAAGAAATCTAAAAAAATATCTAGTTTATGATATCTTTGTATTGACGTATGACTTGCTATGCTTTTTTTTTGTTAACAGGACGTCTCTGACATTTTATGTGTGTGTTATTCTAGATTTTTGCTTCTGATACTAAGAAAAGAAAAGTGAAAAGCATGACATTTTCCTTTTACCAGAGGAGCCGTCCATTATATATATATAAATATCATAGATTAGAAACCTTAGATTATTCTTAGCCTCCCCAGGAATCAATTTTCACTAAAAAAAATGAAGTCAACGTGCACCCCAACGGCTAGAAATGTTATTTTATAATAAAATCAAGGTAGTTCAGACTTTCAGGAAATATTTAGAATAATAAATACTACATATTTGTAACGGGTTTAGTTGAATCATGTATGATCTACTTTATTCAATAATGTGCATTCCTTATATGTGAAACGAGGAAGAGAGAGAGAGAGAGAGGAGAAAGACAAGACAAAATAACAAGACCAGGAAGCGCGATAATTTAAACATGAGAACATAACAAGTACACAGTAAACTCATTAGCAACACATAGTTATGGAAGAAGGAAGAAAAAGACAAGGAGTGACAAGAAATGACAAGGGATGGTTAAAACATCATGTATCAACAATCAATAAAACTAAATGGCGCAAAGAGACAACAACATAACAAAGATAAACTGGGAACATCTCAATATTAATTTTCTATGTCAACAAAAAAGGAAAGAATAATAATAAAGAACGAGTGGCGCTAAGGCCATTTTTCAGTCCAAAATATTTTCAAGAAATAAGTATATAAGAGTAGCATGGTTAATATGTGCTACAAATCTAGATTAGTTATTTTCCTTGAAATAACTTTGTGGTTTTTGACCTCTATCCTCGACGAGATTTTGAAAAAATGTTTTTTAAATTTTACTAGAAATATGAAATTGGCTATGCTGACCACGAATATCACTATTACAATTCGAAAAAATGTAATGCTGAAATTCGGAGTGACTTTTATCTATATACAGATTTCATGTCCTAAACTGAGTGTTTGATCTCGTTCCCACATATGCTAACTGCCAAAAGCTCCGATAGAAGGTTTTATATATGTAAATTTCAAAGCTCTATCAAAATTCAAATGAATTAGGATCATTAGAAGTTTTCAATTCTTTTTTTTCTATGGCGAAATACGGACAGCATGAGAGTGGAATAAGCAAAAATACTTTTTGGTCAAGAGTTTCTGATGTACTATGAAATTTTGAACTTATAAGTAAGATTGTGTTAGTGAGAGGTAGTTTTTTATGCCCTATCCAAATATGACGTTTAGCTAATCAATAAAGTCAGCATCAGGTTGAAAACTACGATAGACGAGTCAAAATACCCTGTTTTCGTCATTGTTCATTGATATTTTCATCTTTCTGGTTAATATCACTCAAGACCTTTTCTGCTTATTTGTGTTCGAAAATATGCGCAGATAATTTGCTTTGATATTTGGCCCAAAAAATATTTTTCTTCATCTAGTTGGAACGGCAGTATACGTATCGTTTACTGTAAGAAAGAGTAAACTGGTTTCATATTTGTACAACATATGATATTTATGAGCGGATCCCCACAAGAGATAAATTACTTTAGAGATAAAACTTACCCTATTAATTAGGATAAACTCTAGGTAAAAGAACCCCAAAATGATTGATATCCATAGGTTTTTCTTTTGAAGTTATTACTAATTCACTGCATTTTCTTCATATTATGCTATGACTTATCAAGAAAAATCGAATGTTCGAATTTCAATCTTAAATTTTGCTCCTGAAAACGCCTTAAGATCCTTATAATATTTTCAATGCAAATGAACAAAACAAATCTTGACTGATATTCATCAGAAAGACCAAAATTCAAGAAAAATGATTATCTAAGTTTGTAATCTATTTGGATTTTATTGTCTTCATATAATTATTTCTTGCAAATATTGTAGACCGAAATTTAGTCTTAACGCTACTCATTCTTTCACGTCTCCTACCTATCTATTCAATAATAACAGAATATGAAAAGATACATTTTTTTCTATTATGATATATAATTATTATGACACTTAAGTTTGTAAATATTTATGTCAAATAATTTGAAATATACGAATGAATAATCATCAGTAATTTTTCTAGTGAAATATTGTTTAATTTCAGTTCCCCTATTCAATAGGAAAGTAATCAAGCATTAATCGGATAGATCTTTACTTCCTTTAATACTAACAAAATTGTTATCTACAATGTACAAAAACAATTTAAGTTCATTTATCGTACCTAGAAGATTAATACGATAGTGTTGCTCTGCACTTCCTGCTTCATTTGAAGCAATACACGTATAAAATATACGCATAGCATTCTGTATAGATGCAAGCACAACCGGCAAATAATGATTACCATATTGTAAATGACGACCTTCTTTAAACCATACAATCTATTAAATTTAATAATTAAAAATTTTATTGAATAATTAGTTATTCTTACTGTCGGCTTTGGATTTCCATATGCTGAACATGTTAAATTGACAGTTGAACTAAAAATAGCTTCAATATTTGTAGTATCATTTTCAATACGTGGTGGAACTAAAGAAAAATATTTAAGAACATAAAATTAATTGTTTTAATAACGAAAAACTTACCTAAAACTTGTAATTCAAGATTTTGTTTAGCTTTTCCTGCTAAATTTTCAGCTACACATGTATAAATTCCAGCATCTTGTTCATTTACATATCGAATTTCAAGATATTGATCATCGCGATATAATTGAATACGTTTATTCTAAACGAAAAATAAAATGATTTAAGAAAAAAAAAAAAAAAAGACAACAAGTTGAATAATTTACATCAATAGAAAATTTCTTTCCATTTTTTAACCATTTTATTATTGGTTTTGGTATACCTTTAACTAAACATGGTAATGTATAAGTACGATTTAATTGAATTTTATGACGATTTGTTGATACATAATCGAATGTTGGAGGTAAAAATATATCAACAAAAAAATGTTTTTCACTTTTTCCAATTGAATTTGATGCTACACATGTAAATGTTCCACCATCCTGTTCATCATTTATAAATATTTGCAAAATTTCAGAATGATTACCTTTTATTCTAGAACATCAAAAAGAAAAATTTCTTTTCTGTTGTTACAAGAAAAACATTGAACATACATAACATATTTATTTGAATCAATTAGATGTCCATTTTTACGCCATAAAATCTGAGCTGATGGATGTGCAAATGTTTGACATATTAATTGAACTGTATTATTATTTTCCACTTGTAGTAATTCTTCTGCATCATCATTTAATATTTCAGGTGGTACTGAAATAAAATAAAAAAAAATAAAAAATAAAATAAAAATTTTTTATTTATAAATACCAAGAATTTCAAGTTGAAATTCAAGTGAATCAAAACCATATTCATTAGCAACGATACATTTCCATGTTTGACCATCTTCTAATTGTACATTTGGTATTAATAATTGATTTTCATTTAAATTTAATGAACGACGAATTAATTCATGTTCAGTTTTGAAATAAGGAGGAATCCATGTTGTATTAGTTACGACTATTAATGAAGATCGTTCAGTAGTATAAGGACACGAAAGTGTTATTGAAGAACCTCGAACAACACTCGGACGAATATTTATATGACTACGTAAAATTTCCGGTGGTCCTATTGTAAAACAAATATTAAAAAATAATTAATATTATTTAAGTTTTTTCTTATATTTACCAGAGACAATCATATTAAAATATCGTCGATCTGTCCCAACATTATTTGAGACAATACATGAATAGAGTCCAGCATCTTGTCGATCAATTGATTTTATGAATAATTCTTTATCAAATCCATATAATTCTATTTCATTTTTATACCTATGTCAAAATTACAATAAATATTCATTTAAAATTTTCAATATAATTTCTAACCAACGAGTTATTGGTATTGGATATCCATATGCTGGACATTTGAGTGTTAAACTTTCATTACGACGAATAATAATACGAGTTGTTTGATTATTTAAATTAATTGATGGTGGTGCTAAGAATGTAGAAAACAATAAAAATCAATATTTAACAGAAAATTTCTTCTTATACCATATGTTTCTAATATAAATTTTTTTCGAATTTCTCCTGCTTTATTCATTGCTATACATTCATATATACCTGTATCATTAACCTGAATAAATACAAAAAAAAAAAAAAGAATTTTATATTGAAGTAAAACTAATTATTTAACTTGAACATGTTCAATAATTAATGCTTCTTGTTTATTCTCTGATAGTAAACTTGTATCATAAAACCAATTAATTAGCGGTTTTGGAACACCATAAGTAAAACAAGGTAATGTTACTGTTGAATTAATTAATGCTTGTATTTTAACTTGTGTTAATGAATCATTAAATACAGGAGGATCTAAAATTATTTGAATAGAAAAAAGTTTTTGTTTTTTTAGAAAGATGTCAATTAAATATACTTGATACATCAATATCAAAATATTTTTCAGCACGACCAGCTGGATTTTCAGCACGACATGTATAACGACCATCATCATTCAATGTTAAATGTTCAATTTCAATATAAAGACCATCGTAGACAAATCTTTAAATACATATATACTTGTATTTTATATAATAAAAAATCTTATTTATATTCTATTTACTTAATGCGAGGTAAATCAATCGTATTTTTTCCATTAAAAAACCATCGTCGTATAGGCATTGGTTTTCCTTCTACAGAACATGGTAAACGCATATGTTCTCCAGTTTTATATGATTGTTCTGTTGCAAATATTCCATTGTTTTCTTCACTAAATTTTGGAGGAACTAATTAATTAAAATTATGAACAAAAAGAACACATTATTATATGAATAAAATAGAATATTTCTTCTTACTCATGACATCAATATCATATATAATATCAATTGATCCAACTCTATTCGTTGCTTGACAAACATATCGACCTTCATCTTCAGACTAGATCAAACAAAATGTGAATTTTGAATAGAATATATATTATTTGTTTTACTTTAATTTTATTAATAATAAATTTTTTTCCATGTTGTTTAATAAAATAATGTTTTTTATTTGGTTGAATTTCATTTCCATTATAAAACCAAAGTAATTTTGGTTCAGGTAAACCAATAGCTGGACATAATAATGTTAGTGTATGATTTAATATAATTGATTTTTGTTGAAGACGACTTATATTTTCTGATTTATGTTCAAAATATGGTGGTACTATTTTATTAAAATTCAATAAAAAATAAATAATAGACAACAAAATTTTCTTACTATGAACAGATATATTAAATATTCGATATGTTGTACCGGCTTTATTTGTTGCTGTACATCGATAAATACCTTCATCAGTTTGTTTTACATTTGTTAATATATATTGATCATTTGAATCAAATGATTCAAGTTGATTATCATATTTATACCATTTAATGGTTGGATTTGGTGTACCAATTACAGGACAAATTAATGTTATTGTCTTACCAATTTTAGCTTGTATAACTATTTCCTTTTCAGCATCAACAATCCAAGGTGGCACTTTAACAATACATAAAAAGAAAATAAGAAAAAATAACTTTTATAAATGTAAATGTATACCGTTAACATTAAGTTGTATATATCGAGTAATTGTTCCTGCTTGATTTGTTGCTATACAATGATATCGATCACTATCTGTTACGTCAACTTTTCGAATTTCTAAAGAACCATTTGAATGTAAATAAATATTCATATTTTGATTATCTATATGATGAAATTTGTTTAAGATATAGTCTGTTTACTTATGAAAAGATATTCTTACGATTGATTACAGTATTTTGACGAAACCAAACAATAGTTGGTTGAGGATGACCAGTAATTGGACAAAGAAGAAGAACTGGGTTGTATATATTTACATCAAGTTCACTTTCTACAGAACTATCTGTCACACTGGGCGGTTCTAATAATATCAAAAACAATATATTAATTTTAAAAAAATGTTAACAACCAAATAGAATTCATCAATAACTTTATAGTGAGAATATTTTGAAATTTTCTTTCATATTGTATATGCTAGAAATTATCTAATTATCGTACATCAATACTAGAGTATAGTCTCAGTTTTGGGGTTCAATTATAGTCTTACAACTTTTGTTGCTAAGTACTATAAATAAAAGAATTATATAAAACCAATAGTTTTGTTTAGAATATTGTTCTAAGAGTGATGTCAAATGTGATTTGTATTATCAAATGAATCATATTTTTTTATAAATCATTTTATTTTGAAAGACCGTTTTTTTTCTAAATAGATTTTTACCATAAACATCAACTTGAAATAATTGTTTTGCTTGACCAATTTCATTATAAACATCGCAAGTATATGAACCACGGTCAGTTGTTTTCAATGAATGAATAGTTAATGAACCTGTTGAATCAATTGTCATTCGATCATGTGTCAAAACAAGAATCTAAACAATAATGAAATCAAAAACAGAAAACATTTCGATTAATTATTGTCTTTTACATTATTATCTTTAAACCAATTAACAGTTGGTTTTGGTAAACCAATATGATTACAAGGTAACGTCAATGATTGTGAAATAATACCATTTAAATATCCGTCAGATGTAAAAGTGAATCGTGGAGTCACTGAAACAAAGAAAAAGAAATTCCATTGCTACAAATTAAATTATCTATAAACATACTCGTAACAGTTAAATTGATATCAGCACTTGTACTTCCGAATAAATTAGAAGCAAAACATGTATAAATACCAGCATGATGTTGTTGAACATTTGTAATAATCATTGTCGATCTATCATCACTTTGATATGGACGTTCTGTATTATTATGATACCAACTAAGCAATAAACAAATTCATGTTTTTTTTTGTATGTAAACAAAAGCAAAAACTTTTCAATACACTATGTTGGGTTTAGGTGAACCATCTACTTCACAAACAAGTTGAACTTTTTCATCAATTTCAACTTGAATCTCTTGGGTGGGAATATTGATTGTTGGTTTAACTTTGAAAAAAAAAAAATAGAATAAAAAAATTAAAGAAAAATTAATTTTTACTTCCAACATCAAGACGAATTGATACAGATGATGATCCAACAGTGTTCTGCACAAAACATGTATAATTACCACTATCTTCCTCTTCAGATGCTTGTCTGATATGTAATTGCCCATGTGGACTTGTTCGATGACGAGTTACCTTGAACAAAAAAATTCAAATTTGAATATTTAAAAACAAAAAACAAAACCTTACAGGTTCATTTTCTCTAAACCAACGTATATCAGGATATGTTTCACCTACTACACTACATTTCAAATCAACATCATGACCAGGTGAAACAAGTATATGAGAATTTTCTGTTGAGACTATTGGTGATTCTGTAAAGATATTTATATAAAATAAAATACAAACATGTTGATGTAAAAAAAAACAATATACCAGCATAGATCAATTGAGCTGTTTTAATATCTTCACCTGCTGCATTACTTCCAATACATTCATAAAAGCCTTCAGATTAAGAAAATTTAGCATAAATACTAAATATACTTTTTTTTTAATCAATATTCAATACCTTCATCATCTTTTTTTGCCAATATAATCGTCAAAAGTCCATTATGAATTCGTATCTTAGAAGATTGCTCCACAGGATTTGTATTATTTTGTCGTCGCCATATTAATAATGGACGTGGAATACCTGCTGTACCAACACATGTTAATGTCACATTCCATTCATGTGAATACATTACTGTTTGCGGATAAACATAAACATATGGAGTTTCTATCGTAAAAAATAATGTTTCAGTTATTATTTAAAATGTCAACAACAACAAAAATTCGATAGATCATACCCTGTACATGTATAGTAATGCGTTCTTGTGTGCTACCACCTTCATTATGTGCAATACATACATATACTGAACCATCATCTGATTTTTGAATATTTCTAGATAGAGGATTAGATTTTCTTGTTCAGGATTTCCTCGGAAATTATATTAAATACTAGCATAAAAGATATTGGAGATACTTTTTGTGTAGGTTATCGCGGGTGTCTGTCTTTCGTAGCATTCATATCAGGTGCAATGCCCTATGTATGTGCGATCAAGTGTGTCCGTGCAATATCGTCAATATCTCATATGCTAACACTTAATGGAGTTTCCGAGGACATCCCGTAGAAGACCTCATGTTAAAATAGGAAAAATGCCAAGAAAATTATTCTTGAAAGAAAAAAAGCAAATTTACATTAATGCCAAAGTGCCATTTTCAAAAATTCTTGTACGAGCTTCTGATGGTTCCATTAATACCGATGATGATAATTCTCGTTTCCAGTTTAATTTATAATCTCTTGTACTTTGTACGAGACAATCAATTGAAACAGTACTACTAACTAATGCAAATAATGATTTCGATGGCACCGTTTGAACAATTGGTGGTGAAGCTATTTTATTTTAAATTTTTTAATACAAATAAAAATAAAATAAATTTAAAATCTTTTTTTTTCTCTTTTTAAACTTACCAAGTACATCTACATTTATTTCACCAATATCATAACCACTTGTACTTGTTACATTGCATATATATAGTCCTTCATCATTTATTTCTGTTGGTTGATCAATTAAATATTCTACTGTAGTTATATGAGCTCTAAACAAAACTAAATCAAAAACAAACAAAAAAAACAAAAAATATTTCATACGAATAATTCGAAATGGAAATTAATTGTCCGTTCTTCAACCATTGAACTTGATATGGAAGTTGACTTTGTATATGACATTGAATTTTATTTGAAGTATTTGATTTTATTTCAATTAAATTTGAATCAATAGTAACAACTGGTTTTGTTGGAATATTAGATGTTAGTGCTGTTGAACTTAAACGTTGAAAACAATGACCATTACTATCAATACCAGACAACTAAATTGAATTTTAAAATTTAAATTAAAATAAAATTATATGAAAAAAAAAAAAACACAATATATGAATTACTCGAATATAAAAGAAAAAACTTTTAACAGGTGGTTCAAATTTTCTAACAGTTGAATATAATGTCGAATGAACATGATTTAGTTGAAGTTTCTCACTGTTAAGTACATTACCAAATAAATCAATTAATTCAATTTGTTCAGCATTACGAACATTATCTTGATTATTTATTTCAATTGTTAAATAAGTTAAAGTACCTTCAAAAGAAAAAAAAAAAAAAAACAATCAATCAAATAAATTTTTATTATATTAAATATGAATTCACCTTGAATGGGTTGTCGACGTGTTCGTGTTAAATCAGTAATTAGATTTGATGAAAAACCATGCTGAAACGTTAATCTACTTAAACCTGTAATACGTATTGAATGTGCTGATGATGATATTACTTGAATTTTCCATTCACCAATCTTAAATCAAATTATACAAATAAGATATCTATGAAACTTGTCGATCAATGTCGAACAAATTTAACGTAAATAGAAATGATGGTATAAAGAATTTCTGTCGAACTTAAGAATAATCGAATGATTGATTCATTTTTTTTTTCACATTATTAACTCAAAGTATATTAAGTTTCAAACAGTTTTTTTTTTCTCTTTCGAGTGACTATAATTCACAAGAAAACATTATAGAAAGCTCGACAATGTCCAATTTTTTTCAGAATTTTATATGCATTAAGATAATACTATCGAATGAAACTACTCGTCAAGCCGCAATGGGAAATTTTATCAATTATTTCAAGCATTATGTCTATTCTAGTTAACTGATCAATATTATTGAATAAAACAAACATCTAAAAATAGTTTGTTACTTTGTGGAAGTCACATATATTTTTAAAGAAAATAATTGGTGTAAGTTTTAAGTAGAAGCTTTATAGGCTCTTCCTTCTTATGACAGACCTTAGCAACCAAGGTTATAAAGATTGTCGATCGAAGCTTTCTTTTCTTGCTATAATAAGTGTCCTATATCGTGTATTTTGCCGAGGGTGAATAAACACTAACTAAAAATTTTGTATCAAGATTAAGATCTTTTTTATAATTTGGGCTCGACAAAGAAGTGTTTAAACTATCGAATGATATATTTCGATTAGTAAAATATATTATGTCTTTTATTGAATTGAGAAAACATTTGAGAAAAACATATCCTGTCTAAGTACACTCGAATAGGACATATTTAAGCGTTTTCTTTTTCTTCTTCCATCTATTGAGTAAACACATCTCAGCAAGAAAAAAATTTATAATACTTTTCTGTCAAATCCAGATTATAAGAAAAAGAGCTTAGTCTTGATATAAAGTTTTTATTTAATATTAATTCATATTCTGTATAACACCCCGTGCGCAAGACATTAAGTAAAATATTATGATTATAATTGAATCTTAAAGTGAATTAAATTTACCATTGGATGTTTTACATTTAATATGTAAACTTCTTTAAGACGTAAAAGACGTGTAAACAATGTACGTTGATTTAATGTTTTTCCTATACAGCAAAAAAAAAAGAACATTATAAATTCAATTAATGAATAAATTTGAAATATAATAATACTTGATGGATCAATTAATGTTACTTGTGGATTAGCACCGCTAACTGATATAGTAAATTCAAGAAGTTTAGAATCAACTGCTAATGTATAAGTTTGTTTATTTCGTTTAATTTTATCAATAACTAATAAATTAACTTTTCGTGTTTGAATTGAATGTTGAACAAAATTAAGAATCTATTTTAATTTAAAATAAATCAAATCAACAGAAAAAAAATGATCAAATTCATTTCAATCATACCTCGCTAACTTGTTGTTTATGTAAAGTAAATACTTGTCCACTACTAGTTGCAGCTATTTTATGAAATATTTGATAGCCTATATGCTCTTGATCACCACAATCACCTGTCATGACGAATACAACCTTTGTTTGAAAGACAAATGAAAGAAATTTCAATGAAAAAGAAAAAAAAATCATGTGTTTTTTACTTGACTTTGCTTTTCTTGAATTAATTTTAATACAGTATCACCTAATAAATAATCTTTTGAACGAGCATCAGTAAATACATAAATAAATGAATTTGGTAATGATTGTTCAAGAGCTAATTTAATAGCTGTTATTGTCATTTCTGGACAATCACCACCACCTTGTACGATTAAATCTTGTAAACCTCGTTGAAATCGATTTGGATCACGAGTTTTTAATATTGGTCCAACATCTAAATCAATAAACATATATATATATATATATTAATGAAAATATGTTGATATTTTATTCTATTTACCTGGATCAGCAAACGGTATAAGTATATAATCATAAATAGCATATTCTCGTTGAAGTGTTGCATTATATATATGTGTTGCACCTTGAATAACTTGTAAAAGATCATCATGCATTGATCCAGTTACATCAAATACAAATGTTACACTAGATGTTCCTAATGGTGGATCTATTGGATTAGAATAATCAATTGATAATATGATTATAAATATTATTAATACTATCGTTTTCATTTGTAATTCACAATAGAATATAAGTTCGATTATAGAGACAATTTCATGTGAATTATATTGTGTATATAGTTGTGTCTTTTGCGTATTATCATTCATATACTCGCTTTTTCTTTTTTTAATGCAGTTTCTTTTTCTTTCGCATATTAAGCCTTCAGGACATGTTCAATCAGCAAACGAGAGCGGATGAATTGATGACCTAACAGATTAAATCAATGTGTCACTAGTTGATCATGTATACAGTAGTATGCATGCATGCGTGCGAAAGAAAGCCTAGTGGATATATGAGCTCAATGTGAAGTTGTTTATTATTGTGCCTCAATGAATGACCAATCGATTGATTCTTTTTTGTTTTGACTTGTATATTTAGACAATTTAGCCTTCAGGTAAAATATGACTGTTCAATTATTCATGCAGTGTTCTCATTTTTTCTTCGAAATAAATCAGAATCTTTACCAAAGACATACAAAATAAATATTAATTATTTCATTTTTGTTTTTCAATTTATTTTTAGTTGTTAATTTTTGGTTAAATAAAACCTGAATCAAACAAACTGTATAACTGCAAAGCAAACTTCATAGATACTTTAAAAAAAAAATACTTTAGTCGATAAACTTTTTCCTGCATTTTGATGCAAACTTCCTGGTAGCATATAAAAAATATGACAAAAAAAGCAAGAAACATCTGTCATACTAAAGCTTCTATTAATAATAATTGATGAATGGCTCAGGGACAGTTATATATATTTGTGCATGTTATAAATCAAACGTGCTGTTTTCTATTTTTACTGAGACTGATGTTAAATACGTGCATGGAATTACTATATTCCAAATAAATTATTATAAACCTTTGTTATTTGCCTTTCACATCGATCTAATATTTCATCTAATTATAATAAACTACATGACGCATAAAAAAAAAAACGTTGATTTTATATAATTAATTCAAAAGAAAAAAAAGAAAGTAAAAAATCCAACATGACTGATAATGAATATTAAGAGAAGAATTTGGGTGAAAAATTTTCTCATTTATTATTTATTTACTATCGAATAAAAAACAAGCTTTTGAACGATAATCAAATAATATTGAGTTCAAATTAATGAGCATTTGTGATTTGACGTTATGATCTTTAATGGCTTATCTACATCTGTCCTTTTGATTCTAGATTGCTCGTAAATATTCACATGCCATTAAGTTCTTTTCTTTTTTTTTTTCTACTAGAACAAATATAACTTTTTCTCTATACTCATAGACACTATCGTCATTAGTTCTAGTATGTATGAACGTGAGTAGCATGAGAAAAAGATCTGAATAAATAAGGTAAATGTTTTACACATCAATACATTATCATTATCACCATCGTCATCGGTACTAGAAACAGCAATATTAACATAGCAAAAAATAAGAGAAATAAATAAAAAAAAAATTGCTTCATTGCAGTGCTGCATGAGACGTTACATTTGTCTATATATGCCATTCGATACACCATCAACTATTTCATTTGTTCCATTCATAAGATAGAAAAAAAAATTATAGTTATTACGTTTAGTTTTTACAAAAAGCTCAGGTTATGGTAATGTTCTTGTTCATTCGTTGCCTATGCCTAAGAGGCAGACAGATCTTTGCGGATGAAAGAACACTAATAACATCCGGAATACACGCACACACATATTTCGGCATAGATCTCGACATACCGTAAGAAACTATGAAGATTTTTTTCTTTTTTTTTCATTATAGACGAATAGCGTGTTAGGTGGCAACAGGCAATACTCAACAACTTTCTGGCTCATCATTCACAATAATACAGGTAAACGAGAACACCATTCATCAACTATAGAATTTTTTCAACACTACAGTTCAGATATAGTTTTAGTGAACATGACTTTAAAAAGAAAATTTTTTTCACTTTATTTTGCAAATATTTATAATCTAAACATATTTTTTCTCGACAATTATTTTCTTTTTTGCCTTTTTTTTTTTTTTGTCAGAAATAGTATATATTGATGACGTAGGAAAGGTTTATCAAGTTAAAATCTATATTAAATTCAGAAGAAAATAATAATCGTTAGATGTTTTTTTTAAGAATTCATTGCAACAATAGAAAGTATTTGTAATTTTTTTTTATTTGATAAGCAATTTTTAAAAATCTAATCCTATAAGAAAATGTCATTCAAAGAATGATCTTTTTAAGAGAATAGAAGAAAAAAAGCTAAGATACCATGATGTGTGAGACATTCAGATTACAACAGCATTTTCTTATTCTTATATGTTCTAGACGTCAAATTTCTCATGTGACGTTAGTTGCTATCTAATTGAACACGAGAGCAAGTAGTACTTATGACTGACATATACAGAAAAAAGGAGAAACATTCGCTTGTTGCCGTGAATGACGTTTACAAAAGCATGTCTGACGATTGTATCTGTTCAAGCTGAATGATGAAAAAAAAAAAGAGTTCTATAACCAATTAGTAAGTTACACGAGAAGAAGAAATAAGAGACAATGAAAAAAAAAAATGATTATGCTAACTAGAAAAAATATAAATGACAACAATAATGTGTGTGTGTCATGCTTCTAGTTTAGATGGATTACGATTTATTGTCTAATATGTGCAATAAAATAAAAAAAACTATAAAAGAATAGACGAAGCGCATCATTGCATTTCATTGAACATATTCATCAAAATTGACGCACATATTGATATTTAGTAATATTAAGATCAAAAGAGCGAAGAAAAATGAAAACCAAGAAAGAGAGAATATTAGTAGAACTACTCATGTATATGCTAGCAATAAACTACTATATGGTAATGGGCTCGTATGGAGTTGCTTCTAAGAGTACTTGAAAAACGATTCTCTCGTTTTCCTTCATGTTTTTTTTCTATTTACAACTATTCAATCGTCATGATATAAGCGATGTACAAGTTAGAAAAGGGAAATGAACACTTTCAGCACAAATCTAACCACCTATAAAATGTGTAGAGATATATATATAACGAAATTACCAACATTCAGACTCTACATAATCACTGTCGAGTTTGCTCATTTGTCAGTTTTCTCTCTCTCTCTCTCTCTCACTCTGCTTTTATTGATTGACAAATTATATACGCTGAGCAATTCTTCGATGCTCTAAAATCTGCTAAAAAAAAAGATTATATATAGAATCAACTATCTTCATTAATTTACTATTTTCTACTTCGACTTCCTTTCTAACTCTTTCAGAGTCTTATCGTGCGCATCATCTGTCAGGCGATCCATATCCTTTTCTTCTTCACTATAAACAATTTGAGGGACTTCTCAATGTGTATATGTGTTGCTCGATTGTTATGCTTTCGTTTCGTATACCGGTGTATAGAGACACAAACTAAAAGTCTCAAGCGATTTTGTCGTCAACATCATTTAATTCAATTCATCGTATGCCGTGCATTAAGAGTAACAGCGGCCGTCGAACTTTTAACGGTGTTTTCTTTTTTTCTTTCTTCTTCTTTTTTTTCTCATCTTCTCTATTCTCTTCATCTTTTTTTTTACATCAACATTCACTGATCTTTTTAATACCAATTATTATTAGTTTCCTCCTTCGCTCTGCTTCGCATCCATCGTTCTTTTACTTATATTGGCTTGCAAGATCTGTATTCAACAAGAATACAAACTTTATTAATATTTTTATATTGATTCCACCTATAGATACTTGCATCAAAAATTCTCATCGACATTGTTATTATTTGAACATACAAATTTATTTCAGCTGTAATGGATATTCAGGAAAATGGGGTATGCAATTTTCTTAATTACTGAACTCAAAAATAGAAAAAAAAATCATTTTTCTTGACGTAATTTATGGTTAAGTATAAATACAAGAAAAAAGTCAACGGTAAAAGATAAAATGACAGATTTTTACCTGTTGATTATTTATTAAAAAAACACCAAAAATATCTATATTTCTTGTAAATTTCTTTTCATTCATTTAAATATTTACTTCTATGTAAAAGCCTAATAAATAAAGATGATTATATATTGACATAAACACCATGTTTTATCAGTATTCTTTATTCAAACACTCATTCCATATACTATTCTATTTTTATTTCTCACATTGCTTTTTCAAACTCCCGTTTCATTTTTCCTTCTTCGTCTTCTTCCCTCGCTTTTATTTGTTACTATGCTCAACTACTATACGTTCTTTTCTGACTATCATAAAAATCAACAAAGGAAAAAGGCAACTATTTACTGATTATTTACTATTAATCATATATTATATAAAAACATGAAATTGATGAGAAACGATCTCTGCTAGTAATCAATCTTGTATACGCGGTGGGACATTTTTTTGGTTGATTTTTTCACTTCTCTGAATCATGAACATGCAAAACCTATGCACGAGCATGTACCTCATATTATAGATACTTTCTTTTACTTATACTTCGACAGCAGTGCTCGACGACTCTAGTTCTTTTTTTTTCTTTGCTCTTTTCTTTGTGTTGCACATCCATTCATCAGGTTTCTCAATATTGTTGTGCATCGACAGCTATAGTCGTTATCTTTTTGCTGAAATAAAAGAGTCAGAACTAAGATTTTGTATGATCTTTGAGTGGCTTAGTTTGTTTTTTTCCGCAGATTTTTTTTCTATAGTTAGTAACTTATAAATAGAACAAGAAAGATAGATAGTGAAACAATTTGTTCTTTTTAAAATAAATGAATAGACATTAAAATTTATCCATATTCTATTATTAAAGTTTTGAACAGAAAAAACAAAACGAAAAATTAAAAATTAATTTAGGATTTTGATTTCTTATCAACATCGTCACATTGTGCAAAACTAATCAATATGACTGATCAAGATACACGTTATCGTCTTGTTTTACTTGGAGCAAGTCGTACAGGAAAATCATCTATAATTCATATGTTTTTAAATGGAAAATTTTTGGATACATATAAAGAAACTGTTGAAGATTTACATTATCGAGAATTTACTATTGATGATAAAACGATTAAAGTTGACATATTAGATACAGCTGGTAAAATAAGCAAAGAAAAATTATTAAAAAGAATTTTAAATGCATTTTTTCTACATTTATTTAGGTAATATGGAATTTCCTGCAATGCGTCGTTTGTCAATTGCAACATCACATGCATTCATTCTTGTGTATAGTAAGTTTTTAAAAATCTTATTCAAGCATAAATATAATGTTTTTTTTCCTAATGAAAATATTAGGTGTTGATAGTATGTCATCTTTTGAAGAAATTCGTCGTATAATTGAACAAATAAAAGAACAACGAACAAACTATGCTGAAATACCAATTGTTGTTGTTGGAAATAAAACAGATCGTACATCTGTTCGTGAAGTTGAAGAACAACAAGTCCATACAATGGTCAATGAACTTGGTCCATTACATTGTCGTGTAGCTGAATGCACAGCACTTGATCGTGCATCAATAATTGATATATTTCTTAAACTACTTAGTCTTGTACAATTATCAGCAGCAAGACAATTAAGTCCTATATTAAGACGAAAAGTCAGTGAACGACTCAAAAAAAAAGAATTTGATGACAAAAATGACAAAGGTATTAGTCGTAGTCGAAGTCTTATACGACGCACATCTATGAAAAAAAAATCAGCATCATCTGGCGGTGATAAGCATTCACCGGAAACACCTGATTGTTTAGTTTCATAAATTTTATCTTATGTTTGAAATATCTTCTTTTTTTTTTTTTCTTTTTTCCATACGTATATTTATATTTGAACCTTCGTTCATTGATTTTCCTTTTATGTCTCTGTTCTGCACAATAAAATAAGAAAGAAATTGTCAAACATAAAATCAGATTATCACTTCTGGAAATATTAATATTATACAAAAGAGATAATATTTGATTTGATTTTAAACAATATTTTTTAAACTTCTTATTACCCTATAATCACATTATCTTTTGATTATTTGATCTTCTACATAAAGAAAAAAAATATCAAAAACATTCAATTGGACCAGTTTTACCTTTTGTACCTTGTGAATAATTAGTATGCTGTAATAATGATAAAGTATCACGTAATCTATTCTTAGAATAGATAATGAGGTTCTTTCTTGTCTTTGTAAAGGTGCAATAGAGCTTCATAATTAATAAGTATCTATTGAAATGTTCCAACACAAACATCTTGTTTAGTTTCTCAATATTTCGAATTTAGTTTCATTTGTTCAAGAATATCAAAATCACGAGTAGCATTTACAAAGAAAAACAACATCCTCTCTAAAATAACATTTTGAAATTTTTTTTTTCAAAAAATAATCTTTTTCTTTTTTTTTACTATATAACAATTATTTGAAATTAAATCAAGTAATAAAAACTATTTCGTTGAATGATCTAATTAAAGATCGAATTCTGCTGCAACTCGTAGTTTATTATTATAAATATAACTATGTTAAATAAATTCAATCATTTTTATTTGTTTAATATTTTGAATAAAAAAAAATGAAATGTTTTTTTTTTTTGTTTCAAATAAAAATTTAAAAACAATTTAAAACAACTTTTCGTCTTGTTTCTTTAACTTCTATTACTTGTGCATAATTAAAATGACGTGTATCATGATGACTATAAAAATGAGTGATAAGAAAAAGTTGCCATACTTGGTTGATCGAGATTAATATCTAAATGTATAAATCGCATTCTAAATCATTGTTTATTTTTGTAGATAGATATATTTAATATGTAATAGAAAGTAATTGAATCAAAAGTCCTTTATATAATAGATAAGTTTAGTACATAAACTGATTTGATCTTCTTATTTCAGGTCACGATAAATAGGTATTCTTTCATGTAAATATATCTTGAATAGTAATCCAAATGAATAGCATTGTCGGTTTGCATCTTATCTTTTTTTTAACTAATATAAAATTCCAGACATGAGATCTTTTTTTTCAATTAATATACCAATGTGTAGTACCGACTGAAGAAAAAATTTCAATAGAAATATGGCACCATGTTTTATAATAAAAAAAAAAACTAATTTATTTTTATCAAAGTTTGCTTTGAGTGTTTACATTATCAATAGAAATGTCGGTTTTCTTTTCTCTTTTTGTTCTATTCATTGTTTCACATTAATTTCACACTTCAATAGATTTTGTTATGTTGTATTATTCGTGTCAGACTATTATCAAAGAACAAGAAAAAAAGGTATTTTTAATTGGTCTATTAAAAATTTCATGATATATCATTGAGTTTTACTCGTAATATTCATTAGCTAATATATCAATTGTTTGAAAACAGAATTGAACCGTTATCATATGTTCATACTAAAATACCAAGGAATCAATAACGTCCTTCACAATAATGAAACATCTTGTGTACTGAATTATGTTCTTGTTCATAAATAGTACTAACGATCTCTTTGAAAATATATGCAATTAATTCTATGAGTTCAACATCTTTCATTACATCAAATGAATGTTCAAGGTAATGCAAGTACAACATAATTCGAGATTTATTATTGAAAAGAATTATCTAAGTACGTTCTTCATGACAATAAATAGAGAAATTAAAAAGTACTACAGGTATGACATTAATCAATTGTGTTAATACTTGACATTTTATCCTCACCATGTTGAAGAATAACCTTTTTTTTTCTCAAAAGAAATTCTTATAGTTCACAATAAAAGTCAAGAATTATTGTTAGCAAATAATGGAAAAACACTTCTTCAGCATAATTAAAAAATGTGCTCATTTTTATAAAGAAATATCTTAAGATTATTCTAGATAGAACAATGTTTGTATGTTTTTTTATTCGAGTAAAATTTTTCTGTTGCTCTTACATCAACTATTGTTTCATCCTATTATCTATATTGATTATATGCTTGTATAGTAACATCTATTACTGATTTTGAATATTGTTTTTAAAATATACTTCAAATAATTCTTGTAATATATGATAATAATCTAGGTTTTAAAAACAAAGTAATACAAGAATAATTTAATGCTAAATAATTTCTAGAAGATAAAAACAAAAATGTACATTGATTTTGTAACTAAATAGCACTTACATCATAAGAATGACTTTGCATACAATGCTTACTAGAAGACACATTGATCTTCATAAATATTTTGTAATCAATAATGTAAAAGTATTGAATTTTTCTTCGTCATTTTGGTTATATGTAATATGAAATAAAACTTATGTTTACAATGAAGATTTTTAGATGTTTTTAGTAACAATTTTGGTGTGTTATTTTAAACAAGAACTTATCTTTTTCTTAATCAACCTTTCAATATTGATTGTTCAGTTTCTTCATATTTGTTCAACATCAAATAACAACAAGCTGCATAGATGTGTATTTTACCATCCCAGATTAAAAAAAATCAAATGTAAGATCTTCAAATAAGACCTCTGACCTTGTACAGATAATATGACCTTCGAAGACTCATACATCAAGACTTAATGTAAGTTTTGCAGACACAACAATTTTTCGTAGGATTTTCGTCTGATCTTACAAGATCAAAGATATGATCTTGTATGATCTTACCGTCTGATTGTTTAACTTGGGCGAGTGACTTTAAGATAGGCATATAACATCGTACAAGATCATAAACAATTTTTATATGGTCTTATGCAATTATGGAAGATCGCAAAGAATGTTCCTATATGATCTTGCAAGAATTGTACCAGACCTTATAATTGTATTGATTGACCTGAGCACTTTCATATCTCTAATGAATAAAACATGGTAGCTACAATAGTAAAATGACATTAAAATACATTCAATACTCTTGAGATACTAAGTTTCATCATGATGAATGATTGATTTGAATGATGAATGGAATATAAAATCGGCTGGATAAAGATAATCATTTAACGGAGTACATGCATGACAACAACAACAATAATAAGAGAATCACCAAAAAAGCATGAAAGAAAAGATGAATTATATAATATCATCTATATAATGACTGGAAAACATGGAACATGCTTAAGAAAAATATAGATAGACTTGAGCACTTTTATATTTAGCGTGAAGTAAAATGACAAAGGCCGAATGATAATTATGTCGAAAGATATAAATGAATAATAAATTGTATTATTATGATTTTTGAATAATATATTGCGTCTGAAATACTTCTTTTTTTGTGATCATTATTAAAGTCAATAACTTTGTTTTGCTATTTTAGATAAAAAAAAGGTACTTTTTTCCTTCAAAAGTCTAATTTGATTTTTATTTTAATTTATTTTGAAAACTCTTACTCCTAATGAATGATTTTTAATGTTAGACTAATATCACACAAATTTCAAGTTAATCTCGATATTTGCTTCAACGTTAATTCAGATAGATTTATTCTTATATATAATGCAAAAACAAGAAACATTGGCACAACGAGTTTGAAGTTTCTATCTTGGTTCATCATATAAATTATGTAAAACGGCTGAAATACATAAGTTATAAATCGTTGTTCTTGAAATGCCTTGCTTTATGAAATAACTAACTGTCGTTTTATTTGATGAATCAATATAAAAATTACAAATTCATTGTAGGAGTGTTTCTCTGTATTCTCGTATCACTTTGCTTCTGAACATAGAACAAAATTAAGTTACATACAATTTGAAAAAGACAAAAAAAAATGATCAGCTGATCACACAAATTATTGTACCAATACGTATTTACTAAAAAAAAGATACACAATTTGACATTTCATATCATTATTCTACGCTATATGAAAAGTGTCGATCCATTTGATGGTGCTTTTTTTTTTCTATGGCGACACTTCAATTATGAACGTCTGGTAAAAATAAGTTGTATATGATTTGAAAGCAAAAAAAATTGTCTATCTTTTGGTTCATTAGAGTTTTCTTTCAGCACCTGTCTATCAAAGAGCAATAGGATCCAATATTTGTTGCATTACTTTGCATCATATGTTATATTTCGCTTTATCAAATCGATTTACTTTTTAATGATATATTGTCGTTGATAAACATTCAGCAAATATTTCGTAAACATTTCCGAACTATATCTTTAACTTTAAAAAAAAAATTTGTTGGCAGTTAAAAAATTGTCTTTAATTAAATGCTAAATATTAACAGTAAAAAAAACAAACAAACAAACTTTACTTGATAAAATACAAATTTTAAAACTAGATTAACTTTTTCTCTATTATTATTTCTAGTTTGCTCACTCTCTATATTAACGTATGTCTGATGTATTGTTTATGTGACTAAAAATAAACTAAACTAATATATTT
Source organism: Rotaria sp. Silwood2 (assembly GCA_905329745.1). Taxonomy (NCBI): domain Eukaryota; kingdom Metazoa; phylum Rotifera; class Eurotatoria; order Philodinida; family Philodinidae; genus Rotaria; species Rotaria sp. Silwood2. The sequence continues at coordinate 3,761,967 of CAJNSZ010000004.1, read as the reverse complement.
CTTTCTATTTCTTTTGTTGTTAATATTGATCAGATATATTCTCAATTAAAAGTTGAATTATTTTGTTAATATAAAGAAAATAACTACGCTTAACAGATAATTTCACATAAACTTGTTGCATCCTAAAAACAAAAGAAAATAATTTTTTACTCGAAATACATATGTATATTTATTAATTATACTTTGCATTGACAAACAAGACATTTATGAACATGCCATTTAGTGCCATTTTTATGTAATTTTCTTGTATTTTGATCATAACAATGTGTACCAGTCGTTAAACGTTTATCAAAAGTTGCAAACTAAACAAAAAGAGAAATAAAAGAAGAAATCACTTATTTCAATGAACGAACGAGATTGATTATTCTAACCTTTTTCAAAACTTCATCAACTTGTTGACGAAGTTTTTCTAATTCTAATTGATCATCTTTTGTTATTGTTTCATCTTCTATTTTTTCTTGTGCATTTTGTTCTACAATTTCTCTTTTTTGTCGTGCATTAGTAGCAAATCTAGATGGTTCATAATTAGGAAATGGATCATATGAAAGTATAGCCGGAACATTACAAACTAAGAGAAAAGAATATTTACTTGATTTTTTGAAAAAAGTTTAAAAAAAACGGGTCGAATCAGATTGTCTTACCTGCATTAGATCCAGCCATGTTTTGATTACAACATCCACGCCATGGTTCAAGATCAACATCTTCTATATGTGAACATGGTACATAATCTCGTGGATACATTGCATTCAAAAACACATTTCGTGGTATTTGCTCAATACGGTCTCCATTTTCGCAAAGTACTTTAGCTAATGAAGTTTTTTGTAATGAACTCATTTGTTGAGGTGTAAATATACCAGATTTTTCATGCCAATATCTACAATATAAAATTCATTTTTTTTTCAGTTCCAATCATCAAACAAATCATTTACCTATCTCCATCTCTAAGTGCTTTAAATTGTTTAGTAATTAAACAACGAAAAAGTGGTCCAACTTTTGCACCAGGTAAATTATCTTCAAGTATTCCACCAACCCAAACATCAATATTATCAACATGTTTGTAAACATCACGTAATGTACGACGTGTTTCTTGATCACTTATATCATTACGTAAATCCTCAAAATCATTAATATCATTTGGTGTTAAATTACAAAATTTTCGCCATGCTCTATATGATTGTAAACCATGATCACGACTACGTTGAATATTTGCTGCAGCTAAATCAAGTGATATAGCACGTGTTACATGAAATAAACGTTCAGTTAATTCAACATTAAGAATTTGTTGAGGTAATTTTATTTTAGCTGGTACACCAAACATTCCACGTAATAATGGATCAATACCACCTTGTTCTTTAACACGCCATGGAGAAAAGAATGCATCACGAAGAAGAAGGTTTCCTTCAGGAATTGGTTCAAGACTTGCATTTAAACGATAAAATATTGGATTAATTAAACCATGACCAAAACTTTAAAAAACAAAGAAAAAAAAAAACAAAATTATTTCATTAAATTTTATTTTATTTACCGAAATGCAGCAGTAGCAAAAACATTTGAAATCGTTGGATTAACATTTCGACTATATCCTTTATATGATTCAAGCATATTCATACCTTCATCACCGATAATATATGGTAACCAATGTTTATATGTTATAATTTGTAATTGTGCTTCAATAATTTTTCGTGTTTCTTGATAAACTTGTTCATCCGACCAATTTGGATTCATTGAACTAAGTTGTTTAGCTAAACGATTATGTTGTCGTACCCAAAGTGTATGCATTGCAATTAAAGCAACTTGTTCATTTACTCGATGATCTTTTTTTTAATGAAAAATAAACATATAAATAAAAGAAATTTTTATTTTAAATACCTCCTGCAAGAAAACAACCAATTTGTGATGCTTGTCGATCACGTTGACAATCAACAGGTGTATCAGTACTGAATGGAAGTAATCCTTTTGGATATTGTGGTGTACTTTAGAGAAAGAATAAACAATATATATATATATATATATATTAAATAATTTTCTTTGTTAATTCAATTTACCTATGAACTCTAAGAAAACCTTTTCCTGAACTACGTTCTCTTAAATCCCAAGCATCTTGTACCGTTGAACCATAAACATTTGATGCATCAAAAAATGATGTTAAGGAATTAATTTGTTCACGTCGATATGGTAAATGAAGAAATGATGTTTCACCACTTAAACATATAGCAGCTGATCGTACAAATTCAAGACATGAACCACGTTCTTGACGCAAATGATCATCATCAGGAACACGTATAGGATAACATGGAGGTTCAAATGAACATGATGATATACAACGAAGACTATCAGAAAAACGTGTATTACTTGTTGCTTGTACTGTTAATGACATATCATGATCTAATATTTATACATTTAAATTAGTAATAAAAAATATAAATATTTTCAAATATAGATTTTTTTTTGTACCTTGAAATTGACCCCATTGCATAAGCATATGAGAAAAAGCTGGATCAGGTGTAATAGTTTTAGTTGCTATTAATCTTGCTGATACTTCACGTGCTGATGGTAATACATAACCATTATATAATTTGGTTTCATTCCAACCACGTGGTGTATTAAAACCATTTTCATATTGTGCATGTTGCCAACGTGTTAAGGCTGTTAACGAAGCACCCCAAAATGGATGTCTTAAATTATTGCATGTTCCATCTGCTGTACGATATGCCATACATTTTTCATTACAGTGAGTTTTTAATTGATGAACTACACAACCAGAGACAAGTGCAAGACGTTCTAATTGACGAGCTGTAAGATAATGATCAGGTCGAAAATCTAAATAGGAAATGTTCTATTTCAAATAACTTTTATTTTTATTCTTCGATATTAATTACCACTAGGTCGTCTTTCATTTGTTGAATATTCATTTGCAAATGTAATATTATCAACATAACGATGAACAAGATCAAGTGCTCGTTCAAAAATATCTTCTGTTTTAGCTAATGTTAATTGTAATGGTTTAGGAAATTTCATTAATGACATTAAATCTCCTGGTGTTCGTGGTCGACGACGATCTTGTAAATGTCGTATTGTTTCTGCAACAGCGCGATTAACTTCTATTGATGCTTGTTGTACAAGACGATCAATAAGTTCATCCGTTATTTGATTATCATCTAAATAAACGTAATATGTATCATTTTTAATTTTAAAATCAAAAATTATGTTTCAAACTTACTAATAACAGTTACCCAAAATGAATGAACTTCTGCTCCAGCATAATTCGATGCTTTACACGTATAATATCCTGATTGATTAGTAGCAACACGTGGAAGTAAAAGTGATCCATCTTCTTTTAATATATATTGAACACTATAATGAATAGGAAAACTATCTCGAAACCATTCAATTTTTGGTTGTGGATCTCCAGTTGCTGTACATTCAAGTTCAACTGATGCACCATCATATGTTGTTAAATTTGACATACGTCGAGAAAACAATGGTGGTACTATATAGAATAAAATTAAAAAAGAAACTTAATAAAAAAAAAAGCAAAAAATATTTACTAGGATCCTCAACACGAACATCAGTTGATGCTGAAATACGTCGAAGAGAATTTTCTGCAAAACAAGTGTAAACACCTGCATCATCACTTCGTAATTGATTAATACGTAAAATTTGACCATCATCAAGTAAACGCATACGATGTGACGATCGAAGGGTTATATCTAATTTCATAATAGATTATAAGTTTGTATAAATATGTTTAAATACATACGAGATTTATGCCATGTGATTGTTGGTTTAGGATTTCCACGAACTCGACAATATAATTCAATAGATAAATTTTTCAAGCCAACACGATATGTATCCGGTAATGGAGTGAAACGAGGAGCAACTTTATCATAGATTAAAAGATATAATTAGAAAAAATTTATCTTTTATCTTACAAAGTATGGTTAAATTTGCTGATGCTGTTTTCATTTCAACTGCATTACGTATTGAACAAGCATATGTTGCTTCATCATTTTCATCAACATTCAAAATTTGAAGATATTGACTAGTTATTATATGTTTTGAACCTGCACCTATCGGTACATCATTCTAAAAAAAAACCAAACAATTTCTATTATTACTTTTTAATATGAAGATATAATAATATACTTTAAACCATATTATTGGACTTGATGATGAACTACAATAAAACATTGCATTACTACCAATAGCAACTTGCTCCGATTGTGGTCGACGAAAGAAAACAAGTGGTTCTAAAATCATTATACACTATACACTATACACAAATGAAGATCGAACAACTATTAATTACCTGTTTGTATTTGTTGTTGTTGTGCATCATAATCACCATAGTCATCTGAGGATAACTGAGATTTAACATTGATAATAATACTTACACAGATAATCAAATAAAAACATTTCGAACGCATCTTGCTTGTTCTCTTCAAGCAAAAACAAACAAACTTAATAAACAAGATGCAACAAAAAGTAATTACGAGCTAAAACTACAGCTTAGGTTATAGTATAACGGTTTGTATTAAAGAAATATATGAGAAAAAAAGCATCAAGTATTCTCATTATTATATCTTTCTGTTTCTGTTTCGTGTGACTTTCTTGTGCTTTATGGATAATAAATAATCCATGTTGGCAGCACGTACATAAGGTTGGATAACTAACCACATATATCTATTTTCCTTTCAGCAGAAAAAGAGACCGATAATTGACGTTGGTATCAAAGATCGAACAGCTGATGCAAATATCTTGCCAATAGAAATAGATTTAGCTAATGACCACAGACACATTATCTTCTCTTACATATAAGAGATGATTGATAATGTATACAGTTAGATTGAATAAAGAACTTTCTTATATATCAGCGACGAGAAGAACATGATGACAAACATACAAAGAAAGAATAAATAGCGATGAATAGAAATTTTCGAAATCCAAACATGATATGATTATTTTACAAAACATTGAAAACTTTAACAACCATTAATTTTTAATTATATCTGATATCATCTTCAATCATTTATTTAAGAAGAGAAAAAAAAATATCTATACAATCTCTGAAGAAAAAATAAATGTCTTTTAATCTATATCTGACATGAAAAAAAATCTAATCTTTATTTCATTTATGATCGACATAATTGATGCATCACCGTACAAAGAAAATCCATCATTTGTAAATATTCATCAGCTCCATCGAGTAAACATCCATCAACAATCTAATAGAGACAAAAAAGAAAGATTTCATAAAAATAATCTTGTTTCATTCATGTTATCTTACGGCTGCTTTTTCAAAAATAATTCCTTTTTGTTCATTACCTAAGGCCATTTGTCCCAAAATATAGTCATGTAATTGTAATAATAATTGATGAGCTGCGTAACCTTCTAATAATGCATTCTAATAAGAAAAACAAACGATATTTTCAAAATAAAACTTCAAAGAATTATTTTTACCTTAACAGTTGTTGCTAATTTTTCATACGAACCAGAATGACATACTTGATAAAGATTTTCAATAACACTCTCCGGAATAATCTATATATATAAAAATAATTCTTCTATCGTTTATTTTTTATTATGTTTAATTGCATACACCAGTTATTTCATGTACATCAGCTACTGTTATTGTCAGATTTGTACGAAAACGAGCAACACTTTGTAAAAATGTTACTGCTTTACGCATATCACCTTCAGTACATTTTACTAATTCAGTTATTGCCTAATAGAGAAAATAAAATATAAATATTTTAAATTTTAAAAATAAAAACCTCTGGTTCATATTGAACATTTTCAGTATTACAAATAGTTCGTAAACGTTCCTCAATAATACTATCTTTTAATGGTTTAAAACGAAATTTTGCACAACGACTTGTTATTGGATCGATTATTCTTTAAAAGAAATATTGATTTATCATTAAAAAAAAAATCTAAAAGTCTATTTACCGACTAATATAATTACAAATTAAACAAAATCTTGTTGTTTTAGATTCACGTTCCATTGTTCGACGAAGAGCTGCCTAAGAAAAATTACTAATAATAATTATAACAATAAAAAATAATTTTTTTTTTTACTTGAGCTGCTTTTGTCATTGAATCACATTCATCAAGAATAATCAATTTAAATGGTGGACAATACATACCACTAGAATTTTTTGAATTATTACAAATAAGTTTTTTTTTTTCTAAATTTATGCAATTTTTTCTTACTCAGAACGTGTTGTAATAACTGAAAATTGTGCAAATTTTTTAACTTTTTCACGTATAACATTAATACCACGTTCATCAGATGAATTCAATTCCATAACTCGATCACGAAATAATTGAGGTCTAATATGATGAACGAAAAAACAAAAGTTTACTAAATCGTTTTCATTTATCAAAACAAATCAAAATTATTTACCCAAAAAGTTCATGAGCAGCAGCTAGAATAGTACTCGTTTTTCCAGTACCTGGTGGTCCATAAAATAACAAATTAGGAAACTAAATAAAATTCATTTGTCAAAAATAAAAAGTCTGTTCTTTCATCTATATGACTTACATCACTACCAGCTAGACATTTTGTCAGTACCGCAACAACTTCATCTTGATAAGCAACATCACTAACTTTTTTTGGTCGACTAATTATAGGAAAAAATATGATACTTGTAAATCAACAAAAATGAAATATATTACTATTTTTCAACCCATGGAATAAGTCGATTATTTTTCGATTTATTTTCTTTATCTGTTTCTTTTTCAGTTGTTGTTGTTGTAGAAGAAGGATTTTTGGCAAACATTGCTGGTACTGTTGTTTTTTTAGTCGTTGATTTTTTCGACATTTTTAATGAATAAAAAAAAAATTTATCTGAAAAATGCACCTGGATTAAAACCAACGTTTTTTCCTTTAGAAAAACAAGAGAATAAATAACAAAAAAAGAATAAAATAAATTTAATTAGATAATCTTTGTAATTCTTGTATTAACCGTTTAATACCAACAATAAAACGAACAACCTGAAAGAGGAAAAACAAAATCTGTCTCTTCAATAGAATTTTATAAATAAAAATCTTACTTCGGAACTTGCATTTCGAACTAATGCAATATGCAAATCAAATGCTTGTTGTATATGATCAGAATCAAGTTCACGAAATATATTTGATAATGTTTGTTTTGTATTTAATGATAATTTTTCTTGAGACCATTCATCCTGCATGACTTGAAATTTCTTATTAATATCTTCAAGAATTTTTTTCTAAACGAAAATATTTTCTTGAAAAAAACAAATCTCTTCTATTTTCTAAGAACATTATACTTCAATATTTGATGAATCTTCTAATTTTTTAAGTTGTTTTTTGAATATTTCATTCATTTCTTCAACAGTTAATAGATCATTCTTTACTGAAGTGTCATTATCTAATGAATTAGGTGTAGATATTGTTGATGGAAAACAAATTGGTGGTGCTGTTAAAATATTCGAAGCTAAAATAAAAACAAAGAAATATATTTGAAAAACGTAATGTAATGATTCTAGTTCATACGATTGTTTGTTGTTGTTAAATCTTGATTTGTATAAGGAACACGTTTATTAAGTAAAATACGTTTTGTTGACATATTATCGGATACAGTAAGATTAGCTGGTGGGTCATTCCAACCATCAATAGTAGATGATTTATTCGGTGGATTCATCTGAATATATCAAGAAAAATAAAAAGGAAATATTTGAACAATCAAAAATTATTTTAGACTATGTTGTTTATTTCAAAAAGAATGAAAATCTACTAGTTTAAGTTGTTATACAGGAAACATGAAGGACTTAAGGAAAAGGAACAAATGTTCTCTAATTTAGTTTGGACGAATGGATTTACAATGTATTTCATTAATCAACATTGTCTTTGTAAAGTAATTTGACGACTAGAAAAAAAAAAAAAAAACCAAGAAAGATCTAACCAATATCAACAGAAATGAATATTAACTTACGTTTAAGACGATCTTTAGCTTTCAAATGATTGTATGTAGTTGAAATAGCTTGATAAGCAACATAGACAAGTATAATACCTTGAGCTGCAAGAAGAAATTTATCTTTTGGCATCATAACCCAAGTTGGTACAGCTTTGTTACGCTAAATAAATAATGATAATTATTGATGAAAATTATTCTTTGTTTTTTTTTCTTCTAATATAAAAATATTATTTACTAAAGCTTCGATTTGTAGTTGTTGAATACGACGAACACGATTTTCAACATATCGATCAAGTACACCTTTAGTACGTTTTACTTGTGTAACTGTATCAGTATCACCTTTGAATGGTGTACGCCAAAGATTAACACCTTCCCATGGAGCAGCATGCGAATCATGACCATGACCGCCAGAAACAGCTCCGTGTGATGATGTAGCTACAGTATGAGCACCAGCAACTGAACCGGAACCAGTACCCACTTTATTCGAAAGAAAACGAAAAAGTGACATTTTGTGGTCAGCTGTTTTTTTTTATATTGAATCTAAAATCACACGGTTGACGATCTTTTGATTGTACGATAATGAAAATAGTATTTCGTGCTTCGGTATTACCAAAACTCTACAATAGAAAAAAAAGAGAAAAATTTCGTATCAATCTTTATTATTTTAAGTAATATAAATAGAAGTATGACCTGATAACTAAGCTACATACAAAAATGTCCGTACTTCGCCAGAATTGAAAGGTGGGGATCAATTACTCACAAGACTGACTGAAGGAGTTCCGCTAAAGTTGACCGAAGTTGGAGGTGCCGAGGTCGAGCGACATTTTTAAGAATTGGTGAGCAAACAAAAATGAATAAAACGCTGGAACTTTGCTTGAGAAAAGTAAAAATTTCTGAAGTTTAGGGAGGGTAGTAGTCTCCCGATCTCCATTGGGGACATCACCAAATATATTTACAAGTAAATTATTTTTATAAAATCTTTGGATTCACAAAAATTTTAGTCTTTCTCTTTTATTTTCTATCCAATCATTTTTTTTTCTATTCTTATAAAAGAACAGAACAAACATTATTAGAAAAAAACTTATACGCTTCCACTATCATAAAAAAAACCATATCTGCATAATTAGATTACCATCGACATATATAAATATATAGATAGATAGATATTCGTACAGAATCAAAAAAAAAAGATTCAATGGTGCGACCATTTTTACTACTTGTATATGTGGTAAAAATCTTCGTTCTTATACAAAAACTCGATGGAACAACTGAATATGATACATATTTTCATGTATTTTCAAAGCAAAATATCGATAAACCGATATCAATACTATGGACAGATAAAAAGAAATGGTTAAAAGAAAAATCTTTTCAAAATTGTCCAATTAAATTAATTGCTCATGGTTATGCTGAACGATGGAATATGGATTGGCGATGGGATTGGGTTAAAGATATGAAAAATGAAATATTAAATAATAAAGCAAAAGAAAATTTTTGTGTTATTGCTATTGATTGGGAAAAAGGTGCACGAGAAATTAATTTTATTACAGCAGTTGCCAATGCTGACATAGCCGGACAACATTTAGCAGAATTTATACAAAATAATTATATTGATCCTAAACGTTTACATTGTATTGGATTTAGGTAAGAAAAAATCTTTATTTTTTTTTTTTCTTCATTTGAAATTTATATTCTTCGTTTGATAATTTATTTTTTAGTCTTGGTGCTCATCTTTGTGGATTTGCTTCTAATAATTACTTTGTAATATCAAATAAAAAAACTAAATTTGCACGTATAACTGGTCTCGATCCATCTGGTCCACTTTTACGTAAAGCATCAGTTGATAAACGTTTATCTCTTGATGATGCTGATTTTGTTGATTGTATTCATACATCAGCAACATTTGGTTTACAAGAAAAAAGTGGACATACGGATTTTTTTCCTGATGGCGGAAAAAGTACTGCAAAAGGATGTGAAAAATTTATTGAAATTAAAGATAAAGATTATATTGAGAAAATTTATCGTATTAAACGATTTCTTTTTAATCGAAATCAAAACCAAGAAAGTGATACTAGTAGAGATCTACCAGAGAAAGGTTTTATTGGAAAAATACGTGATCGAATTGGAAAATTACGTTCATTAAAAAAAGTTTTTCTTAATGTTCATACTTATATCGGTTGTAATCATCTTCGATCACCACATTATTTTATATCATCAATTAATCAATGTGATTTTCGAGCAAAACTCTGCTCAACATGGTTGGATTATATATCAAAAAAATGTCAAGATCCAATTGATAATAATTCAACTTATCCACGTATGGGTTTTCATGCTGATAAAAGTGATGTTATTTATCGACGTGGAAATAATAATTTCTATTTAAAAACAACGCCCGAAAAACCTTACTGTTCATCGTCACCATCTCTTACTGAAAAAAATCCTAAAACACGAATACCTATAAAATCGAAATTAAAAAAAAAAACTAACAAAATATCTTCCCAAAAAAGTTGGCTAAGATAAATAAAACAAAACAAAATGCATGTGTGTGCAGTTTTTTTTTTCTGGAATATTATACAAAATAAAACTGTTTGTGATCAATACATATCAATCAAAAAAGAAAAAACAACTACAACACACGTACAAATAAAGGAAGAAGAAGAAAAAAATAAAAATTCCACAATAATAATGCATTCAAGAAGACAAAGACCGACAGAGAAAGTAGTGTAATCTATTACACAATCATACATGTAGCAGAAAAATAAAGACTGGATGTAATGATTCATTGATAATATTAGTTAAAGAGCAGAAAAAAACAACTGTCTTTCAATTGCACATTTACAATATGATTAAAAATACATGAACACAGGCGAGAAATTCATTGTCTTACCGGCTCACGAAGAAATAAAATATCGTCGTATTTTCAATAACAATGTGATGAGCAAAAAAGAAGATATGTTTCACAAAGAAGAAAAAAAAAATATATACCGAAGACGAACAACAGCGAAAAGAAAAACATTAAATTAAACGAAGTATTTATATATATATATATAAATATATTTATAGAATAAATCATTTCACTTATTATTCAAGACCACCAAACATTTCTTGACTAGCATAAGTCATATAAAGAAAACCATCATCATCCTCGATAATAGAAAAAAAAAAGGAAAATTGTTAATTAGATTATCTTTTTTCTTCTTATTCTTACTTTGTCATCACGATAGATTTCAGCCATGGAAGTAGACATTGAAGCAATACTTTTATTATTAACCAATAAATAAAATGCTTGATTGGCATTTAATTGCATACGATTTCTATTAGAAATAAATAATAAAAAACGAAATGTTTTATTTCAACCTACCGAATAATTGTCACAAATTGTGACATTGTCAATTCTTGAGGTACCAAAAATTTTGTTTTATCTATAAATATATAATAAATTCTATAAAAGAAAACTAATAAATATGAATCTATTTTACCAAGAACAGGTAGATCTTTCTCTTTATGATATCGTTCAACAATAACTGGAATTTCTGAAATAGTGAAAATTATTCTTATTCAATAAATATAGAACTAGAAAAAAAAAAAAAAAGATTCTTACTGTTTGGAAATTTACTTCGAATACCAGCAACTTCTTCTTTTCGTGTTGCTTTAGAAATACGAAAAAAATCTTTTTTTCTATAATAAAAGTAAATAACTTACCAAAACTTTTCCGTTGTTTAAAAGTACGTGTATCGACATTTGCAGATGGCATTTTTTATTTATTTCGTTTACTTATTGATCAAAGAAATCTTTTTTCTTAAAAAAAATCTGTCGTTGTTCGTATTTCAATCTTAAACAAACAACCAAGAAAAAAAACAAAGAAAAACTGCTGATGATATAGCAAACAAAGTTAATGTATATCTCTGATAGAGATAATAGTATGACGCTTTTTAAATAAGCCTTAATAGAAAATGACACAACAGTAAAGACAAAAAAAGAAAAAAGCAAATCTGACTCTTTCTATGTGACGTCATCTTTACATACGTGAATAAGCAATCTGCGTATACTCTTTTAAAAATGAAAAATAAAACACTCAATCTTATTTTCTTGTTTTGGTCGTGTAATCATAGGAAAATGCTATTGAAATCAATGGAAACAGAAAGAAAAGCAAAAAAAAGAAGAGCGAATGTAGAAACTATCAATTCTTGTTGAATTATTTGCCAATAAAGAAGAAGACGCGAGGGCGGACTTTTTCTTTCCGTTGTTCGTCATTCTATTTCTTTTTTATTTCTTACTACACATCAACTTAAGTTAACTATTAACGCCGAGCTGCTGCATATGCCTACACAATCATACTTCGATGCATATAAAACATTTTCGTGTTTTCTCTGTTTCTTTTTTTCCTTTTCTGTTCTTTTCGGCTAGAATTAAACGTACATACAACTCTCTCTCTCTCTCTCACACACATATTAATGATTAATTACTAGTCAATACTACCTCTATTGAAGTAGTTTTTGCTTTCTAATTGCCATCTTACGATACCTAACGTCAAATATTAAAAAAAACAAAAATAATTACGGTCGAACACCCTAGTTTGTCGTTTTTTTATGTCTCGCTATTGATTGAGGTAAAAAGGGAAGGATGCAGAGATTTGATCCATTTATAGTGTGTCTTTAGAAGTATTTCTATAGAAGCAAAAAATAATGAGCTATTGGCTCTAAAAAAAATCCGACTTTTCTTCTCTTAATATTCTATCAGAAAAGGACACAAAAAAAAATAAGCAAACAGATAAGTATCATTTCGTATTTAAAAAAAAAAAAAAACAAGAAAAACAATAAAATCTACTGTACAATTGAACGGAAGCAAAATTTTTTAGTATGTTTTTCTTTACCCACATATTTGTTTTCATACATAGATAATAAATAAAATTATACTGTACATAAAATGTTTTAATTATTGTTGTATTTAAAAAAAAAAAAAAAACTTTTTACTCGTTTCCTTTTTCTCCTTCTTATGAATAATTTGTTTCATATGTTGAAGATTGTCGAGTATTTGATGAAGTAGACGATTGTCTTATATTATATTGTTGTTGATTATTCGATGAATGACGTGATGATGATATCATTTTAATTTGATTTTGATGTTGAGACAACAATGGATATAAACATTCATCTAATGTATCAGTTTCACAATAAAGTTTAATTGTACGTAAAAGATAATCAATTTGAATAAGTAAATGATTTGCTGCTATATAAACATCATCACGTTTACTATCTCGAAAATAAGCTTTTAATGTATTACTAAAATTTTTACTATATTTAATAAATTCTTTTTTTTCATTTTCTAATGCTTGTCGTCCATCATTTGTTTTAAAATATTGTAAAGTATTTGTAACACTATCAAGTGTTTTTTTAATTGCACTTGCAATTTCTTTAATTGTTTCAAGAAATTCACGTTTTTCATTAATATCATCCGGTATACGACTTAATATACGTTTAAGATTTTTTGTACGAAAATTTAATTCATGAAAGACTTGTTCATTATGTACTGGTGATATAAAATAAGGTGTTTTATCACAATATTTTTCAAGTTTAAGTGTTAATTCATTCATATTTGTTGTTGTTGATAATGATGGTATTTCTTTATTTATAAATGATTGAACAAAACTACGAGAAAAACCTGGATAAATTTCTTCTAATTTAAATAATGTTGTACGTATTTCGGATTGTATATCTTTATAACCTGATTTATCCATTTGATCAATTACAGGATACAAAATATTTGGTAAAACAAGTGCATTTGTTGGATTGGGAACTGACGAGGATGACGATATTCCTTCATCAATTGATGCCATCATAAATTATCTGAAAATAGAAAACAATTTAATAACAACAAACTATTTGTGATTTTATTCGATGAAAATAAACATCATTGAAGTTATGATTATAATGTCTATGCCAGATCGAATTCGATTTTCAATCGAAATACGTCGTTTATTTTCTACTTTTTAAAAGTTTCTTAGTATCTGATGTCAATAGTCGTATTATTAAGATTTATTTTACTTCATCTTTACAATTATTTTAATCGCTATATTTAGTGGCGGAATCAGAGAACCGTTCAATCTCCTCGAGAAATGAGACATTTCTATATTATAGGATGAGATTATACATCTTTTCCGGTTTCGGGCGAGAGCTAAGCCCTTTTTCCTGCAAGTTTATTCTACTTCTGCCACTAGCAATATTTATGACCAGACTTTTACTTCAATAGTGGTCTTTACCATATTAGTCATTCTTCATCTTTAACAGGTCGTTATAACAGATATTTTATCTAAAATGTTCACACATTAAATAAGATATAAAAAAAAAATGTCAACTGTTGTTTGAATAAAACTATTATTACCTTTAAAACAAAGAAGAAAAAAAACAACAACAGAAAGGATCTCGTACATGGTCACACAACGCCATAAATCAATTTCAATAAACATCAAAGAGCCTCTTTGTATGGAAATTTTTCATTGGTTAATATATTTTACCAATGTAAAATTGTTAGGTGACGTGAATTGTATATATTCTATTCATCTTATTATTTATTCTTTATTGAAATAATAATGTCGAATATAAATTTATTTCCTGAATTGGATAATGAACAAATACATGAACAAGAATATAATAATGGTCATAGTGAACCTAAAGAAGAAGAATTAATTGTTTTTGGTTATTCATGTAAATTATTTCGTGATGATTTTTTTGCTAAAGCTATTGATCGTGGTCAAAGTCTTATACCATGGAATGGCGATGAAAACGTTATGATTGACAGGTGTGCAAAAAAGACTTTTCTGTTTCTTTTGTTTTTTTGTTTTTACTTCGATAAATCATATAATGATAAACAACGAAAATTTTATAAGAGACATCTACTGATTCTTCTATTTTGTTTTTCAATGAGATAATAGAAATACGTAAGTGTTGGTAGTGTTTATTTACGATTTTAGGAAAAAAAAATAATCATAAATGGCTCTAATCAGGTGAGAAGCTGCTATTCTACGATTTGGTAAGTTTATCTTATCTCTTTTATATTTATATTTATATATATATCATTGTATAAGTAAAAAAAAGAATTTTTTCTTTTTTCTAAATGTTATTCATATATTCTTTTGAATTCTCTTTTTTATTGCAGTAGCACAGACAATTCATCTCGACAGTCTTTCTTAGAAATAAATAAGAGCATGATTTAATAAATAAAAAAGAAAAGCATTTAAAAAAAAAAAACAACAATCGTTTTTTCTCTATTAAAAAAAGAAGAAAGAAAAAATTGATTTTATTAATTTTTATTATTATAAATTTCTATTATATTTTGAATTTTTTAGGTATGATTGTCGTGGTCATTTATCTGATTTAACATTATGGGATAGTGATTTACTACGAAATAAACAAATAAATAATGAAGATAATTTTTTAAATGAAGAAGAAAAACATATTGAAGAAGAATGTGATCAAGAAAGATATTTGGAATTATACAGAGATATGGAAAAAGAAGCTTTACAACAAGGTAATAAAAACCTTGAATAAATTTTATTTTGAATTTTATAATTGTTTTATGTTTAGAAGAAACATTAAAACGAATTAATGCAGATCAAAATACTTATAATCAAGTTGGATATACTTATGATGGTTTAAATAATTCAAAAGAATCTTCAAGTAAAACATTAGAAGGTAAATTTCATGTTTACAAAATTGTTTACTTTAGTATAAAATGAAATATATATCATGGATATAAGGATAGGACTAAAAATGATCGAGATTATATTTTAATCTCCTTCATATTGACTACAGTGAAAAATGAAACTGAAATTTAATCTATTCGATAAGTTTTATGTTGAGATAAAAAGTCATGAGATATAAAAGAACAAAGATGCAGTGTTTACATTTAGTAGGAATCAAATCTTGATTCATATACAATTTGAAAAATAACAAATATTGGATTCTTCAAGAAAACATTTTCTTTTGATTATTCTTAAGTAACCTTTCAATAACGAAGATGTTTTCTTCGAACAATGAAATAAATAATGAATGCATATACCAACATTTTGTTGAATACTTGTTTTCTTTCTTGATTAGAATTTCCCTATTCTTTGCTAGTGACACAAAGAGGATGGGAATATGAGCGAAGCGATCCATTAAACATAAAAACAAGTATTTAACAGAAAATAAATACATATGCTCCTTTATCAATTCATTGTTTGAAGAAAGTATCCTTAGAATCGAAATGTTATAAAAAGAATAATAAAAATCTGTTAAGAAAGAGACTGTTATCATTCAGCCGAAAATGACTTTCTTTATCGACCTCAATTTATTGTTTATTGGGTATGACTTGATGAATAGTTTCAATATTAGATAATTCTACGAACAACAAAAGGTAATTGTTTAAAATGAAACTAGTAAAAAAAATGATTTTTTTATTCTAAGATAAAATAACTAATATTTTGATATATACTTTTTGGAATCGAAACTAAAAAGAGTGATTCTATTTCTTTTACTCTTCTATGATTTATATCTTAATTCTGAAGATAATAAACATAGATTTCTATCATCCTCTATCTCATTCTATTTCTATCTTCTACACATTTATTCGAAGGAGATCATCTTATAATTTTGTTCAATCTTGAAGTACACAAAAGACTAAATACACTAATAAGTTTTTGATAGTATGCATCGAGATAAATAAATAATAATCAAAACCAATCTAGATAAGTTATACTTACATTCTGTTCTATGTAGGTTGAGTTTTGAGTATATATTAATACATAAATGAATTTATATAAGGTTTTACTTCTACTAAGTCTAATATAATTACATAAGATCAGTTTTGACATGTTTGTAATGTAATTTAAGATGACATATATAATAAAATGCATATTGTAGTTGTTGATATATGAAAAGGAAAAAAACAATCGCCTTCGCTTTCCGAATAAACATTCTGACACTGTTGACGATAAAAATAAATGAAAATTAAGTTAATAATAACTAGAAATATATGTTTTTTTTTGTCAGGAACAATGTCTAGCTTTATGACTTTGACACATTTAATAAACATTGACTAACTATTTGATTTGTAAATCAAAATGAATTTAATAAAAAAAACCGTTCGTGTTAAGTAGTAAGAACAATAATTTTTTGTTAAAAATTCTTTTAAAAACAAATTTTTTTGTTTTTATTAATTATATTTTTGTCTCAATTAAATCTATAAATATATTCGAGATCAAACAAATTTATTTTTAATTTTAGAAACTCCACAATCACTAGACGATGATGAATATGAACCATTTTATCCATCAGAAAAATTACAAATACCTTATGGGATGGAAATTGTATGTTCATTGTGATAAAAATGATTTTCTTTTTCATAAAATCTTCTTTTTTTTTTCTTTTAGCCTGAATCAATTAAATTAAATGCTGTGATTGAAAAAACTGCTAGTTTTGTATCGAATTCTGGTCTTCAAATGGAAATAGTTCTTAAAACAAAACAAGCAAAAAATCCTCAATTTGATTTTCTTAAATATGATCATTATCTTAATCCATATTATCGTCATTTAATTATTATGATTAAATCTGGAAAATATCGTCCTAATTTTGATAACACTTCAAATAATAATAATAATAATCAAAAGCAAAAATCAAATAAAAATGGTACGTCAAAAACAAATAAACAATATGTTAAAGTCTTTTATTGATTTTTTAATCTTATATAAATTTTAGGTATTGATCAAAATAGTAGTCATGATGAAGATGAAGCAGGTGATTCATATTTACATCCACTATTAAGAGGTGGTAAAAATAATGATAATACAAATTTAACAAAAAAAACTGATGAAACATTAAGTAAACCATCGATACAAATGAATATTCATAATACAGCATATGGACAATTAATTAGAAAATACGAACATCTTAGACAACGTGAAAAGTATGTTAAAAGTTATAAATGAAGTTTTCATAAAAAAATTTTATTTTATATATTTAGAGTGGCGAAAGAAAATGAAGAAGAAAAAATGTCACCAAAAACAGAAGAAGTCAAAAATGAAGAACTTTCGTATGTATTAGTTAGTGTTGTTTTTTTCATTTTATAAAAAAAATATTGCATATTAATTTTTTTGTGGAATTCACATACATTTTCGAAGAAAATAGTGAGTATAACTTTTATGTCGAGATTTTGCGATTTCCCACCTTACATATCTTAGCATTACAGGAAGTAGGCTCTTTTTCCAGAAGTCTACATAGCTACATAGTTCGACACGTATCTAGGAAGTACTGTGTTGAAGTCTTCGTACTATCAGCTATGAAATGACCCTGGGTAAGTCACTAATGGCTGTTTCTTTCCGATCATCTGTCGGACAGCATGTTGACTCCGTTGTAATATACCCCTACTCTTTTGGTTAACTAGTGTGTATGGAGAGCGCAAGAACTCTGCATCAGACTGGTCTTCTGTCCAGAGCTACAGCTATTATCAGTTGTAGAAAAGATATCGAACTAATGAATCTACCACTAAGCATCATCCTATACTGCAAGGTAGCTGAACAGCAGGAGTATTAGTAACGGAAAAAAAGCGCTAGGTAGCATTAACGAGAAGATTTCAATTGTTCTAGAATATTCCAAAGCTTTTGTTGAAGTTTGAATAGTTAGGATACGCTTGTGATTGTTCTAAATAGTGAAATTTCTGGCTTTTGTTCAGATAAGAATTTATATTCAATATGTCAACGATGAAGGGTAAGGATACATTAATTTGTCACGGTTGTCATATGATTAATATAGAAAGCATAAATTAATTAAGTTAGACCTTTGAGAAATAATTAATATCAATGTTTCTGAGCCTATCGAGGTATATAATAGTGCCTTGAGACTTGCTGTCGATATAATTAATGTTTACAACAGGTTTATTTGCCAGTTAAATGAATATATGATATAATAATAATGTTAAGTTCAGCAAAATACAATATGAAGATGGGAAGCAACACGCTGAACAAAAAAAAAACGAAAAAAAAATTTTTTTCGAAATGCAAAAATATATAAAGGATCGTTTTTCTAGAGATTTACCATCCTTGGAAAACAACTAGTATGCTAGATATTTTCCACTTACCATAATGTCTATTAGTATAATGAAGTTAAAAAAATATAAGTGAGTTGCACATTGCAGCCCGAAAGAGGCTATGCTAACAAATTTGTTTTTCTCTACTAATCTCTCTTACAATAAATTAATAAGAGTTTCTATAGAAAAAAATATATTTCTTAGGCCCAAATCAGAGTCGTCTCTATCAACAAATGTAATTCCGCCACCGCCAGATGTTAAACCAATAATAGATAAATTGGCTGAATATGTCGCACGTAATGGTCCAGCATTTGAACAATCAATTCGAACAAAAAATGATCCACGTTTTGGATTTCTCGAACCTGATCATATACATCATAATTATTATCAACTTAAAGTACAATTATGTGTGGTAAGAAATAAAAATTAAACAAAAAAAATAATTTTTCTTGTTTAATTTATTTTTTAGCAAGATATTCTTCGTAAAAAAACTGAAGAAAATCAACGTCCTATTAATAATGATGAACAACAATCTGTACATGGAAAAGGTGTTAAATTAGTATTAAAAGTAAATACAGAAGAATCATTAACACCTACATGTCAAGAATTTAATTCTGATGATGATTCAAATTCAATGCAACAAAGTAATTGTTTTATATCTTTTTTGCTGACATTTGTTCAAAAACTTGAGTTGTACGTTACTATTGTTTTTGAAGGGAATTCGAGATGAAAACTATAGAGTATATTTGCTTATTAAGTGTACGCCTTAGCCAGTATTTGTCAACAATACTTGCATTGTAAATTATCGTTACACTTTTCTTATATTCACGGCTTGATTTAGCTAGTAGAAAGTTTACTTGGTCGATGTGTACATCGTTTATTGTTCTATTATGTAATCACTCAAGAAAGAGAAGTATTTATAGAATAATGTAGATGTTTATTTTACAGTTTGGCTCGAGATGTTTTTTTTGATCGAGCTGAAAAACTTATTTTTACATTAATTGTTATTGATTATTGTGTTGGAAAGATCATACATGTCTAGCCTAAAGAAATCTAGAGTATATCCTGTAGTAACACGTGAATGCAGTATAAAGCTTATCCCGAAAAAAAGATCCTAGGTTTTCTATTTTGCTTCATTTCTTTTTAGAGTTTCTAATGAAAAAGATTCCTGAAAGACTAAACTGATTTTGAAGGCTTTAAAAGTTGACATATGACATTAACCGCAGCTTAAAAATATTTTCAGCTCAAAACTGTAAAAAGTAGACATATTTTGATACAAATATACTAATTAAAATTTTAATTTTGCGAGAAAAATAATAAACGACCAATGGTACAGTTTCTGGAAAAATATCGCTTTGTTTTTCATCATTAAAAACATGTTTCGAAAATAATCAATTTACATTGAAAGCATTTTCTTTTAATCTATGTTCAAAAAGATATTTCATCATGTTGTGCCTTTGAATAACAAGCATATTTTCAAATAACACTAAAATGTAACTCACAATCGATCCGAAAGAAGAAACCGATATTGTAGCATTTTTCGAATTTCTTCTATGCATTCCATCATATATTGTTGTTTTTTTTCTCCATTAGGTTTTGTCATCTTAGTTTTCACAAACTAAATTTTAGTTTTATGTTAAGATATGCTTGTTACTCAAAGGCAAAACATGATAAAATCTTTTTGAACATATAGTTAAAACGCATTTTCAATGTAAACTAATTATTTCCGAAACATGTTTTAGCCGATGAAAAACGAAATGACATTTTTAAATTAACTTTTTCATCACCTGTTAATTAAGAAGAACTTTCTATTGTATCCGGCGTATTGTACCTTCAACATGGATGTAGTTCTTCTATTTTTTTGAATAGGTTAACATGTATTGACCTAGCTTTAAATATCTACTGTTTTACAGAAAAAAGCCTTATTTTAGTCAATTAACTTTATTCACGGAATCGTTTTCTGCATAGAAGAACTGAAAACTTGATAGCATAGCTCTACACTATTAGCCTTTTTTTTTGTATACTCAAAATCTGCTACAAAGAATGACACCAACTTTTGTAAGACAGAATAAATAAAATCTAAATAGCACTGTTTTGTGATTATTTATATGCTCAATTATTCATAAGATAATACATTCGATTGATTGAAAAATATGTATGTTAATATAAATTTTAATATTTAGATGAACAAGATGATAATAATGAATTTATTGGTCCTCGTCCACCTTCACCTGAATTTCTTGAAAAAATGCGTAAACAAGAACAACGTCGTGATCGTGTTAGTGGTTTTGTACGTGATAAAATAGTACGTGATAAACAAGAAGAACGTAAACGAAAAGCTGAAATGCTTGTACAACAATTAAAAACAAAAACAAATGACACAACATCAATTACTAATTCAAGTGAATCAACAAATAATTCAAATATAAATCCAATACTTGTTGAAAAATTACTTAATGTTAAAACTGAACGACCATCATCATCATTAATAACATCTCCACATCAGCATCATCGTTCAAAACATTCCAGATCATCAACCAAATCTCATAGTCATTCAAAATATTATCGTCGATCACAATCAAGAAGTAATCATCGACGACATGGACGATCATCTCATAAGTAAATTCTAGTTTTTTTTTTTTTAAATTTTCTTCTTTTTTCATATTTTTTATTTTTTGCATTTTAGACGATCACGTACACGTTCAAAATCTCGAAATCGTCATCATACAAAAAGATCAAAAAAGTAAGTGAAAATTTAATTTTATGTCAAAACAAAATTTTCTTCAATAATTGAAAATTCTCTCTATATATCACTAAGTATATCCGTATTAAAAAAAAATTAGTAATACACTAGACTCTAGATTGATCGTATAAGATTGGCATACAAATTCATCTTATCGTCTTTTCTTACAGACAAGTATCGTAAGTTGGATCTTGTTAGCTTTGTTTTTTATCTTTTTTTCTTTTATTTAATAAAATAGAATTTTATTAATTTGATTTTTTTTTTCTTTATTTATTATTTTAAGTTCAAAATCATCAAAATATAGTCGAAATCAGCGTCGTCATCGTCATCGACGTCATCGACATTCATCAGCATCATCTTCATCATCAAATTCATCATCAACTTCAAGATCACAATCCTCATCTTCATCATCATCAACGTCATCATCTTCTTCATCTTCGCACGAAAGAAGAAAAAAGAAAAAGATAACAAATCATGATGATGAACAAAGACAGAGTCAACGTAAACATAATCCACAATCATCAAAGTGAGTTTGTACTAGATAAACTATATTATGTAATCTATTATCTTTGAAAAGTTAAAATTTGAACTTAAAAATGACTGAAGAAGAAAAAAGAATTTTTTTTTTTTGTTTTACAATTTATTCTAATGAAGATTAAATATTAATTATAAAGCATTATAAACTATAGACTTTTATCTGCTTAGAAAAAAAAACAATTAGAAGTTTTATGTTTCCCAGTTTGCGTACAGCAGATTAATTACTTATCTGGAAGCAAGAAGAAAAACATTCCATATAAATATATTATGTTTATCACACTTACACTAAGATAGAACGTACTCATAAGTTTTTTTTTTTTTCTTTAGATGGGACCAACGAGAACCGCCAAAAGTTAAACCTGAGGCATCATCTATTGAAACAGCTACAGCTGCTTCATCGTTATCAATCAACACTGAAACAACGTTATCGAACAGTACTTCTTGATATATATATATATATATACATGAGAAAAAAAAGAGACCTATTGCACAATGTAAATTTCATTTTTTTTCTTTCTGTCTATTTTTGTTGTTGTTATTACTTCTTCTTTATGTGTGACTAGTCTGATTATTTGGCGGCTATGGATATTTGCTAAAATAAATTTTCAGACAAGAAAATATTTTTTATTTTGATTCTTTTCTTTTACTTATAAATATATTTTATCTTTCCGATAAAATAAAAGATGAAAAGTTTGTTGCAAAGATCATTATTTTATTCTATTAAACAAGTAAGAAAATATTGAAGAAAAAAATAGAAAAAAAAATAATTAATTAATTATTTATTATACTCTAAGGCTCAACAAATAAATAGTAGACGATTAATATGGACTGGTCGAGAATCATTACGTGATAATGATCCAGAAATGTATGGATTGATAAAAAAAGAAAAAAATCGACAAAAATGTGGTTTGGAAATGATTGCATCAGAAAATTTTACATCGCTTAGTGTTCTTCAAACACTTGGATCGTGTTTAACAAATAAATATTCGGAAGTAAGTACACAATTTGATAAACTTTTTTTCTCATGGAAATAAAAATGTATTAATCGTTTTGTTTTGTCTAGGGTTATCCTGGTGTTCGGTATTATGGAGGAAATGAATTTATTGATGAAATTGAATCTTTAACACAAAAACGAGCACTCGAAGCATTTTGTTTGAATTCAAATGAATGGGGTGTTAATGTACAATCATTATCAGGCGCACCAGCTAATTTTGCTGTTTATACAGCACTTCTTGAGCCACATGGACGTTTGATGGGTTTAGATCTACCTGATGGTGGTCATTTAAGTCATGGTTATGCAACATTAACAAAAAAAATCTCATCTACAAGCGTTTTTTTTGAAACAATGCCATATAAAGTTGATCCAAAAAGTGGTCTCATTGATTATGAATCTCTTTCTAAAACATCAAAATTATTTCGTCCAAAAATAATTGTTGCTGGTATATCATGTTATTCACGTAATCTCGAATATGATAAATTTCGTTCCATATGTGATGATATTGGTGCTATACTTGTTGCTGATATGGCACATGTTAGTGGTCTTGTTGCAGCTAATGTTGTTGCTAATCCATTCGAATATTCTGATATAGTTACAACAACAACACATAAAAGTTTACGTGGACCACGTGCTGCATTAATCTTTTTCCGACGTGGAATAAAAAAGAAACAAACAACAAAAAAAGGAACAAAAGAAGAACAAGTTGAAACATATGATTATGAAAGAAAAATCAATGAAGCTATTTTTCCTGGTTTACAAGGTGGACCACATAATAATACAATAGCAGCTATCGGTGTTGCTTTAAAAGAAGTTGCTTCAGATGACTTTAAAATATATGCAAAACAAGTTATTAGTAATGCTAAACAACTTGTTAAAACACTTCAAGGAAAAGGATATACATTTGTTTCAGGTATAAAATTGATATAATGAAGAAAAAAAAACGCTACGTTGTTTTTTGCATTTTCTTTTAGGTGGTACTGATACACATTTAGCTTTACTTGATTTACGTCCTCTTGGACTTGATGGTGCAAAAGCAGAGAAAGTCCTTGAAGCTGTTTCAATTGCTGTTAATAAAAATACATGTCCAGGAGATAAGTCTGCTCTTAAGCCTTCTGGCATTCGATTAGGTAAAGACAAGAGAAATATCTAAGTAATTCAAACGTATTAATTTATTCTTATAGGCACACCTGCATTAACGACACGTGGTTTTCGTGAAAATGATATAATTGAAGTTGCTAATTATATTGATCAAGCAATAAAATTAGCCGTTGAAATTAATAAATCTAATAATGATAAAAAATCTTCTCAAGTAACATTAAAAGACTTTAAAGAAAATATGAAACGAAATGAACATTTAAAAAATATTCAAAATTTAAAACATTCCATTGAATTATTTGCTGAAAAATATCCAATGCCTGGTTATGATGAAATTTAAAAAATCCAAAAAAGGACTAATCAAAAATGTGATTATTTCAAGTATCATATTTTCTATAATTATGATTTCTTTCTGTTTTTGGTGATCTATTTATTTTACCTTGGGTTCTTTTTTTGATCATTAATATAAATTAGACGATAATCTAGCTCTTCATTTTCATCCATGTTTGGATGCATGATTCTTTTGTTGTGAAAAGGTATACATAGGTATTTAGAAACTATCTTAGTTTTTTTTTCTGTTTTACTATATTATTTCAATAATCTTAAACAATAACTGTATATGTCAATCCAGTCATATTTTTTGCAGAAGCTTGATAATTTCATCGATGATACATCAAGACAAATGAACTTCATCAATGCTCCTAAGTTATAAAAATGCTCATTTTATACTTTTATCAAAAAGAAAGAAAAACGTACTTACACCTAAACATACTGAATTGTTTGAATTCAATGCATTTATCTTTTTTCTATTGTGAAGTGATATTTTGTAATCAAAATAGCGGAAGACAGTAAAAATCATGGATGTTTTAGGGTATATTGAAAGAAACTATCTAATCATAGAAAAACAGAATATTCATTTATAAGATTTTTTTGCTATTTGGAAATATAATATTGAACTTCGAGAAGACAAATAAAAATTCATTATTCCTGAAAAAGATGTTATTTCTAAATAATTAATTTTTCTTTCTATCCTCATCATCATCATAATCATCGATATATTTCATTCAAAAAAAAAAACAAAAAAATTTCATGAAACTTATTTAAATATGTATCATAAAATAAATTACTTTGATTCGTGAATTTTTCTTAGAAACAGACAAAACAAAAGAAAAAAAAAAAAATTGTTCACTACAAAGCAATACGTCCTGATTGATTATTTTTCATGTTAATTCGAGATTGATTTGTCGAACGCATTGTTAACATTAAACGTGGACTTTCTCGACTTTTAGAATTTGAACATGAATTACATTCATATTTTGGTGTTTGCGTTCTCTGAACAGCCATTTTTCGTTGATCATCATACGCCATCATTTGTCGTTGAGTCATTGTTCGACTACGTATATGATCATGAAAAACACAACAATGACGACACATAATTTGTAATGTATAACGAAATTTACAATTGGTTAAAGAGTAAATAAAAAAATTAATTGAATGATTCACAATTAATAATAAATTTGACACGAAAAGAAGACAAACATAAACTAATGCACGTATATGTCCACACGGATTACTGTCAATAAGACCAAATATGGTTAATATAAGGACGGGTAATTGACATATTATATTAAAAAAGCATATAATTAATACCATTTTTGTTATTCTAGATTTTGATTTTAAACGTTGAGCAATTATTTCTGAATGTAAGATAAATTCTTGTGATTTTTTTGTACCAATTTCACGATTAACAATACGTATAAGTGATATCCAAAGAAAAACACATATTACCCATGGACATAATAAAGATAGTATAGCTGATACGACTTTAATAACTGTTTGAGCATCTAAATTTGAACGATAATAATAATATGGTATTATTGATAACACACTAAATAAAAATATAATTATTAAAGCTTTTCGTTCATTGCGATTGGAACAATAAACTTGTGAATAAAGTGGTTTCACAACAATCATTAAACGAAAACAAGTTATTGTTACAACTAAAAAAAAAAAAATAATGCATCAACAAAAAACACATAAGAATTTTTATTTTACCGATCCAATTCGAACAAAATGTAGCACCGGTTGCTACAGGTAAAACAAACGAATTGACAAAACTTAGCAATTTGCGTTTGTCTTTTGGCCCATAATAATATATTATATGTGGAATACAAGCAAGTGTTGGAGCAACAATGTCACTTATAGCAAGACCTTGCAATAAATTATTGACACCTCCTTTTCGCATTAAACGACGATTCAAGACTATTAGCGTTAGAATATTTCCTATTAATATAACAAGATTCATACAACATTGTCATGTAACATTTATCTAATATGCACTTACCAATATTTCCAAAAAACATTAGAATCAATTGTATAATACCCCACATAAATCTGCCGGATAGGCCTTCTAGTAAATCCCCAATCAGTTGATCTAAAATATACTTTTAATTTATTCTTCAATGAAGTTTTCTTTTATTTACCTGCACATACTGTTGTATTGTCCCATGTAATTAATTCTTCATCTGTTGTTGAAATCGATTGCAATGGCATCGGTGATGTTAATTCAATGTCGGCATACATTACGGTTTGCTACTATAGAAAATAAGAATTTATTCAGTTGATCGTTTTCTTATTTATATTAGACTATTCAAAAATGTGATGAAATTCAAAGAAAAAAAAGCATAAGTAATCATGTTTCGTATTAACTCTTTGAAGACGTTTTTTTTTTCAATTGAAAAGTGGTTTTTCAATTCATTTATTGTGTTTGACTCAAAATGACCACATTAAAACTTCATGACAATACATTAAGAGAAGAGAGGGAAATATCATGATGCCAGTGTATAATAGCAGAAAAAGAGGAAAATATCTGTCTGAGAGGAATATATATGACAGGAAGAAAGAGAGAAACGATATGCATGAGATGGCAAATGGAGTAACCTATTATTTTATAGGTAACAACAATTTAAAAGAGAGCAAACTTTTTCTTTACTGGAAAATAAGGTGTACAACTTATGTACCCCCGTTCCCAAAGGATTAAAACATTCTTCTGTATTTACAATAAAAATCATGAAACTTATATAATTTGTTGTAAAAGATTATAAAATTGTACTTTTCTGGTTCATCACTTCAGTTATTCCATTTTCAGAAAAAAGCAGACAACATTCTTCTTGATGTATCTTGTCTCTGTTTGTTATCTGATGTCGTCAATGTGTGGGGTCATGAGAAACATAGTTAATCTCATTTTCTTTATCAGATAATTCTTTTATATTAGAGAAACTCTTCAAAAACGAAAAAGTCTTTCTTAATAATTTTATTAATATTCAATAAAATTTATCTTTATATATGGTGGTTACAAGCTTGACTGATACCCCATTTTGATACAGTCCTATTGTAAGGATAAAACATGCTATTGTCCGGGTCATATGAGAGAGAATCCCAGATAAACCTAGATTGGCCTGAACAACACCATGTTTTATCCTCACAATAGTTGACAAAAGATACCAGCTTCTTGTGTGAGCTGGTATCTTTTGTCAACTATTGTAAGGATAAAACATGGTGTTGTTCAGGCCAATTTAGGTTTATCTGGGATTCTCTCTCATATGACCCGGACAATAGCATGTTTTATCCTTACAATAGGACTGTATCAAAATGGGGTATCAGTCAAGCTTGTAACCTCCATATATATATAAATGTTCTCATTAGAAGAAAGAAGACAAGAAAATCCTAAGAATTGACGAATAAAAGAAAAGGATTATTTATAAAAATGTTCTCTTATTTTTTTTTGAATATCATTTATTGAAAAATAGCGAGTGTGAAGGATCAAATTTTTGAAGACTTCCTCTCAGTCATTTTTTTGACAATGTTTTATATAAAAAAAGGAAACTTTATTTCTTTAGACATCTTTGGTCGTTCTCTAAGCCGAGCCCGTGTTACAACATTAATCTTTTAATCAAGAAACTCATTAAAAAAAGAATTCTGGTTTATCAACATTTTGTAATCTTTAGATAAACCCACTCGGTGTATTTCTTATTGTAAAATATTAATTGTTCTTTCAGGTCAAATTAGTTCAGAATGAATGAAAACCTTAGATTTTATTTGTTTTTTTGGTAATCTAAAAGATTTCACATAACAGAAAAGTAATTCTTACCTATGATCTTTTAGAAAATTTTTTGAAAACAATCATACTAATGACAATCAAAAGACGAAGCTAACTGAAAAGGAAGAAAAATAAGACAGAGAGGAAAAAGAGAAAATATTCTGTCATGCCATTTTTCCTTTCCTTCGAGAAATTTATTTTGTGTAGCTTTTCGTAACACAACAATAGACCGAGTTCTTTATTTGTTACGATAATAGAAAATTCGAAATATTCTAAGAAAAATATCTACGTATCTGTTATAGATTCCGAAAGATACAATAGCATGAATTTTCTTGATCACGCGATAGTTTTGCTGCGACAAAAAAAAAATATTAAAAACTGCGAGGAAGATAGCCCTTGGGATGAATACTATTAATTCTGTAATACATCTCGTTAAATTCAGATTAAATAATTCATACAAAAATGCCACGAAAAAAAAAGACTCATATGTGACATACATTTCAGAAGTGACAATAGAATAGTAAATTGTCAGCATGAAAGAATTAAATATTTTACAGAAAAGAATACAATATATAAAAAGGATAATAGTAATTAATTAATAAAAATGATAGACGTAAAAACATATATGAGAAGCTTCCAAAATCAACATTAAGAAAATCTTTGTTTCAATCATTAAAAAAAAAGTGCAAAATATCCCATTTGTTAAATGATAAAAGAGAAAAAAGGACTTTTTCTTTTATGTTTGTTAATAAATTTTATTCAA
Source organism: Rotaria sp. Silwood2 (assembly GCA_905329745.1). Classification (NCBI taxonomy): domain Eukaryota; kingdom Metazoa; phylum Rotifera; class Eurotatoria; order Philodinida; family Philodinidae; genus Rotaria; species Rotaria sp. Silwood2. The sequence goes on along the minus strand of CAJNSZ010000004.1, from coordinate 3,732,729 downwards.
TAACTTATCCTTATAATAAATTCAATAAAAGTTCAAAAACAATAGTAACAAATCTTTTTAATACCAAACCTTAAACCATTAAAAATTTTATTCAAATGAAACAGTTTTCAAGAGTAAAAACTATCTTCTGGGAATATTCTTTTTACTAAGCGCGTCATTGGAATAGAAAAAAAATATTCATGTTGACTTCATATTCAAAAATACATGATAGCTTTTCTTTTTCTTTCAATCTAACAGAAATATTTATAAGCTTTTATTCTGATGGTCTTATCAATTAATAGACCAATGGAAGCATTATTAAACACTAAGTACATGTAGAGAAAAAGAAAGACATTCAGATTAGATTGCGATTAGTATAGTTTAATAGAATAAACTTGACAAATCTCTTGAGATTTCTTTTTTTTTTCTATAAATAGTCGGACTTCGATGCATCAATTAATTGCTTAGTTATGTTTATTTATTATGAACTCGTTCACTTCATTATCATAATAGAAGAAAAAGATATGACATGAAAGTTTTTAGATTAAAAAAAAAATAACTGCAAGAAAAGATCAAATGACATTGGTACTCTATAATCTTCTTCATTTGAACAAAGTAAAACTATAGTCTATTGTTTTAGAGCAAAGTACGAAATACTTATATACGTATATATCGTCAAAACATGTAAACTGTCAAAAAGTTGTCATGAAATAAAAGCATCAAATAAACAAACATAATTGGCTAAATTTGCTGTACTATTTCATCGTTTCTTGTTGTAATGACAGCAGAACGCTCTAGTGTTACTATCAAGTTGACAAATCCATTCATTCATATATATATATATATGTGTTTAATAACCGCGCTGTATTGCTTCTTTCAGAATTCTGATTCAATGTCACAGCTTCAGTAAGTGTCTTCAATGGTCTAGATAAACATCTTTTACGTTTAACTATCGCATAAATCTACTGTTCAAATATTGCCTTATAATGTTTGTCATATTAAAAGCCATTAAGTCAGCATGATTTTCAATCAAGTGTCAAAAAAAAAAAATATATAATTCTATATTCAGCTACCGTTTTTATGATCATCGGTAACGTATAATTATTGCAACGAAGATATATTTTACCGAAAAGAGATTTTCATAAATGTTACCAAATTTGATAACTATATATAATTACTTAATATATATTATTTACTTACAAATAAATTATGATTTAACAAGTTGTCGATGACTTTTAGGATTATTGTAAAACTCTTCTATTTGAATTCTTTTTTTCTATAAATTTCTAAATATAATTTTGAAAACTCTCCTATGTATGTTTATGCGTATTTTTATTTTGATTTCTTATAGCTGAAAGCAAACAATAATGTATTGCCAATGGCTTCCTGTATACATTTTTATTTTTATCTCTGCATGCATCAGGTCAGGCAGTAAAGACGATTATCGATCGGCACCGTAAGAGATTTTATTATCATTGAAAAAATTGAAAATTTATAGTAAATAAGTTAATTATTTTTTTAAAATTAACTTCAATGACATCTAATTTAGTTTCGATAATAAAAATTTACCTTCAATTAACTCAATTTTCTATGAAAAACGTATATATTAACGGCTATTTAAAGATTTTCACTTCATCAATCTAATATCACTGAATATAAGATGACAGTTTGACATTGTCTTTTTGGCGGTAATCGTTGTTTGACAAGACAAATTTTCTAGTACTATAAACTAAACGTCCATGGTTCGATCTTTTATATTCTTACAATCAATCATAAGGAAATTAATATCTCTAGTGTCTATAGTTATATGCATATTCATCTAATATGGTAATTTCATCAAGGTTAAATGTTAGCTGGTTAAAAACAAAACTGTTTCTTTTCATTGATGAAAGAATTACACGGAGTGGCTATTCTGATCTTGAATTAAAACAATATCCTAGATACTATAAATACAGAGGAAAAAATCATATTCATAAATAATATAAAAATACTAGTTATTTACAAGATACAAGTAAAAAAAAATGAATATAATCAACTAATGTGAAGGACGAAATATAACAATGATGCATTTTAAAATAAACTTTAGAAAAAACATACTAATTGTCTTCAGTTATAAATATTAAAAAAAAGAAAAGAAAATCTTCTTTGTTAAAAACGTATCGTTATTTTTGTAACAAAAATTTTTCACAAATCAATAAAATAGAACATGCGTAGAACAATGATATGTATTTTTCCAGAAATATATATTTTATTAAGAAGATATAATAGACAAGAAAATATGATGACAGTTGATTTATTTTGTATTTTCTATCAATAAAGTTCAATCAAAACAGACAATCTATTCATTCCTAAATGCTTTTTATGTTGTTTTCGTTTATTTCAAATAGAAAAAATATCTACTGTGTAAATACATTTTTTGACACAAACATTTCTATTAAACTTCTGTTGAAACCAATGATAAATCATTTTTCTGTTTCTTTTAAATAACAATACGAAGAAAAAGTTAATTAACAAAGAAAACTACAATTAACGTCTATACTAAGCAGAAAGCAGAAAAGGTCTTATGTTACATATGTACTCCTTCATTCTGAAGTAAATTGGCATTTGTACGATTACTGAAGAAAATTATGGAAGCTGTTCTTATTGTTTACTATAAAAATAGAAAAAAATTGATTTTTATTTTAGGTAATAGACATCCGAAGCTGGATATATACTTATGTTTGTCCTTTATAAGTAGATTACTTGTACAAGCTGATTATTTGTTTAATAAATCATTTTTATACTATAAACTGAATGAAACAAGAAGAAAATAAGCATAATTATTTGAAAAATCCTATTAGAAATCTAATCATTCATATAATATAATGTCAAATATTGATATTCATTATCAAATGAGGCATTTTTAATTATGTAGAAATTATATAAGCACTCTTTAAAATAATATTGTATCACATCTTAAGTGGAATAATACACAAGAACATTTTTGAATTTCCTGTTCTTTTTTGTATATCGTAATAAGGATATCCACATACACGAATTAGCTTAGCCTTTGTACATGAAAAGATAATCAGTTTAAATAGAAAGAAAAAGAAACACATCATCTATATATATACGATTATATTAACATGAAATTTCGATTGGAATTTTTTTCTTATCTTCTGAAATTGATTGAGAAACTTGCATATGAACTATATAACAAGAGAAAAGCCTCACTGTCTTCACTTCATTGCTAAGATAAATGTTCAATCTTCTATAATTTTTTAGAGTATGCCGTTGAGAAATTATTAAAAAGATAAAATGCTTTTTACATTAAAGAGAAAAAAGAAAAAGAAATATAGAATTCAAGATGAAAGAGCAAGAATTTTCAGAGTAAAAAGTATTTTAATTAATTTTGCATAAGGTGGATTTTTTTTGAATCTACAAGCTATTCCAAAATTAAAGAACACACTCGATTAAGTTTCAAAATATGAATACTTTTATTCTAAGGATTAAAAATGCTAATGTGCTCTTACTATGCATACATATGCAATTATTCACATAAAAATTAGTGTTTTTATTTCATTTCTACATCCATTGTAATCCAAAAAAAGCTAGGAATCGCCTGTTCATAATTATAGGATGTTGTTATTAAAAGAAAATTTTACATTCCTATGAAATATATTCAATCTTCCTTTTTTTTACAGTTAATTAAAATTTTACATGCAACTTACCTTGTTTATTCTTTCGAAAAATTAATACAGCTTAGTTTACTTAAAATCTTGAAGTTATTTGATAATATTCAGAATATTTTTATTGTTACTGCCACAATCTAGTCAAATATTTCAAAAAAGAAAATTATTAATAATTAAAATTCATTTTAAATTAAGAAAATCGATAATGAAAATTAGAATTACTACATTTAAATCAAAATGAAATTACAAAGAAATTTTTTTTGATAAATGTCATTAAACAGTTGTATTTGTCGAGAAATATTTAAGAAAATTTTGAATTATCAATATAGGTTTTATATGTAAAACGAAATTAGTCGTACTGATAGAAAAAGAACATCAAGTTACACTTAATAGATATAATAACTATCATAAATGATGGAAAATTCAATAATGTATTATTGATTTAATGATCGTTATAATAATACGAAAATATCTTAGTATGGAGCATGTCACCGAGATGATGTTGAGTGCAGTAAAATTGCAGTGGTGTATGTCTAACATATTAGTGCAATTCGATCCGAATTAATTGGATCTAAGTGCAGTTTGTATAGAACATTTTCTATTAAACTTGGGGTATTTTGCGTTTTAAGTACGATTCTAAAATGGCTTTTGACGTCCATAAATTGCATGCTACATTATTATATTTGCAGAAAACTATAATTTATGATAATTCTAATATTAATTAAGTGTAACTTGATGTTCTCTTTCTAATAATACTGTTGGTTTCGCTTTACATATAAAACCAACATTTATAAAATTCAAAATTTTCTTAAATATTCTTCGAAAAATACAACATTTTAGTAGTATTTATCAAAGAAACTTCTTTACAATTTTATTGTGATATTTCAGAGAGTAAATAAACAAGATCATTTGTATATAGAATAATAATTAACTATAAGAATAAAACATAGGACATGCTTTAGAGAAGTGAAAAATTTTCTTTTACTAAAAAATCAGGTTCGTTAACAGAATTTTTTTGAAGAAATAACTAACATTTCTTCTTTTGAGGAAGCTTCCGTGAAAAAAATCAAGACTTGATCTTTAAAAATTATGCTATTCACAATTTTTTCACATCTTTAAGTTTTATTTCGAATAAACAGAAAAAAAAGAATTTTCCTAATCCCTTATCTGCAAACGTTCCTCGCAACGTTACCCTATAATTATGCCATGAACATTATCCATTTTTTTTCTCATCAGATAAAAAGAAACGCCGGAGTGAAATACAAACATTTATTACTGCGTCAATAATTGAATATATACATAATATTAGCACATGAGTATCATCAGCTCTTTGAAGACAATCAGTCATGTTTTCCATTTCTATACGAATATCTGCTAATTTCATGAATTCAAAAACCACTCAATCGAAAACAACGTAGAAATAGTTCTATTGCTCTCTTCTTCGTGCTTGATTTATTATGTTGTTTAGGCAGCTTTTGGGATTTTGTTTGATTTAGTACGACTTACTTTATATGAATATATAGAACTATTAAATTATAGCAACTCACGAAAAGTCTTCACGACACTGACTGTTAAAAATAATAGTGATTAGAATAAATGCCTTTAGTGAATAAGCTTTTTTTTTTTATAGATGTTCTTTTTAATGGAACGCATGCAATCGGAATTCTATAGGCACGTTATGTTGGGAAATCGAAGTTACTCATAAGACGTACAATACTTAATGACTTGCAAAGTACCGAAAAAATATAATCATTAAAATGTATTACTTTGAACATCTAACAAATATACAAAGGATTTTTGGAATATTATTCTTATAAATTATTGTGTGATTTTCAAACTTTCATTGCACAAGTAAAAAATTAAATGATAAATAATAGACTGAGTATTAGTTAACAATTAATTTTTTTAGAATCAAAGTTTATATCTTTGTCCTCCTAAGTAGTTATCTTTAATTCTACTAACTACAAGGTTTAGTGACTCAGCATAGCTCAAAGAGGTTTTCATTGTACGATATACTTATGCTAAGTAATTCAAGGTATTATAATTACATAAAGAGTTTTAATCAGCATGAATTTTTAATGGCTCATGTTACAAAAGTCTCTATTTATAATATCATACTGACATTTTCCTGTTTGTTTTTCTCTCTGAAAGTTTCGATACCAAAAAAACCTAATAATTGCTCATATAATCTAATAACAAAAACAAAAAGTAAAACATACTTGAGATAATTATAATTTAATAATCTGTTATTTGTCACATCCTTCGAATAATATTCTAACTACAAAATATAATACTAACAAGATTCTAACATATTCTTTTTCATTAAAAATAAGTTCAAACATAGTCACTATATTAAGGCTTTTGTAGAAAGATATCAAAGGAAAAAATTGATTAAATATTGAGCATTTTCTCACGAGATCAAGAAATAACACTTGATTAATATTATTGTTACAAGATCACTATGATCTTTGACGGCAATTCTTTCTTCTCGTATTATTATGACAAAGCGAAAAAGTTCCTTACTCGTGTATTTCAAGACTATATTATTTTTGATTATGACCAATGACAGAGTTTTTCGGCACTACGATCAAATTGATCGCAAAAAGTCATTTTTTTCACTGCAAAACCTTGTAATACTATACTATTCAACAAAATCATGTAGAAATACCAAAAGGTCATCAAGTCATAACCGTATCTAAGATATTGGTGACGAATAGAATCAAAATGCTAGACGAAAGATAGAGCAATCATACACAAAAACCGGTTTCAAAGCTCACCCGAAATAGTACGAGTTAATATTTTCTCGATTTTGCTGTCAAAAATTTTTGAAGTTTTCGAAAGTGACGACCGTTCTTTTTTGGCACAATCTTCCTAAGTTCACCAGTATGTCGAATTTTTTCCATAATTATTCTATAGTTTTATTAAAGCTCTAATCAAAATGAAGCATTCACCGAATGTCTTGACAACTTATTCCACACAATTCTTGTCGTGCTTTTTTTGTTCATTCATTTGGTATTATCAATCACGTACACATTTGTGTAATCAAACACAAATTATATATTCTTATCAAAATAATATTAATTGATTATGTTTCTTTATTGTTTTCTATTTATATACAATTGATCGGCATATTCATATACTATCGTGTCAAATACAAAAGAAAACGGAATAAACAAGTATATACACATACACATACACACACACACACACACCATGTAAGCAGGGACAAATAAAAGAAAAAAAAAATGATTTACTAAGCTAAAGAAGTAACAAGCAAATTTACGATTCTGTTATTTCTTTTTCTTTTCGCTTCTTTTTTCTTATCTTTGTCGCACCTGAAACAATAATGGAAAAAAAAAGAACTGTTTCGAAATGATTTACACTCAATAACAACACTTGAAATATATACACCTACATACATAAACTAAAAACACAATGCGTAGCACTCGAGTTTAGATGAATGACAGTTGGCTGCCATCAAAAACTCAAACAATTTTTTTAAATTTAATCAAAAACGAGAGAAAAGAATAAAGTTGTTGATGGTCAAATTTCAATTACTATGACAACATCGAAATGTTAAAATTTTATAATGAAAATTCAACAATCATGGGTAATGGTCCAAGTAATGGCGAAAAGAAAATAGATGAAGAACAATATGAAGATGCCATTTTAAAAAAAACTTTACAATTAGGAGAATTAAGTCGAACAGACAGTACTCAAGGTTTAATATTTTTTGCTGGTACTGATAAAGCTCGTGTGTAAGAGAAATATTTTTCATCTTTCTTAACAACTTTTATATTCTTTTTCAATAAAGAATTACTGAAATACTCGAAGAACGTGGTTGGTCTAGAACAAAGGATCATAATGTAACTAATTTTACTATAAAATGGTGCCTGGCACATCAAGTTGATTGGAATCAATTTCAAGAAGGAAAACAACTAATCAATAATATACCTGGTCAATTAGCATTTGCTGACAAAATCAATTTATGGTATACAATAAGAGATTATTTACGTAATAGACGTACTTTAGATGGAAATCATATCCAAACTTTTCTTCCAATGACTTTTGTTCTTGATGATGAAAGCGAAGTGGCAGAATTTTTACGTTCTTTTAAAAGTAAGTGTTTCTTTTTAAAATAATCAAATAAAATAAGTACAAATTTGAGGATGATTTTGTTGAACAATTAATTTTATTAACAAATTCACCTCTGTTTAATATATTAAGTAGAAAAGAAGAAACTTTTAGATTATTTTTTGTCTTCATGCTATATACGTTTTGCATCAATTTCATGCTTACTTTTTATTTAACCGTTCTATGTTCAGAAGACACTAGTCAAATAATGTTAATTACACTTTCGTTATGCGCAAATTTTTCCGTGATACTTTGATCGAATATAGAAACTCCTATTTAAAGATTCTACAAACTCCATCAACTTGGAAATATATATATATATAGAAATAATTCCTTTTTTTTTTCTCTTTTACTAATTTTGTCATTTAAACTTTTATCAAGGGAAACTATTGAACCTTAACGTGTCAATGATTACTTTCACTTCATCTACTATAACCTCGTTAAACTCTGTTATATAAACTAAATACGGCAAAAATTGAAAAAACATATACTTCAATATAATCTACAAGGAAATAAACTAGATATGCATCAGATCTCCTAGTCGAACTCCTACCTCGACAAATTGATATTCAGCCGGAATGGTATCAAGACACGAAAGTACCCAGTTAGACCAAGACTGTTGCATACCTAAAGCGAATGAATTGAACATTTTCTTATATGAAAATCAATTAACCTATTCTCTTATATTTAAGAATATAATCGGATTGAATCTTGTATTCTGTTTTATTAATATTCTAGAACAGAATCGAACATGGATATGTAAGCCACGTTATAGTTATGCCGGTCGAGGAATATATGTTATATCAGTAAATAGTGACTTAAATACAATATTTAAATTTAAATTTGGTTATGGTAATCGTTTTCAACTTCAACCTAGATTACCTGGTTATTTAATGCAAGAGTAGCGTATGAATAAATAATAAAAAATGATCTAGTTTTGTTTTTGATTATAATCGCTATAGATATATATCACGACCATTACTTATAAAAGGGCGAAAATTCGATATACGTGTACATTGGCTTGTCGCATGGACAAAACCATTACTTGTTTTTTATAATCATAATGCATCTGTTGTACGTTTATCCCTTAATCTTTATCGAGAATTTGATTTTGATCGTGCAACACATTTAACAAATTTGGTAAAGATTTATTTTTTTATATTCTATTTTATTTATATTAGATATTGCTTTTTTTTTTATTCTAGTCTGTACAAGAAAATCATTACCGCTATGCGTTTTCACAAGAAGCAACTGGAATGACAATGAATCAATTAAAGTAAAAACTTATTTTTATGAGAAATTAAGCAAAAACTTCGATATTTTTTTAGTCAGTATTTTAACCGTTGTTTTCGACCATTTCATCCAAAAATGTGTCAAGATTGGGTGATGACTGTTATGCAAGTAAGTCAATATTTTAGATAAACTTATTCGATATCCTCTTTCAATTAACTAACAAAAAAAAAGGTCGCGTTCCTGAGATACAAGAAAAGATGTTGCAAAAAAACTCACCTACCTTTTATTTATATAACTTCTTGAATATATTGAATATTATGTCTAAAAAAAAAGAAACAGGCATTTTTTATCTAAAAGAATATTTTAAAAGTTTTCTAAGATCAAGCTGGTAGACATTTGATGTTATTGCATTTTAAAACTCTGAATTAAATCAAAAGGAAAACATAAAAACCATCAAAATAAAGAAAAAAAACATATCAATTATTAAAAGCATTTTAAAATGTATCGTTAAAAAAGGTACTATTTTTAAAAGTTACCACGCGATGCGCTTAAATAAACCAAAAAGAATTACAGTAGGGAACTCATGCATGGGAACTGACAGTCGTCTTATGTGAATGGTGTTTTTCAAAGAAAAAACGAAGGAAAACAATCAGTTAAGAAAAACATGAAACGTAAATGTTCATTGAGACATAATCATTGCCTGCACAAATGAAAAAATGAATAAGAATATTCATTCGCGAAATTCATTAATCGATTTTTAGTTCGTTTACTTGGTCTGATGCATTTAAAAGTAAGATAGAATCAGGAAGAAAAAGAAATATTGAAAATTGTCATTTTACTTTTTAGCTCATCTTTTAATTATAAAAAACACCTTGGTGAAACGACAGAAAATATAGAATAATTAGAACGTGTAGGTCTTCCTTCTCCAGGTTTATGTTTGCTTCACTTGGATTAAAATGCGCAATTTAAGTAGAATAGCGACTTAATGATTCTGCAAGCATTTTTAAAGCTTCAAATAGAACATTATGTTTCTTTTATGAAATAATATACTTAACGAATGTTGATTTTAGAGCTAGAAACAACCATTGATTCTCTCACCTGGTTCTTTCAGATGCTGTCAAACATTTTTTATTTATTGTTATAAGAATAAACTTTTCAATAAATATTATTCGGTCGACTTCATGATCATTATCAAATATTGCAACTGACATCTGTTCATTGTGGAAAACACATTTAACATGTATAGGAGATCATAGACCAAATGTCGTACTGTTGATAACTCTCTATTTTTATTCAAAACAATTTCGTTGTCCTTCGTATTTAAATTTTGCATGGCTTCTGATAATAGCTTTTCAAAATATAATATTTAGAAGCAAATCCTTACATGTCACAGACATCTAAAATAAGAAATCAGTTTATTTCAGTAATATAACATCTCGACAAATGAGATTTTATTTTACGAAAACTTTTAAAAATATTCTAAGAGCTATCAAATAGTGCTCTACACATGTATGACTTTTTGCCACCGGACCTGAGTCGAGACCTTTTTTTAATATCCAGACCGGAACTAATTAACATTCAACAGATATTTTCACAGTCACAGTACGGTTTTCAAACTTTTATTTTATACGAAAAAGTATACTCTTTCGTTTTTTTTCATAAATGACGACAAAGAAAATGAGATCATATCCAATTTCACAAAAAAGCAAGTGATTCACGATTCATTTCTTGTCTTTCGGTTTCTAGAATCTGATCAATTTCGCTAATTAAACATTTGCTTGTTGCTGATGATGTCGTTGAAATGAAACGCTGTGTTAGTTTTAAACGCCATAATTGTGGATGCATACATGAATGCTTTTACTGTCATGAGAATACATGTTCACCTTGTTGATAATTCATTTTCCTCTTCATATATTTAGTTACTTTGTTCCTTTGGTTCATTATTATCTATGAATGAGTTTTTATTAAAAGCGAATTTCTTTAGTAAAATCATATCGCTTTTCACTTCTATGATCTTTTCTTAAGTACAATAAATTGTTCAGGTTTTCACTCCTACGCTTTTACATAGATCAGTCATTTGAGAAAGCAAAAAATATTTTAAAACGTCAAGACCTCAGTTTGAGACTATACTCGGAGCCCGAACGAACTCGACAAATTTGCATTCGGAACCATGTATTCTAAGTCGTGTCAAGTATTCAACTCGGATGTAGGACAATACTATTAAAGTGATATTGAAGATAAAGTTAAAAATCTGAATCGTTTCAGTTAATTTTAGCTTAAAAATAGTGCCCAGTATTCCTCATAATTCTGATGAAATCACAATATTTTCGAAGAATAGAACAATGAATCTTTTTGCTGTAGTTTATATATTGATAAAAATCGAAATCACGTGAAAGAGGAGGAAAACCTTTCTTCCTAAGTATCATCTATAGAATTTACTATCAATGTCTAATAATAATTGTCGATTATTCGTGATATTCAACTTTGTGGAAATTTTATCATCCAGTTCAATTAACTTTGACTTTTCTTTTTTGTCTTTTTAAAAACTATAAAAATTAGTAAAATATTTAATTAACCTATGTTTTAAAATAGGAACGTATGCAAACAATAATTCGCCATGTAGTACGTGCAAGTAAAGATAAATTAGCTCGTGGAGCTGGACAATTTGGTTTTTTTGGTTGTGATTTTTTACTTGACGAAAATTTTCGTATATGGCTTTTAGAAGTAAATGATAATCCCGGTGTTGGGTAAGTTAAATTTATTAAAATAAAAATTCATTCATTTATTTATTTTTATAAAACTATTATTCAAAGATGGGGCAATCCTCAATTGAATACAACAACAAAACCTTTATTCGAAGAAACACTTAATATTGTTTTTGAATGTTTTGAAAAATATAAAAATAATCAATCATTATTACCAATAGAATGTTTAAAAAATTATCAACTTATTTATAATGAAGATGATGATATTGATAGACTTTCACATGATGATAATCAATTATTTACTGATCGTCTATCAATTCGTTATGTCACGAAAGAAAATTTATCACGCACATGTTTTCATCGAATATCACCATATACTCAAACAAGTCGAACATTAACAAATAAAAATGATAATAATATTAATATTAATACTAATATTATCCTTCCATTAAGTAATATAAAAGATTCTAATTCATCCATAGATGATATAATTCCTTTAAATGCATCGAATATTAATGATAGACCTAAAAATTCTTGTGTGATTAGTACAACACCTGTAAGTTTAAACATAATAAATAAAACTGATGATACAATTGAAACAATTGAACCATTAAAACATGATGATGATATTGAATTAGAACGTTTAATGAATTCGAAAACATTAGAAAAAAATAATTTTAAAATAAAACCTTCATTATCAATATCAACACCAATAAATCGATTACCTGTTAAAATAAATAAAACAAATGTTAAACGAAATCTTTTAACAACGAATACATTTACTATACAACGAAAAAAACGTCTTGATTTAACACCAATTATTATAGATAAAAAACGTTATATACATCGACACGGTATTGTACCTATTTCTACTGAAACAACTAAAAAAGAAGATAAAATATCAAAAAGTCAAATTATTTTTCATGAACAAGAACAAGATGAAATATCAAAAAATCATATTATTCTTCAAGAACATGAACAAGACGATATTGAAAAACAAGATAATCAATCAGTTATAATATCAGTGGCAAATATTGTTCCACTACAACTTTGTTCTTCAAATTAATTAAACTATTTCTTCCTTAATGGTTTCTTTCTATTTATAAAAACAACTTATTTTTTGATAATGAACAAACAAACAAAAAATCTGTTCTTTTCTTAATGTATAACTAATGATGTTAATAATAGATCCGTAAGATGACATTCATTTTGAAATGACTGAAAATTATCTAATTTTAATAATCGATATGATTCTGATTTTGATGTTGGAACAATTTTACGCATTATTGTTGGAATTTGTTTCAATATATCTAAATAAGATGTTAATTCCGTTTGAATACGATTGAGAATTTTAACATTTTGTTCTTGATATGATGAATTTATTGTATTAGCCAATGAAAATGTTTGAAAATCAAGTTTAGATAAAATATATTTTGCAATCATCATGGCTTCAGAAGAATTCCTAAACATAAAAGTATTGTCTTTTAAATTGCTTTTCTAATATGTATATAAATACAAAGAATCAGTTCAGCGAAGCACATTAAATGAGAGAAAGAAAGGAAAGTTCTTATGAAAACTTCTCATAAAATATTTCAAAATATAATTATAATTGCTTGAAAGGTTAGCCGTAGAAAGTCTGAAAGAAAAATTGTCGCTATTAGAAAAATCTTGAGAAAAGTGAAATCTTCAGAGTAGTGCGAGTATGAGTATAGGTGAAGATAAGACTAGAATTCACATCCCATATACTTTATGCCAATTATAAAAAATATCTTGTTAGTTGAAGTTTTTTTGATATTTTTTTCTTTCTACAGCATACTGCTTGAAAATTCTTATCATGAAACGTATTTGAATTGAACAAAGGTAAGTTCATGGGACAACATTTTTTTTGCATTGTCCTTGTATCTACTTGACTATCACAATAATTTATTTGAAAATATTCTCAACGCATAAAAAAAGCTCCGATAAATCTAAATCCTAAAAAACTCGAAAATCTTCAGCTATGGGCATTTGTCAGTTTAGATCATTTCGACCTAAACTATGATTTATTTCATCTAGGATAAAGTAATCATTTTTATAAGCATTCATAGGCAAAGATCTACTCGTCGTTAATGTAAATTGTACGTATGGAGATGATAGTCAAAAATCGACTTGTGTTACATAAATCTTTCCCTTATGTAATCTGATTAATAAAATAACACGACTACATCCGAAATAGTTTCGAACAATAGCTCTGCAAAGATTACCTTGTCTTTAATACTATTTTTGTCAATTTATTCAGAAACGTTTCTTAAGTCTGCTTGATAGAGAAAATGTTATTATTAGCTGCCAGAGCCGGTAATAAAGATAAGCCTTTGTACAAAAAATGTGAAAACACTGCTTAAATTTATTAATTTGATGAAAAGAAAAAAGATTATGGGTCTATCTTAGCCTACAGAACGTGTATCTAAGGTAAGTTTTCACTTTCCCAAGGCTTGAGGTTTCACTGCCTATAAAATCTTCTGATTAACTTTGACTAAGCATGATCGTTTTTAATTGAACAGGATAAATTAGAACAACAATATATTTTATTATTGTTATTTCAATTACTTACTCAGCATAGAAATGCACAATTAAGTCATCAACAATAAAATCATCTTCATTAACAAGATGAATAAGTGCATGTTCAAAAATATTTCCTTTGTTATTACGTATATAAACATTTGGTATATGAATAATGGAATTAAATCCAATATTTGATAATAATTGTCTAAAATGTTCAATAAGATGAAGTTTTGTAATTGATTGAATATTTATATCCAAACGAAATAATGTATTCAAATAAATCAATGCTTGTCGATACATTAAACTATTCACTAAAAACAAAAATAGGCAAAATATAATTTATTACCAAAAAAAAACTAATCGAACAAACTTGATTCAGTTTCTAATGCATTCAATTTTAATATTCGTTCATTATTCGGATTCATAAGATCGTCAATTAATATGTTAATAGAACCAACATGAAAAAGTTTATTATCATCATCAATCAATAGATAGAGTTCTATATCAATATCTTTATCTAGTTCAATTATTGTTGTTAAAATAAATGTTCCACATGAACAAGAATTTAAATTAAAGATTGTTTGTTCGTTTAATGATGATTGAAAAGCAGTTTTTAAATTGAATAGCTTTATTTTATTAGAATTTTTGTCAATACCAAATAGATATACTGAAGTTAAACTGATACTAATGCGAAAGAAAAATTGATGCATAATTTTAAGAGAACGAGACGAAAAATATAAAGATTTTACTTAGTAGGATTTTTAATTGTTGCATATAAAAATAAATTTGTTCGATAGACAAACCAATTGGTTTCAATTAATTGAAGAATTGATGTTGAAATGTTCGAATTTTGAATAAGACTTTTTGTTTCTGTCTAATATTTTTATTTAAAAAAACAAATAATTTAAGAGAAATATATGAATTTTGTCTTACATTTATACTAAGATCTGGAACATGATATTTATTACTTAGTTTTCGAATATCACTTTCGACTTGTCTACATTGAAAATAACCTTCATTGACAATAAAATCTGCATCCTACAAAGTAAAATTCTTTTTCATATTAATCAAATAATGCATGATGCAAAAATAATTCCACAAAAATGTTGATCCCTTTATCTTTTCAATACAAGCAATCTGTAAAAAAAAATTTTTTCTTCAGTTGATAGAAAATGTTCTTGTTTGAAAATCATATATAACTAAGTAGTTTTTATTTCAGATTTGTGAGACAAATGATGCAAGAAGTAAGAGGAATAACTATAAAATGATTCTGCACTGTTTTCGCAAAGTGATAGCACAATATGCTGATTAATTGCAGAATCGGGAAAAAATTTGTAGAAGAGACTGACCCTCCCGTTTGAAGCTGAAAAGCAGATATCTTCTTCATCTATAACAAAGAATCATCTCATTTCTAAATAAAGTTCAAAGACTTTTGGAAGAAACTGGACCCCATCCATCCAGGATCCGTCAATTATGCTAATTTTTACATCTCTTTAATAGACATTTTAAAAAACAATAAATTTTATGTTAATTAGTAGAATTTTTCTCTTGTTCTTTCCAGCCATATATAATCTATTTTTGGCATATATACATTAGTAAAATAATATAAGAAAGAAAGATACACTTGCTTAACAATTGGGTGATTTGAATAGAATTTATAAAAAAATGCTTTTGTACGATGGCATTCAAAGTATAATAAAACTTTATCTTTCAAAATCTTTTGACAAGTTTACAAAATTCAAACAAGATCTTTTTACCACAAGTTCATATTGGAATTGAAATTTTATTGTACAAATATTTCTTCCTCGTCTTCTGTCGTTTTTTTTTATTGCTCGATGATTAAAGTAGACGATAGGCCATAAATAGCACAACAATAATAAATTGAAATATTTCTGTGTCGATTCGCTCGAATAGATTAGTTTTTTTTCCGTTATTCTTAGAAACTTACTTAAGTTCTTTTTATACGTGTAACCTTGATAAGTACTACTATTAACTTATGTTTTTTGACTTTACTCTAATAAACTTGACCTATTGTCAAGTAACAAAAAATATATATCAAGGATTCCCTAGATAATTTTCAGTTGTTATCGAAGAGAATAAATAAAAAGAAATCAAACGAACTTTATAAATGATATTATACCGATGTATATAGAGCAGGTTTTCAAAACTAGTTTGTGTAAGTATTGAAATTCGTAGTCCATTGCAGCTCTTTGGGCACCAACTTTCTTATTAAAACCAATGTTTCATGTCTGAACATTCAAAATTTAGTAAACGTTGACTTTTAAACTAACTAGTTCTGAAAATTTGCTCTATGTACATCAATATATTATCATTTATAAAGTTCATTTTGATTTCGTCTTATTTATTTCTTTAGACAACAACCTAAAAATTTTTAATTTTTAATCGTAGCTTTATTTATGGCCAACGCTGTTAAACCATATGTAGTTCGAAAGAAAAGAAAGTTTTAATGTAGTGTATAAAATAGCTTTCTTGTAGAACGTATTTGTCAATAACATAGAAAAATCAACATTCAATGATATAATCAAAGGCGAACAAACTGATTTCCATGCTAGAAATCATTAGAAACCAAGGAAATCAAGTAATCAACTTTTTTTTCCCTTGGATATAACTTTTTTTTTGTATTGTATGTTACTTGTTGTGTTTTTCTTACAATGATTTTCTTTCGAAGAATATCTTGAGCAAGAGCAAAACTAGTTTGAATATCAGCATCATCCATTTCAATTGATAAAAGTTTTTCTTCAGTCTAAAACAAAAAGATAGATAATTAATATAATTAATTTTTTTCTTTGTTCTTTTATTATTTAAAATAATCTTACAGACATTATATTCATAATTTGATTCTTGTTGAAATATATGTATTTGTGAAAAATCAGTTAACATAAATGAATTTAGATTAAAATCATTTTTTAAAAATAATATTTGTTTCCATCCTATATGATTAAAATCATCAATAAGAATATAATTAGCTGTTTCATTTGTATTTATGTATGGAGTTAATAGAAAATTTTCACCATATTGAAATATTTCAACAGATTGAATATCTTTTTTCATAAAAAGAAGTAATTGTTCATTTTCAATTGTATAATAGGTTAGAATGGAAGTAATTATGTTATTCATTGGAAGTTCTTGACATATTGTACCATTGTGACATGTAAAGATTCGATGATCTTTACTTGATATAATAAGATCACCCAAAATTAAACGTGTTTTTAATTGAATTTTATGATTAATAATATGTATGTCTTGAATATTATCAACAAGAGATATAGGAATAAATTTATTAGTATTAAATGAAACAAGTGAACGAGATGAACAAGTTGAGCAACCATAGTAGACCTAAAAGATAAAAGCCAAGTTAACTAAATAACATTTAAATAATTTATTGTATTAGAGAAAGAAGAATGAAATAAATGTTAGAAAAACTATAAATTAAAATTATTATTATCTACATAAAAGAGAGATTTTTAATACGTGGAATAATAACTATGATTAGATTTTCATTAAAATACCAACCATCATTATTTGAATGACTTTCGATCATTTAGAAATATCGAAGTCGGGTTTTCGCCATTACATAGAATAACGTTGGAGACACCTATCTATGCAACATTCATTAGGTTTAAAGAAGTTTTTCATGAATATTTTTAGATGAACATCTTTTTCGTTGCCTATTTCTACAAATGTTCATGGCAACCTAGACCTAAATTAAAGAGGGCTGTATTTTTCATAACATTCACTTATTTCAGTACACTTTTCTTGAAGTATGAATATCGCATAAGAACGAAAATGATTTTCATCTGAAAACATCCATGAGAAATTTCTGCGAATCTAATGAATGTTACACAGATATGTGTCTTCAACATTGCTCTATCTAAGGGCGAAAATTCGACCTCGATAGCTATATATGATCGAAAGTTATTTCAAGAATGGTCGTTGGCATTTTAATAAAAATCTGACAATAGACATGCACCGAAACCCAATAATAGGATTTGAATATCTCAAACTTATCTCAATGATTAAGAACTGCATCAAGAAACCATATTGAAGAATATCTATCTTTGAAAAAACAACTCCGGTCTAATTTCATGAGATTTGGTTTTTTGATTGACTCTAACACGAAGTTTAACAACATTGCCAATATTTCTCTGTGAACATTCTTTAGCATCATTCCCCTATTTCGATTTTCTACTGACGGAAAAATTTTGTGTCATCTGGTTCAGTAGATAAGAACATTTTTCTTCATTCAGACAAAAATGATGTAAACGGCTTCAATGTATGTTTGAGGATAAAACAAAATAACATTAAAAATATGCTTCTTTAGCAAAAGATAAATTTTCCAAATGATAAATTAATCAATTTTAAAGCTTAAATTCTTTTAAATCGATCTTTTTTACGAATGTCATTGACAATAAAACGTATAGATATATACAAAAATTCATTGAATCTTGGATTTCTGATAGATTTTCTTGTCCATGTATAATTATTTCAACATTGAAAACAAATTCTATCTCTTCGATATTTATAATATTACATTTTAAGGATTCAGCTTGAGATTTAACCAAATATAGAATCAAGTAGTAAACAACATGAAAAGATTAGGAAAGGTAAGAACTAGTAAATCATGTCATAGATGAAGCTTTACGAAGTTTCATTGCAGTCAGTATAATAACTTTTCAATTGAAACGAAGCATCATTGAACGAAGCAAGTTATTTATAATAATATGCATTATCTCTTATCTGAAATCGTTGATTAGATCGATTACCTCAACTTTCGCTGTTCAATATAATATATTTTTAGAATCTTTAATATCGAGTTTTTCTGTCATCTAAATTTATACAAACAAATCATTTTTTGTTCGTTTTTTCTTCCAAAACTTGTCTATTAGAAAAGAAACCAAAAAAAAACTTCACTTTAATCAATTTTCGTTGCATATTCAAATCAATTTCAGTACCCATTAACCAATAATAATTATCATGTAAATAACAGTAAATATATGTTGATAATGAACATGGAATAAATTCAATATTTCTTCGAAAATTTTCTTTATTATTATCAATTATATAAAATCCATTTTGATTTTTTTCTTCATCTATAAATATACTCAATAATGAATTTATTGAAAGAAATTTTATTGAATTATGAATTGATGATGGTATTGATAATGTATAAAGTATATGGCATGACCATGGACGTGATTGTAATTGAAGAAACATTAAAATTGAACTATTCAATGAAATAAGATGTAAAAGAACAAGTAGACCTTTATCAATCAAGCATGAACCAACAATAGTAAACTTATTGAATTTCATTGTCATTGATGGTATTAATGATTTTTCAATGACATTTAAAAATCTTTCCATATTGCTATCATATTCGAATATATCAATTTGAATATAACCATTCTCATTTATTTGAAATAGATGTATACAACCAGCATATGCCAACAAATTCATTAGTACTTTTTTCTTTTTTTTTTTCTTTTTCAAATAAAAATCCTAGAATGTGCATATTAATCAAAGAAATTCTATTTACAAAAACCGATAATGATATGTCTTTTGTTCTTTTTAAACTTCATTTTATCTACACACACGTACATACATATCAAAACAAGTGTAAAAAAAACAAAACAAAAATGGAAAATACAACAACAACAACAACAACAATAGTAAAGATAAATTTTTTGCTAAGCCATTGCATTATCATCCTCATCAGTTTCTTCAATACCTGATATATAAAGAATATTATTACATCGAATAAGAACTTCACCTAATGGACCTTTGTTTTGTTCATCAATAAATTCAACAGCATTACCTAATTGCACATTCATATATTGATCAACACTGACGAGAACACCTAAATTTAACATAAAAAAAAGAGTCTAGTTTTATATAATGCGCTTTCATTATTCTGTTCTACCACTATATGTGATTCCCCATTTGAGACGAACAAGAATTTTCTTTCCGACTAATTCATTAATATACGGTCTTGGATTAAGTGGTGTTTTCATTTGTGTTGCTGTCGTTGCCATTTTTGTCTTATAAACACGAAATAATCTGTAAAATATGAAAAAAAAATTCTTTATTGACGGCACGGTGAAAAATTTTCACCAAAATCTTTCTTTTTTATTTAGTCTTCTTTTTAAAAGATGTTACAAAAGACAAATTTGATGTTTCAAATAAAACAAAAACGAAGAAACAATGATTAATTATCATCGTCTATTTATTTATTTTATTCTTCTTCTTCACGCTTTTTAAACATATACGTAACACAACATTTGCCACAATAATTACGATCATGATGTGTTGCCATAAATACACCAGCACCACATTGTTTTGATGGGCATTCACGTCGTAAACGACGAATTTTGCCGGAATCTTCAACCTTAAAAATATTTATGAATTTTCTTTTTTTTTTTTTTATTTCGAAATTGAAAAATTATTTTATATTACTTTATAATATTTAAGTACTGCCAATTTAACTTTCTTTCGTTTATGTTTATTTTTCTTTGGTGTACTATATGATTTTTTCTTTCGTTTTTTACCACCACCTTCAAGATCAAGTAAAACATATAGTGTACTTTCCTCTTCAACATGGCATTCGTCGAGTGTTAATTCATCATCTAATGAAATGCCGCCTAATGTTAAACGTTGTTCATCGGCCGGAATACCTGAAAATCAATTGAATTTAATATTATTCTTTTATCCAACGTAATGATCGAGGAGACGATGTCTCTCGGCAGATCGGATTGGCTCTCGTAAAGTTTTAAGTCGCTCCCGGGAGAGAAAATATTTCATTTACCTTCACGTTGTTCAACAAGTTCTTTAACATCATTGATCGTGTCATCAGATTGAACATTAAGTGTTAATGTTCGATCATCCAGAGTACGTACAAAGATCTGCATGATTCCTTGGTGTCTGCTTTTTTCCTTGGCCTTTCTGAAATAGACTTTATCTGAAAGAACAGTGATTGCAGTGAAAAATAAAAAATATTCTAAGTGATTGTAATTTTTGGACTAAGAATATTTGGAAACCAGATCAAAATTTAATATAAAAAAAAAAAACGAAAAGAAAGGATCCGTTCTAATCTTGTTTGATTGCTTGTCTTGTTCGTTTTAATTCATTTTGTCGATAATTAACATCAAGTTGACAAACAAAATCAATTAAACCATTGGCAAATGAATCCATTATTGAATGAAATATACATACTAACAAAACATAAAATTTTATTTTAATATATGCGAAAATACAATAAGACCAAAATAGTATAAATAGAGACCATAATATAAATGCTAAACGACGTTTAAAACATATATTTGACTCAATATTTTGATTATTGAAATGCTTTGATTGGACATCAAATTGCTTTTTAATGTAAAACCTAATTAAATATATATGATTTTAATAAAATAAGAAGTAAATTTTTCTTTTTACTCTTTTAAACGATTTTCTTTTTCATTCCAACGATTTTGAAGCCATTCACCAATTTCTTCATCTGTCTTAGGTAAATCATTTATATTATAACGTTTAACATGAAAATGAACTGATTTTGGTATATGACCTTTTAATAAATCAATTTCTGCTTCTGGAATAAGTCCTTCATAACCAATAGTAACATCATCAATTGTATCGAGAATTTCATCTGAATAAAAATAAATTAAATAAAACGTATTTAATTTCTTTCCGTTTTTTCTTCTTCTTCTCTAACCTGATCGCATTGTATTTAGTAAAAATGTAAATCCATTTAAACGTGGATGAAGACAATAATCATAAGATTGATTAAAAGTTGTTTGTTTGGCTGCATAATCATTACTTTTTATTTTAGTTTCATCGGTTAAATTTGTTCCTTCAGGAAAAATTAATATCTAAATTCAAATGAAAACATTCGAAAGACATAAAAGAATAATTTCTCTGTTTAAAGTAACAAATCTTTGTTTCCAAAAGATGTTAAAAAAAAACAAACTTGAAGTATATGAATCATTATATTATCGAATAATTCTACAGTTTTATAGAATATAGGCATAGTATAATATTTTTTCAACAGAGAGTCAAGCCCATCGGGTTGGTCCTGAACACAGATGTGACCAAAAATTTTGTGTCTCATAAACTCTATTAGTTACTGAATACAAAAAGCTGAGAAAAAGTATCTTATTGGTTTGCGACGACTATCCGATTCCGATTAGAAAATTTCATTGAGAATATCAAAGAACGACTCAATCGAGTTCCAAAGTTTTGCACTTGGCAGACTCCAACAGATGGGCTTCTAACAAAACAAAAGACATCAATGGAAATGAAAAACAAAGCAGAATACAAAGATTAATTAGTAGATAGTTTTCGCTACTACATAGTCGTACATTCAACTCATCAAAACTTACTACTCTATGAGGACCAAAAGTCTTCTGTTATTCGTCTTTAAAATGAATAATTGTTGTCAGTCGGTACTTTATCATGTATGAAATTGTAAAAATTCTTAGAATTCAATAATATATTGATTCATATCGATCAGTGTTATTTTCAACGAACATGTTATTTTCGATTAAAATTTTATTTCCTTGAGAGAAGTAATTTTTTTCTAATTTTGTACATGTTTTCTTGAACAATATCAATTATAAAAAAAATTGATGTTGCTAGATTAAACATATCATTTACTCTTTCTATTCGATGTATAGAAATAAAGCATAGAACGGTTTATTTCTTTTTTAGAATATCGAATAGAAAATTATTTTTCAATTACATACGGAAAGTGGTGATTGACATGATTTATAATATCCACTAAGATTTTTTATTGTTTGTTGATCTTTTTCCCATATACGATCAATGAATAGAAAACCAGCATGTTGCATAGCCCATCCTAGAATAAAATCAGAATGTTTTGTTTCTTTTTTTTGTTAGCAAATACGAAATAATATCTTACCAGGGCCAGGGATACGTTTAAGGTCAGCTTTAAGAACAATTTTAAGTTGTTTTAAAATTTTAAAACGACTATGTAACATCCAGATAAACATCCAATCAAGTCTTGTACGATGATTTAATATAATTAATGAACGTTTTCCATCATTGGTTAAATCATCACCGGTAATAACAATCTTTATGCCAAGTAAGTCTTCAAGAAGAAACTAAAAATTTTTAATGAATTAACTTTTCCGATAAGAAAAAACGTCGATAAAATACAAAAATAACATACAGTTGCCATTAAAAGATAATAACCCATTGCTGCTGAACACCAACGAAAATAAAGACGTCGATTTAAAAATATAAATGGTACAGCGGGTGTTTGAACAAAAACAAGACCAAAAAATGCACTAATTGCTAATATTAAATAATAGATCGTTACTTTTATTGAATTAATTATAGAAGGCATTTTGTTAATAGGAAAAATCTTTTTATCTATTCACCAAAAAGAAGTCTATATTTGTTTATAAAAATATTCACATTCATAATAATAATCTATAGCTTTCTATTGACCAATCATACACATTTTTACTATTGAATTTTTCCTTCTTCGAGGATATATTTGAATAATTTTTAGAATAATTATCAATTTATTTTCATAGATTTTTATTTTAATCATTAAAAAACAACAGTTTTTAAAAAATTTCAAAGTTATTAATGCATTTAGAAGATTAAAAAGAGGTGTTATTCTTTTATATGATTCGTTTTTAGAATAGACTAATCAAATGATTTTGATTCTAACTAGGTATTGAGACAACCAAATGACACGTGTTATTTCATAAAGCTTCATTTTATTCGAAATTTTAGTAACATGCGTGTTGTTCTTATTGTTCTATTTGCATTAATTTATCGAATCGATTGTCATGGTCAACATGGAACTGCTGGTAGTCAGCATGGACCTGCTGGTAGTCAACCGTCAGGTGGACAACCACATGTTGCACGAAAAATGGAAGATTATGTACATGATGCGGAGTATGATGACTTCTGTTTTGTTTTTGTTAATATATTATAGTTTTGTATTTTCGTTTTTAGACATCTTCGACATGATTTAGAAGGTCAAATAAATACGCCAAAAGAAGAAATGACATCGGAACAACAAAATTTTTATTATTTTAAATTACATGATACAAATGATGATAATCGTTTAGATGGTTTAGAAATTGTAGCTGCTTTTGATCATGCACATCAAGAGGAAAAAAGTAATACTAATGATACAACAGGACAAACTCCTCCGCATCAAGAACGACTTGTTGATGAAGAACTTATACGTATTGTTGATGATATACTAAAAGAAGAAGATCTTGATTATGATGGATATATTAGTTATGAAGAATTTAAACGTGCTATTGAAGGTCATTCTAATGCACAAGGATAATTTAATCAAAAAACCAATAGTTATTTTTTTGATTCATCAAAAAATACATTCCTATTAAAAAAAAAATTATTTCATTCCGCTAGTTAGAAAACAAAAAAAAAATTTTTTTTTATTTTTGCTGTTGATGTCTGAGTGACTCTCATCTATTTCTTTGATCTGTTGTTTTTGTTATGTACCGTTTTGGCTGTTCAAATGTCATAAAAATCAAAAACAGCTTAATTAGACATACAACCAAAATATATTGATGATTATACAATTCACTTGCTATCATACGCAACAAAAAGACAACATGAGAGATATAATTTTAACTTATATGTCTACAATTCAGATTTTTTCTTAGAGAATTATCTTTTTCTGATTATCTACAAATGATTTGTTCCTAGTAATGAGTTGCAAATTTCTTCCTAGTATATGTATGATTTGCTAACAATTTCTCATATTTTGTGCTGGTAAAAAGAAATTTTTATTTAGAATTGTTTTTTTTTCACCTTCAGAAAACTATCTAGATCTCAAAAATCTTTGAAATGTTTTCTGAAAAATTCAATATAATTTTTAAATTGGTGACTAACTATAAAACTTTTTCTTTATTTCATGAACTTATTATTTGATAAATCTTTTAAGAATTTAAAAAATGCAAAAAATATTCTCATGACTTTGTGTACTAAATAACTATCATGACTAGAGATATGCCAGACTAAATTGTTTTGGTCGTGTTCTAGAGAAAAATATTTCAGAAGTTATTTGTATTTCAAACTAAACTAATTTTTCAATACTCTTTTTATTGCTTCATTTATTTAGTCGACGACAAGTACTTTTTTGGGTCATCTCTCTTGAATTATGTTCTGATTAATATGATTTGTACGATAATTTGCTTAAAACCATAGTATATTTTATTATAAATTTGAGTGCTGGTCACGGCAAATTGTTTTCCTTGGTCCTAGTTTCAGTCTCAGTAACTTCTTTTTCTCGTCGTTCTGTTGTCGATAAAGTTTTATTTTTTGGTTCTGGTCACTAGGATTAATCGTGCACATCTCTGCTCACGATATATTTGTATCCTTATCTCAAAAATGTTTTCTTTTTTCAGACCAAAACCAACTTTTTGAAAACATGTATCGTCAAGATATTCGTGTTGATAACAAAGGTTTGTGTTCTCGATAACATTTATCTATTTTATATTCTATCCTTCGTGGATACATAAAATAGAACTACCCATTTGTGCAAGTTATTCATGAGTAAAATCGTATCTATGGCTTCAGTAAAATTGAATATCATTGTATTTCTTGTGGTTTTATTTACTTCATACAGTTTATCATATGTTCCACCATGTATTACAATGAAACGTCTTTCAAATGTACCAATTATATCATCATGGAATAACAATTCTGACTTTTTATATAATTATAATAGTGCATTTATGCCAACAATAAATGATTCCGATGGAGTTGCACTTCTAGTACGTGTGCAAAATTTAAGTAATAATTCAAAAACTATCTATGATGTTGGTCCAAGTAAAATAGCATTGAGTCGAAGTATAGACAGTACTTATCTTAAATATACATATATTACTCAACAAGATATAATCATTGATACTGATCGAGAATATCAATCAATTGGAGTTGAAGATCCTCGTATGGTATTGTTTAATAATACTTACTATCTGTAAGTGAATAATTAATTGTCAATCTAGTTGTATATATTCATAAGAATTTGTATCAAGTGAACTTGCTCAAACTAATAGAATGAGAAGAGCAATAATCATGCAATATGTTTTTATAATGTTGTTTTTTTTTTTTGGAATAGCGAGGTAAACATCTATATAATTTCGAGAAGCTAATTGAGAAAATATGAATAAAGAATTGAAAATTTCTTATGGGAAATTTTCTTTTCACTTATTATACTAAATAAGGTTTGCTTTTAGCTTTGTTAATATTATATTGTTCAACATGTTTTATGTTTTGGAATTTATGATATTAAAGATAATGAATTCATGCTTATTACAGAAGTACAATATCGCCTTCGATCGATTTTTAACTAATAACTAATCACAAAAAAAGAAAATACATTTGAACGCAAGAAAATGTGAGACAAAACGCTGATTTTTTTTTCACTATCGAATATCATAAATTCAAATTCATTTGGTATGAACCTTACAGGTGTCCTATTGTTGACAGAAATAGTCTTATTATCCATTCTATTTCTATACTATAGTTTTGTATTTATTAGATTATATACAGCTCTAAGCAGCGATTCACACGGTCTATGGCGTGCTCAATTAGCATTAGCTACATGTCAAATCAATTGTTTCACTAAATTAAATTGGAAATATTATGGCCCCTTATTTCCCGATGTATTTTGGAGTAAAAGTGGTAGTTTATTAGTTCACAATGACACTCATCGTTATTTATTTTTCAATGATTCAAATATTTCGATAGCACAAACAAAAGATCTTATTCATTATGATCTTTCATCTAGTTTATTGCTTAGAACTCGATCTGATCATTTTGATTCAGCACTTGTCGAAGCTGGACCACAACCATTAAAATTAAGTGATAACAATTATCTATTTCTTTATAATTCAGCACGACATACAACAATTCCAAATCTAAAACCTAATTGGAATTTTCAATATAATTTAGGTTGGGCAATATTAAATGGTGAAGATCCAACACAAGTTTTAGCTAGAAGTGAATTACCAATTTTGTCACCAGAATTAGATTGGGAAAGATGTGATACGGAGTCAGGGGAATGGGCTAATCGTGGTCTTACACCACTTGTTATTTTTGTTGAAGGATGGAAGAAAATAGCTGAAGATACATTCTTAGTTTGGTATCAAGGATGTGATTCAACTATGGGTTTAGCTGAACTTAAAGTGTTTTTTTCATAAATTAGAATTATTATACAATGAGTCCCTATTTCTGTGTCTAACAGATTTTTTTTATGAATACTATAATATTGATATATCTTTAATATTTACAATGAAATTTTAAAATGATTTCAAATAGAATTATTTAAATTCAAACATCTTACACAGAAACGATTAAAGATTCTATATGAAAATAGAAATAAATCTAATAATAACATATGTTGAATACAGTATTTGATAATGATTATAAAATAGATTTTAGTTGTTGAATATTCTTCTTCTGTTTTTTTCTTGATCAAAACGAAANATATGAAAGAGGGACCCTACAAACCCCATAATCGCCTCGAACAACACTATGTTTTGTCCTGATAATAGTGGAGAAAACCTTTCCTGATTCATTTTGTACCTAAATTTAAAATCTCATATCCCCCTCTAGGCAAGCCAACAGCAGCTAATATTTTAACCTTGTTAGTTTGGCGGTGAGAGCTTTCTTTTGATGCAAAAATATCTGGTCTTTTCAACTTACGATACAAACACCTCCATTGTCAGATAAGTTGACTCTATTCCCTTGGTATTTATTTATACACAAACGTTCACGAAGTCTAAAGTTTGTTGCTTTTGAAAGAGATTACATCGAATAATAAATACTATCAAACAAAACGGTCTCTTGATCTGATTGATGAGTGTTTTCGTCGATTCATTTTTTATAAATTGAATCACGTTTTTAATAGAAGTAAGTTGTTGTAGAGAGGATGATAAATATATTCTCATTAAAAATTGTTATTTATACTGAAGGTTGGATACCAAAACAGTAGTTTTTATATTTTTTTCACATACACTTACTTGATGCAATGGAAATGTATTTTCTATCATCTGAAACACTTCTTTTGCATTTATTAATGTTTAAAGACATTTCGTACTCAAAAATTCAGAATCTTTAAATTTACATCAGTTTTTATCTGAAGTGATCTTTACACAATAATTTGAAAAGACGCACGTCAACAGAAAAGAAAATGTTTTTTTTTTTATTTCGATATTTTGAATAAATTCATCGATTAGCAATATTTATACTAAAAGATGGAGATCGTGGACTCCAAGTCTTTATTATCTTTAAAACTGATCTTTAACTTTAATAATATTTAATCGAACTATTGAAAATATTTTCTACTCAAGTTTTTACGATTATTGATCCGTTTAGAGGTTTCTTATGCCAACGAAAAATATTATTTGACTTTGTAACTAAAGAATTTTGATGGAAAAGTAAAACTTTGATTTATGATTCAAAAATGAAATCTATAATTTCTCCAATAAAAAAATAAATTTTTCTTTAATTTAAATTATAATGATAATATTCTAACATCATAAGAGATACAATTTTACATCCTTCAAGCATGTGTTGAGAATTTTTAAGCGAGAATCAATGATTGACCAATTCATTATCAACTTCTATGAATACTACAAAAATCAGTATTAATTAATTTCCCTAAAACTAATACATTGAATTGGCTGAGTATTTATTTCCATTGCGTAAGATAATCTCTTTAGAATAAATAAATTTAAGATGTTCAATTTATGTAAGTCTTTTCATACATATCATCTTCATAAACGCATGTCAAAGAATACTTGAATAGACCATGAGTAAAAATTGCAATGAATTCCGATTGGTTCTAATGGCTAAGGATAAACTGCGTACACTTTTCAATGTAGCATGCGAATGTAGCTTATCGCAAGCACAACTTTCCAAATATAAATTCTCTCCAATTCGTAAAGCCCGATCTTACTAAATAATATAACAGATGTCGTTAGACACAATCAATTGATGAATACCTAGTGACATCTCTCAAAATGAAACCTTTTCTTTTCACTAATTACATTAAAAACAACTGATAATAAGTGGTCTAACCAAACAAATTATATTTATCTATATTTCACCACTCGAAAAAATGATAATTAAGGTATTCAGACCTCTACCTAATTTAACCTTTCTGTTGATGCAAAGATAATGGCGATTAGAAGAAAGACTAATGGGTATGTTCTTTGTTTCTGATGGTGCGCGTGGCTGTTGTTCATTCATATATTACCTTGTACTTTTTATTCAGATAGAATTTAAATAGTTTTTCCGCTTTTTTTCTTATTGATCTATTAGAACTAAGATGTCGGATACAACTGTTGAATCCCATCAAACAGTACCAGATAAAACAAATGAAAATGACCAAACATCATCAACGAATGGGGAAAAAAATTCCTTAAATGAACCAATGGATCAGCAACAAACTGATTCAATATTAAATAAGGTAAATAATGATTTATCATCCAATGACACATCAACAAAAGATGATTCAACAACAAGTAAACAAAAAGCAGATTTATCAACATTACCAACACGTGCATATCTTGATCAAACTGTCGTACCTATACTTTTACAAGGTATGTCACAATTAGCTCGTGATCGTCCAGTTAAACCCATTGAAAGTTTAGCTTTATATTTACAACAAAATAAAGAAAAATATGGCGAATGATTTCTCATAATAAAAAAACATTTCTTTGCATCTGTTCTTTTTTTGTTGTTGTTACATAGATTCTGGAATGCTATAAAGCACTTTTTTCTTTGTTGTAGTTGTTATAGCTGTACTTTTTATAAGTGTACACAACTTTTTTTGCACTTATTACTGTTATGTATTAGGCACTTTTGGATGTAAGATAAGACGGAAGAAAACAATCCCACAATGGGAGAAAATTTATTTTAAAAAAAATTTCTTTTCGCGTCACTGGTTTTTTTTTAGATTTAATTCCTACGCACATTTAATTAGCTATGTCGGAAGTTTCGGGTGAAAATCAACAAACACCAACTAATGCTGATAGTGAATCAGGTGATAAAAATGTTGTTAGTACAACAACAGCAGCACCGGAGAACATGGAAGCTCAACCAGCTGTTGATGCAGGTGAACAACAATCAAATGATAAACAAGCACCATCAGCTGATGCAACCAAGGAAAATACTTCAAGTTCGCAACAACAATCAGGTGAAAAGACCAAACCTGACTTATCAACATTACCAACACGGGCTTATCTTGATCAAACTGTTGTACCAATTCTTCTTCAAGCAATGTCTCAACTTGCTAAAGAACGGCCCGCTAAACCAATTAGTTTTCTAGCTGAATACTTACTTAATCATAAAGAAAAATACAATGAATGAAGATAAAGAGAACGACAATATCAGATTCAGACAATTTCTTTTCTTTTCTTTCTCTTGCCTTTGTTTCTTTTTCTTTTTTTTGCTGTTAATCGAACGGTTTTTATGATTATTCATCAACTATCTTTGTCTTCTTCGTCTTCTTTTTTTTGTTTCTTTTTTTCTCCTTCTGTATTTGTTGCGTTTCAAAAACATAGTCTACTATTGTTGATTGTGGTCCTGTTTAAAAAGAAGAGAAAATAAAAAACTACATTAAAAGAAAAATCTATGTGTCGATAAATGTATCATCAATTTTCAAATCAACTGAAATGTTTTGCTATGATAAATATGAAAATCTTCATTCCATTCGACTCATCAAAATCAAGTTGTCTTTTGTATTTGGGTATTTGATATATTATAATCTTGCTAATATATGCTAACAACTCTTATCGTTTCTTCTGTTGATTTATCAGTAACTATCTATTGACATTCGCTTTGTTAATACTTATTCCAAATTCATTCATTTGTATAAGAAATCTAAATACAGTTAATAATACAGGTAAAAAGTCAACTGTTAAAATGAAAAATTTCCCTTAACAAAGAGAAGTACTTCAAAAATTTTCCCTACCATCAAAATAAAATGAATAATTCATTTTTCTTTTAAATATATATACACATTAAAAAAAACTTAAGAGAAAAACAAGGCTATCATATACTCAAAATAACGTTATATGGAAAGCAAATTAGTTTCATCAATCATCGAATATTATTGATAGTCTTGATACTTGGTCATTTCAGGAACGATTTATGATAACTGAAGCCAGGCTTAAAAGTTTTCATAATGGCATTAGTTGTCTCAAGTTCTGCTGAAATCATCAAGGGTAAGGACGAGAATGATCAGCTAAATTCAGGACTAGCGCGGTATAACAAAGTTTACTAACTTATTACCTTATCTTCGTCAGTTTCGTCACAACTTTTGGCAAGCAATTTGTTATGTATTTTAGGAAAGAAAAAAACAGCGATTAACCTTAACAGACATGCAAATAGATGAAATGTTCTAATACTCTCCATATTTGGAGGGTATAAACAAAGTAAAAACAAAACGTTGTATAGAACATATGTGTGTGTCGAATGAGAGATGCATTTAATGGCGAAAGGAATTAAACAAAAAATAGTTGAATTGCTTTCTGTCGAGAAATTAATCATGGAATGTGTGCATGAATTTTAATTACTATGAAAGGAAAATTTCATTAGCTAATTTCTTACATTGAAAAATTTTCATGTAGACAATAATTTTTCTAATATTTACGTCAACATGGAGAGACTCTGCAGGTTTGGTTATGACATAAGAATTTATAGAAAAAATAATATTAATTACAAATCATTATTTTCTAAGGATCGAAAAATAAATCATGTACTAATAGACTTCAAAAACAACGAACAAAGTTAAAATATATTTATGAATGTTGTTGCTTTTTGCAAAACAAACTCAAAATTCACATATTATTTATGATCATCAACTGGTAAATCTACGTATTTGTTAATTTTCGAAGACTGAATATTTGTTTCTTTCACAAAGAATTATTCTTCAAAAAAAATTGAAATTATATTTTTAAACGGAGAATATATATATATAGTTATAGACACCAAGTACAGATTCAAAGGCATAACTTATCAAGTCATACTTATACACAATCAACAAAAAAAATAAATTGGTCATTCATTGTGATTATATTGTATTTGAGATTATCGTCTCATCGAATAAGAAATGATTAACAAATGAATATCTTTTATTTTGTACACTTCTCAATTGTAGTACTCTCATAAAAATATATGAGTTGTTTGAATAGTGTCACAATAGTAATGAATGTATTCGCATTGTATGAAAGTGTTTTCTATTTATGTGAAAATAGCTATGTTCTACTCTAACTTTCTTATTTGTTTCTTCAGATAATTGTTATAATTGATTTTAAAGTATGTGAAACGAGTCAAAGATCACTTAAGATTCATCTTATGAATTTGACTCGATTCAGTTTCATTTCGAATCTTCGATAAATACACGATGTTTGATATTAATAGAACGATTTTGTTTTTTCTCACAAGTATAATATTAATCAGACTGCTATCATTTAAATATGAATATCTATTTTGTAAAATGAACAGTTTTCCATTGAAGGAAAATATACATTTGTTATTATGAATAATCAAAAGTATTGTTAACAAAAAGAATAAGATCTCAATACATTATTTATGTATACTTGTTATATAACGAAATTAAAGCTATTAGTCAATATAGACAGTTTGTAAATTCATCAAGATTTACATTTAATAAATGCCTTTCTCTGGCGAAAGAACATTTTTGAGTGTATATTCAGAGAATGAGTTCAAAAGCATTCTATTTATTAGGGAACTCGATGGATATCTCAAATATTTTAGTTATTTCCATTTTGGTCTCGAAAACCAAGTGTCTAACTTTTTCATTTCTAAGTTGTATCCAACTAGTAGACATGTCATGTCATTTTTCGCTTTTATCAAATTTGCATGAACAAGCGATTTTCTTTTGAGAAAACAACATAATGCGATATGAAGAGCCGACTAGTTATTGGATTTACTGTCTCAATCTAATGCTTATCTGATTGATCACTTATCGTTTTCGATAATATAGAGACGCAGTAGATAGAGAACTAGATTGGAAAAAAACATTTGATCTATTCAATTTGATAATGAGATGAGGCAGCGCTTCCATATAGATTTATACTCATACCAAGTAGCTTTCTCCGAAGAAAACTACTTGGTGCAAATTTGATAAGAGCGAAACGTGACATAATACGTCTACTAGTAAGAAAGAGCTTAAAAATGAAAGAGTTAGGCACGCTTGTTTTCCCAGATCAAACCGGAAGTCACTAAGATATTGATGATATTTATCGTGGAACCTCCCATATAGAATGCTTTTGAACTTATTCTCAAGAATTACATTTAAAGAAATCATCAATAAAGGGCGTTGAGATAAAAATTGCATTTTTTGACGCCACACCTTTTTCTCCATTGAATGTTCAGTATAAAAAAAAAATTTTTGTAGAAAGAACCTGCTCGTTCAAATACACAGCTTCCTATTAATTAAATAACCATTCATTAAATAAATATATCAAAACTAGAAATGGATAAAAACATGTTTCATAAACAAAATCTAACCTATTACAAAGTTTTGTTTTTCAAATACAATGTATTTTATTGAACAGAAAATATTAAAAACAAAAAAAAATGAAGTTCAATACCAATGGTACTTATAGCTGCTCGACAATATCCCTATCTGTTCATGTAGAATAATCTTGAGTTATTTCAACATAATTTTCATATCTAACTGATTCACATTCAATTCATATCCTATTTAAAAATGCTCTTTAGAACAATTTAAGCTTCAAAATTTTTGCTGAAAGTTGTAAGAATAAAAAGAAAAATATTACTAGTACCAGTCTGCACGTCTTTTACGGTTGACTTCAAATATATTCCGACGTTACAGTAACTTTTAGAAATTAATTTTCAGAGTAGATATATTTGAGTTATCTGGATAATCTTCTATTTTTTTCTTATCGGTTGTTAATGTTTCCATCGATTATATCTAAGAACACGTTATAGTGTTAAAAAAGCATTAACTGAATTCTCCATCTGACTCTACATTATTCTTAATTAAGCATTACAACATATGTTGGAAGATATTAATTTTCAATATTGTCTATTTTTTTTCAACCATGGTTGAATTATTACATATAAAACTCAACATCATGCGTCATTAAATTTGTATTCCATGTTCTCATTTTTCATAGATAATAATATTCTATCATTATTTTCATGATCAAAAATTTGTTTTTTGTAAAATTATTATGACAAAAAAAAAAACAAGGAAATATCATGATCAAATATATATTTCAAAGTAGAATATCAAAATGTTTGAATATTTTCTTTTCTGAAAATTCAATTTATATTTATCAAACAAATTCAAATAGTTGTTTTTTTTTTTCTTTCTGAGTTAGATCATTCGAATAGAGCAAATACAAACACAAATAATTAATTAATAAATGAAAATACACTGATACAAAGATAAAACTGAGTATTCATTTGAACAAATAGAAAGATCGAATAAAAAGACAATTCACACATAGACACTGTACAAAATATTAATGATTTCATAAACATACATATAAAGAAAAGAAAAAAAAAAAAAAAGATTTCTAAGTGCAGATGTGAAAAAAAAGAAATGATCTTATCAGAAAATTTAGCTGATATTTAAAGAGATATACAAGGTAACAAATGGGGACGGAATGAATAAAAGAAAGAAGAAGAAAAAACAAACTTTCACACATGTACATTTTATCATTTTTATTTGTTTCTTTCGTTTTATGGACTATCTCGATGAGTAATATTTTTTTGTTGCAATAATTGGGTTTCAAGTTGTTTTAATGCATTCGAATGAATTTGATCCATTTGAGCTATTCTCATTGAATGCTGTTGTTGTAACGCAATAACAAATTTAATTAAATCTAATAAAAATTTACACCAAAAAAAAAGAAAACTTAATTTAATAATAAAAATAAATTGTTTACCATCTTTTGAAGTTGATTGAAGATCATCAGGTAAAAGTTGCATATGAATATCATTATCTATATCATCTGATGATAATTTATTATTAAAATTAAATGTTGTATTCAACGTAGATGTTGCATGTGAATAAGAATCTCCATTATGACTCCATTCAGTTGATGGTGATGTTAGAAAACCATTAGTTGGTGTTGATGTCCATGGAGATGATGGACATGTTGAAGGTAATAAAAATTTTGTACTGGAACGTGAACTAGAATAAAATTTAGATAGAAGATTAAGTCTATTATTATGAAGAAAACAAAGAATATATATTACCTTGGTGCTGAATCAATATTTTCATGGTCTAATAACGAACGATTTGTTGATTTATCAAGTCGAGGACTATTAGTCTGTAAATAATGAAATGAATAAATTATTGACAATGAAAAATTTTCCTAATGAGTATTTTTTTCCTTAACAACCAAACATTACTATGGTTTTTAGTTAATTAACCAGAACTCATTAAGTGATATCTGAATTGGAAAAAAAATCGCTTTTCTTTGATTATCTTTTGAAGATTATACAGAGCAAACCGTAAAAAATTTGTTCTCAAAGAGCATAGCTGAATGTTATTTCATACTCTTATCTTTTGTATTGAAATTCCATTGTTTTCGTCTATTAGATATCTTAAAATAAGACAATTGAAATCACCTTTGATGATGAAAAGAAAGAAGTCATTTTAGCCATATTATTTCCATTTGTTGTAATTGATTCACGTGATACACTTCGTCGTAAATCCATTGTCACTGAACGTGCTTTCGATCTTGAATCATTTGTATTATTCGATGGTGGTGTTATTACATTATTTGTTGATGCTGGTGAAGATTTTCCATTATCAGTTGTTGTCGAATTCTGTATACGTAATTTTGGTGCAATAAAACGACGTCGTACAGAACCAAGCAATGAACTATCAGTATGACGATCAGATGTTTTTATAGAAGAATTATTATGTGTTTCTTCTTTTTGTTGTTGTTCAATATCACATTCACGTTTAAATTGACTATTGGATAAAATAAAATTCATTAATGGACGATTATTATCATGTAGTGTACGATATAAATTATCAAATAAATTCATTTTTGTACGTTCCTATTAAAAGAAAAACAAATAAATTCATAAGAAAAAAAAAAAAAAAAATTTTTTTTCTACTTGATATTTTTGAAATGTACTTGCGCGACATGATGCCATTTCAGCATTAATTAATTTTGTTAATAACCATTGTTTAAATATATGATCACAATGAAATGACGATGAATGATTAAGACCTGGTCCAAATGATGGTACACTATCACGATGAATAATAGATACTTTAAATTGTGTACCATCATTATTTAATGGTGTTATAACAAGATAAACATGTAAAAATTGTGATGCTATACATTCTGGATTAAATATTGTTTCAGTTTCTTGAAAAATAATTGCAACAATATCATTTCCAATATGACGTTTACGTTCAAGTTGTTGTCGTTCACTTTTTGAATGTGGTAATAATGTACTAATATGAAACATAATTTCATGATTACGAAACTGTTCATAAATTGATTCAGTTCCTGTCTGATCTGATTTAACATCAAGACCACCACGAAATCTAAATAAAAAAAAAAAAGAAGAATATCTTTCTCTTTTCTATCAAATAATTTTTTAGTTTTATTTTTTACCCTCGAAAATCTTTTAGTTTAACACGTGTACCAATTAAATCAAGAAATTTATCCATAGCAATACTATGTGTTTCATTACTAAATATATCTTCTTCAGTTAATTGATTTTCACGTTGATATATTATTCCAAATTTATGTTGATTAGATACATGTGATTCATCATATTTTAATAATAAATCATGTGCCTAAATAAGAAAAAAATCGAGACAATTTTTTATTTATTTTCCAAGACATGAAATTCTTTTTTTCTTATTTACTCCATCACACAGCACCGGATCAAAATATTCAATATCTGTAATAGCGCATTGTTCACATATTCGTCGTAATATATCAAGAGGAGTAGATGATGAATGTATATCGAATATAGTTTCAATCAATGTTCGTTGTCGTATTCTATAGAATTATACATAATAATTTCTTATCAAAAAAAGAAAATAAGATTTTAACTGTATTACCTAACAATTGACATTATAGATCTTTGTTTATTTTGATCAATAGAATGTTTATATGAAATAATAACAGGTCCATAACTTTCACTAATACCATACCAATTAAAATGTTCCTAAAATAAACAATTAGTCATAAATAATTATTTATTTGTATCTCTATACTTTTGTTTCAAATTGTTGACGATATATTAATGGTTTATCATCAATTTCAAGTTGAGGTAAACATTCATCAAAACTTGTTCCACTATTTGCATGTATAGAAGTTGAACTTTCATAACACCATGTATATTCATTTGTTGATCTACTATATGTCATTGGTGCATGATTACCAAGAAAAACTGTTCGCTGTGATGATGGAGATTCAACCATACCAGTTGTACTGACATTAGATAATGGTTCAAATAATCCCTATAAATAGTTTATAGCAAATAAAAAGTAAAAAAAAAAAAAATAAACATTGTTTGTTTTTTACCAGTCGATCAACTGTAGTAGCAGGAGCCGTAGAGAAACGCTATAAAGAAAACAAGATAAAAGGTTATTAAGGTTCAATGAAATTCGTCAGAAACGTATTTTCATCAAGCAAAAATAAAATTATTAGTCTATGAAAGCACGTACAAGATAATTATTACTACGAATATGTAATAACGGCGATAAATTGATCATTCGATGAGTAAATATTGGTGACATTCCTGATAACTTCTCATCAGAATTCATGTGTAAACGAATCTCAGTTGTTAATGCTCGTTCACGTCGACGCATATCGATGGTTTTTTCTTTTGAAGAATAATATTTAATGTCAAAAAAAAAAGGATCTATTAGAATGAAGATTGATTTGTATGGAATAGGATTGTTATTATTATTATTACTATTCAGCACAATAACAAATAACTATTGACGATAGTCAAGAGACAAAAGGAAAGAAATCTTTTTTTTTCTCTTTCTCTCTCTCTTTCTAGTACAGAAGAGAAAGCGTTGCGATGTGTTTTAGAGACGTGCGACGCTTGTCTGATGATGAAAAATAAGTGCTCTTCTTCTTCTCCTTCTTTTTTTCCTTAAGCGAATGCTACAAATGCTTCTATCATTCTCGTCGCGTGTTTTTGTTCATCATCATCATCATCATCAGTTTCTTCTTTTTTTTTTTTTGGTTCTTTTTTTTTCCTCATTTCCTTTCCTCGTTTATATGACAGCTAAGAAAACCAAAACAGACATACTAAGCAGTAGACACAAAGACAAGAGATGAAAGAAAGAAGAAAAAAATGAATAGAACTACAAAATGGTAATATCTCGTTGCCATCCATTTGGTGGCAATGGCGCAATCATATTGGTAACATACGAGTGAAAGCTGACAAATGTAGAACATTCAACCACTTAAAGAAATGTGATGATGTAATCAATACTATTTCATTATGAGAAAAAGATCAATTAACCCTACAAATGGTATTATTAAAGCAGCTTATATTAGTTCCCATAGAGAGATATGTATGTCTTGCATACCTGAAGAAAGCCGAATACACTATATTTACGCGGCTGTACAAAAGTAAAAATAAAAATAATCTTTTTGTTTTTGTTTATTGTGTTTCTATTTCATTTCTTATTAATATTAATGAGTCGAAATAGAAGACACAAAGAATTAAAATTTATAAAACATACTTGAGTTTCTTGTGTTGTTGGTTGTGTTGTATTATTATTGACACTGATTGAATCCGATGCAGTACCCATTAAATTAACCAAACTTGTACTAATCTAAACACAATAAAACTTAAATTAATTAATAATAAACAATAATCTGTCTTTTTCTTTTAATATCTATTTATAAACATGATCTATTAGTAAAATCTATGATTGTACTAGATAGTGTCGGTTTAACTAGTCGAGAGACGACTAACCTCATCTCTTTTTTTTCTTTCGAATGAATTCAATTTGACACGCAAGTGAGATTAGAGAGTAATAGACTCTATCTATATGTGCGTGTACATGAGCAAGAGAAGAAAAAAAAGTATTGATATGCTTGATCTGATGCGTCGTACGCTCACGAATCGATCCATGAAACTGTTTAAATAATACTTTGGTCAGTCACACAACATCGAGAAAAAAAGAAAGTGTTTATCTGTCTCGGTATGTACTGCATGGATATATTGATTACTTTCGAATCGAAACAAAAACGAAGACAGAAATAAAGAATATGTGAACGAACGTACACGAACGAGAACGAGAAAAATGAAAGAGATAAAAATATATTCATATAGAATAGAATATAACGATGATGTGTTAGATACTCTTCTTCTCACCTCTTTATTAGGTAAAACTCGAGGAGGAGCCAATGATGATGATGATGATATGTCATCGGCTATACTAGATGATACTTGTGATGATGTATTATCGCCTACAGATGGATTTCGTGTTGTTGGTGGCATTTGAACACTGTTCTTTTTATCCAATGGTTTACGTGGTGGCAACGCAGGCGGAATATCTTGATTAGTCGATTGTGCTGTTGACCCAGCAAGACGACTACCATGTTTATGTGATGAGGAAGATTTTTTCGGTAATAAAGATGTTTTAGGTGAATATCGATTTTCATCTTCATGTGTAACATTTGTTTCAACTGTTGATGAACCTTGTTTATTTGAACCAGAATTACGACCGGGTTTTCGTCTAAATGAGAAATAAAAATAAATTAATAAGCTTTTTTGAAACAATTTTTTTTTTCTCTTTCATAGCTATTTTTATCAAGAAAATTAGTCATGCAAAGTACTGAATCATATAATACAACACAAAAAAGAAATAATTATTTTTACTTGTCAAAAGAGTTCTAAAATATAAAGGATTTAGTAATATGTTTTTTGATAGATGATGCTTATTTTCATAATCGAACTAATCTATATCAACACATCATCAATTTCGTTAAATGTCGCATTTTTTATATATTGTATCACAGTGTTCGTTGAACTTTTAATAGGATTGACCTAATGCTTTTCTTTGTTATATTTGAAATAAGACAAGCATCACTATTCGGCTTAACACGGATTGAAGTTCTACTACTTTGATCTTTTCTTTATAGTATGTAAATATCAATTATGATATTTATAAAAATAAGAATTCAATGAAATATTAAGTTATTTTTAAACTTTAATCTGTATCTATATTCAATGCCTTCATTTTAATAAATATTCTAAATAAACAGGTTCTATTTTATACTTAAAACTGTGAAATGATTTGTTTTATCTTAATAAAAAGAAAACTGTTTTCTTTTTGAAAATAATTATAAAGGCAGAATTGACTGCAAAACAAAAGGTTTCAAGTACACCTAATCAATTTTATTTCTTGTCTCAAGTATACGTCAAATATCACGAGACAGAGAACCTAATTATATATATGTATTGATGTATATCAACGTGTATAATCAAGAGATTGATTTATTATTTCTTTCTCGTATGCAACAGTCTATGAAACACTTTACATTACTTGTTTTTTCAATGATGATGACAATGATAATCATCATATATTCTCTTTTACCTCCTTGAACTTATATTGATATACCTGATGTTGAAAGATGGTAAAAATTGCATCTTAGATTGATGATGTATGTTGATCGATAGATGAAAAAAAAACCAAATATACGTCGACACGTTGAAATCTCGTCAATATTATCAATAATAATATTATTGTTCTTCTCTCGACTATGAGAAACCTTCGTCTTGAATTACTATAGATACTCCTACTCCTCGGTACACATACACATGCCAAGATGCGATGGATGAGAAATTAAAAAATCACTTTGTGTGTTTTTTTCTTCTTCTTTTTTCTCTCACAATTTGTATGGAAAGAATGATGAAAAAAAAAGAAATCAAGCAACAGATGTTAAGACATACAATTGTATGTGGACTCGTTATCGTACCTGAATCACAACATCTGTCTTCGAAGAGATCAGAACTTAATCAGTAATGTACAATACAAGTAAAAAAAAATAAAAAAAATAATAACTCTTCATCGTTTTATGATAGCAAAATAAAATGTCATCTTATGTATAAGGAAAAAAAAATACATACCTTCGACGAAATGAGTTTAACATTGCTGTTATCGGATATTCTTTGTAGTAGGAACGTCAATTTTAATATTGTTGTATACTCGTACTCTTATTCTTGCGTATAAAATTTGTAATCCGTCATAAATATTCGTCTTCCTAATTTTCATATGGTATGACTTGTCGTCAATGCATGCGTGATGATTCAAAATAATTGTCGTCAGAGCGGGGGTAAAGACAGAGATGCAAACGAATGACGAACAAAAATAAAGCAGTGATGTGTGTGTCTGCTAATGCCACTTTTGTTCTTTCTCTCTTTATTTCTCTCTTGTAACTTCTTAAAATAAAGTTGACCGTCAACGTTCTCTTCTCAAGTTTTTTTTTTTGTTCGAAACCAAAAAAGAAAAAAGTGAGAGAAAGCACGGTAACAACAGGTCAATACGAATGCATACATGCATTCTTTTACCGTTTCTTCTCGTTATTGAATTTTTTTGTTAGTTCTCTTTTCTCGCGTCTCGGTGATAATTCAAGGAGGTACCACTATACCTGTATGGTATGACTGTTATTGTCGCCGGTCGAGGACAGAGAAGAAAAAAAAAGGAGAAAAAGAATCAACATGAACTTGACATTTCGTGTAGAACACATCGACGAAAGAAAGAAATGAACTCTGTTATAATCGCCATTTATTTTGCCAATTATCATAAAATTAATGCATACCTTCAACGCACAAACCTACAGTGTGCACCATATGAGATGACCTCTAATTACATTTGATGCAAGTTGATTACAATATATGCGTGCGTATAAATCCTAATGTACAATCAGGTGTTATAGTTTTGTTTTACGTAACTTGAATAATTCTTATGAAGGTTATAAAAAATTTCTGTATGTTTTTGTTTTAGAATTTTACTGATTGAATTCATTGATCTTTATTCTTTATTCTTCTTTTTTGAAAATGCTTACTTTTCATCCATGTCGATTGTTATTAGTGGTATATTAAATATTAGTTTGCTTGCGTATCGTTAATTTATAATAGACGCTTACACATTTAATATGCAAAAGAGTAACAATAAAACGGGTAGTTGCAAATTAAATGTACTAGCATTATCTTTTTTTTCTTACAATCTTACATCGTTCACGGCAACGCTGAAAATGTTTCGTAGTAGAAGTAGTAGTCGACAGAAGAAAAGAATTCACTATGAAAAACATACTCGCAATCCTTTTTTTCCTGTTCTCAGACACAAGAAGGAAATAAAACCGGCGTAAACTAGCGAATCAGTTGTCGAGCGCAACATTCATAACATGATCAACTAAGACAAACATATGGTTCCATAGTCGAAGAAAAAAAAAACGTAGAACTACAAGGAAATGGTTTAGAAAACAAGATGTCGTATATCGGTTAAGGATTCAATGGCAGAGTATAGCACACTAATGTATTTCTTATATAATTCTCGAAATAGTTCAAGTATGTCGTGTTCTTCTCGATTGATTAAAACATGTATACAAATAAATCATATTTAGTATTTCTTTACCTTGC
This sequence comes from Rotaria sp. Silwood2, assembly GCA_905329745.1. Lineage (NCBI taxonomy): Eukaryota > Metazoa > Rotifera > Eurotatoria > Philodinida > Philodinidae > Rotaria > Rotaria sp. Silwood2. The sequence continues at coordinate 3,689,783 of CAJNSZ010000004.1, read as the reverse complement.
TGAAGCACATGAAGTTAATTGACGTATAGAATGCCTAAAAGTGGAAGACATTGAACGGCTGCTGTTTTTAGATGATTGGTTTTTCAAGTATTGTCTTCGATCATTATTATCAGGGCTTCGATTATGTTTTACTAGTTTATAATGTTTATATTCAATGTCTTCTTGGTAACCATCACGCGTCTCATATGTTGTTTGCATGGTTTTGAGATCTTTTTCGTTTTAGATTGAATGTTCGCTCTTCACACTATTGTTATCATCTTAAAAAAAATAAAATTAAATCAGGATTAAGAATAGCAAGGACAGGTCAGTTCAGGGTCATTCATCATCAAAAAAAAAGGAAGAAGAAGATGAAATACGAACGACAAAGACAGACGGAGAGAAAGAAGAGAAAAAATGATGTACAATGTCGTCAATAAGTAAAACAGTGAGGGACACTTTCGTTCATTAAACTTCAATATTGTATTTACTCGGCGTGTATTTTAGCACACAATAGTTTACCTTCGTCAATGAGTATGTATGAGTATACGTCTTGATAGTTGATGAGACATAAACTGTGAGTCACAAAGGATCAATAGAAGGAGAAAAATAATCGTGTCGCCTTATTTGAATTGTTATTCAAATAGAATATGAAATGTCTTTTGTTTTCGCCAAATATAGATGATACTATTACTATTATTCAGAAATCTATATAGCGAAAAGTAGTCTCTTATTTTGTAGAAAAAAAAAAGATAAGAAAAGGGATCCTTTTTTTTTCATCGTTTCCTATTTAAAGAAATGCGTAATATAAGTAAAAATGTCTGTGGAAAGAGCAAGACTCAACGCGCTATTATTTAACTAAAAAATAGATACGAGTACAAGAAATAAAAAAACGAACGAAGTAGTGCATGTATGCACATGTGCCAAAAAAAAACGAAAAAAAAGTAAGAGAACATATAATAAAATGACAACGACTTGTCATTGGTGCTTTTGTTGTATAGGTTAGCATTTTCGTGATATACAATCACATGTATGGGATGTTTATTAGTCATTTCTGTTTTATTTAAGAAGTAAACTTACTCATAATTACTCGCCGTATGCTTTTGTAAATATGAATGAGGATTGGTGACTTTCTCCTATGCTTTCTTTTTTTTCTTGTCTTCTATTTAAAGATAAGACCATCCCATATGTCGTTCTACTGTGTTGAAAAGATAATAATAATGATTTGACAGTAGACTAGATGAAGTAAGAATACACACAATAAATGTTCACACAAATTACACCATGCACAATTGAACTAATGAACTTGCGAAAAAAAAGAAAGAAAAACAGGATGTAGTTTTTTTAGTAAGAATGAGCACTGAGAATAATCCGTAAAAGAGATGTAGTGCTTGCTTGAATAAATCTTAAAACTGCTCTACTTTCTTTTCGAGATAGTTAATTTGAACTTCTTCGTATAAAAAAAAGAACTTTTATAAAGGTTCTCAGTAATTTAATATCCAGTATATTATGTGTCAAATAATCAATATTTTGAAATATGAATAAAAATAGACGGACGTTACTAATTATTTTGTAATTGTAAAATTTTAACTAATTATTAAAATTTATGTTGTCTTATTATAAAATTGAATAATCTACAAATGATGAGTAGTCACGAATATTTTATTTTCATAATAAGATATCTTTGCATATAAGCAACAAACTTATACAGGTAAGAAAAAAAAATCATAGATTAAATAACAAGTCATCAATAAAAAAAGAAACAATGATAAAATTTTATATACAAAACTCGTCACGACTTATTACAATAATTTTATGAACAAAAAAGAATGACATTTGAGCGACAAGAAAAAGTTTTATAATTAATGAGGTCGAAACAATTGGACGATAAAATAAAGAACAAAGTCACAAACTGATTTATATAAAAGTTGTCGATGTCAGAAAATGCTTTTGGAAAATTGTGCATTTTTCTTTATTAACAATAATGATGACATTAAATAAACAATCAAATAGAATAAGTTGACAGTTATCTTGTCCATTGTATCAATCATAAATAATACGATTCAAATAATCTTTATTGTTGAAATCATAGTTGAAAATAATGTAAATCACGATACTTTCGAGACTACTTTAATTTATTAAATCTGTCTGCTAAGAAAGATTTTATAGTCAGTAATGACAAATTTTCAATAAAGTATCAATAATCAAAATTGCTCTCAATGAATTGCGTTTACAAAGTGTTCTTATAGTTCAATATTAATAATATACTATTTTTACTTATAATAAATGCAATAGATGCGAAAGTCCAATTGGAAACTCTTCGTTGTAAGATGATTAAAGATATAGAAATGTTTGTTCATCTTTCTTTAATATCAAACGGCAAAAACATAAAAATACAGAATTTCTAGCATAGAAAGAAGAGCATCTAATTAAGTCTGATTTACTGTTTTTATTCATTTCATACATTTAACGTGTGATTGTTTTCTAATGATAGTAAATTAATTAATACAAACGATGCTTTCAAAGGAAAAAAAAAACTTAGCTCATAGTCCGTCTTTTTTTCAGTATTTATCATAATAAGTCACGTCAGATTTGAGAATAAATTTGACATGGAAATGAATGAAGATAGACGTACATTAAAAAAACGTTCTACTGATGATATTGTTTAAACTTATTTTCTTGTTATGTTATTAGTTTTATCAATGTCAACTAGTATGAACAAGATGACATGAAGATACTAAATCTATTGTATAAGGCGAGATAGTGCGAATATGATTGGATACATGTTGATTGAAATTGTCAGAGTAAGTTTTTATGAAAACTCTCAATCTCATTTATAATTAATTTTTGAAAAATTCAATATTCAATTCCGTGCTTTTCTCTGTGTTTTATACCAACACCAAGCAAAACAAAGATTTAACGTTTTGCGAAAGTTAATCTCTCAGTGAAAATTTCAATTATCATCCTTAATTTTAGACGAAATGTTTGACATCGATTTTTTTCCAAACAAGCAATAATTAGTTATTAATTATTATGTTAATTAGAGTGGCGATCATATCGGATGATTAGCTATTGATTATCTTAAGTCATTAAACATTTTACATCGTTTGGTTCATATATAACATCCGTCTGACTTGACAGAACCTATTTTCCCAATATTATTGAAGCATAATGACATTGAAATACATGAAACTAAGACTTAATGCATCAATTACTAATGAGCAAACCAGTCGCAACACCAACCACATGAAAAACTTCGCAAAATCAACTATTAGTTATTGATAAGCTATAATTAATGCGTCCTTGAATTCAATACAAGTGCATTGAACTTTTTCTTCATATTTAACACGCTTATCAGTCCTTTTAAATATTTTACTATCGAATTGAAAAATTATAGCCTTTAAATCTGCAGTTTGTTTCATTCTTCGTTACGTACACATTTTGAGGAATGTGGCGTCATCTGTACGATTAACGTCAGATACCAAATTGTTTATATCTTTGATAATGCCAAAACCGAGATTGTTATTTTTAGAATATAATTTGAGATAAAATTTTTGGCAGGTAAAGTCAATCAGACAGTAATGCTCATTTTTAATTGGTTAGTAGTTTGAATACAAAGAAAAGAATATAAAGACTTTGAAGACAAAGATTCTTTTATTGTTTGACACAACAAACGAACATTCTCATAACAAAACTTGTCTCATAGAGTTGCTCAATGAATGATACATTGATGAGAGTTGCTTGACATCTTATTGACATTCATTTTTAGATTTTGGTATAACAAAAACACTGATTTATTATTACAATTGCTTACAAACGTTGCTTTTATTATTACATCTATCATGAATAAATCCGTTAGTGATGCACCAAATAAAGAAGAAGAAACTTATCAACTTCTTGAACAACTCGATCATATACTAAAACGTCCTGAAACATATATCGGTTCAAACCGACCATGTCGTGAAGTAAAATTTCTATTTGTATGTATAACTTCTAAAATAATCATTAACTTTAGGAAATGTGGGTTGTGGACGAATCAGGTATAGAAGGTCCAAAAATTGTTAAAAAAGAAATAACTTATGTTCCTGGTCTCTACAAAATTTTCGATGAAATTCTCGGTAAAGAAAAATAACAATTTAGATTCTTTTCAAACTATAACATATATTTAGTTAATGCTGCCGATAATAAACAACGTGACAAAACAATGTCATCAATTGAAGTTGATATTAATCAGTATGTAAAAAAATGAGAAAAATTTCTTTTTTTTATCTTTTTATTTTCCACTGATAGAGAGAAAGGTGAAATAAAAATTTGTAATGATGGTCATGGTATTCCTGTTCGTAAATGGGCTCAAGATGAATCAATTTATATTCCAACATTAATATTCGGCAAACTTCTTACATCAGATAATTTTAATGATAATCAAAAACGAGTTACTGGTATGATATCTTGCACTTTATAAACGTTTTTTATTTTTTATTTTTCCTAGGTGGTCGAAATGGTTACGGTGCCAAAGTAACAAATATTTTTAGTAAAAAATTTACTATTGAAACATGTTCAAAAGAATTTAAAAAACTATTTAAACAAGTATGTTAACAATTTAAGCATAAAACTAAAAAAAAGAAAAGAATAAACTTTTATTTAGACTTGGACAAATAATATGCGTGATCCACAAGATGCAATAATAACCAAAGCTGAAAACTCCAAAGAATTTACTCGTATTACATTTATACCAGATTTAAAACGTTTTCAAATGGATAAACTAGATGATGATCATATTGCTTTATTTAAACGTCGTGCTTATGATGTTGCTGTATCAACTGGTTGTAAAGTAACACTTAATGGTACACGTATACCAGTTAAAACAATGAAAGATTATATGTTAATGTATATTGATACTGATGAAAAAGAAGTTGTATATAAAAAAGTGAATGATCGTTGGGAAATAGGTCTTGCTAAAAATGATCATACAAATGGTTTTACACAAGTTAGTTTTGTTAATTCAATTTTAACATCTGAAGGTGGTAAACATGTTGATTATATAACCGAACAAATATGTCCTAAACTTGCTGAACATATAAAAAAGAAAAGTAAAGCTGCTGGTGAAAATTTAAAACCAATGCAAGTTAAAAGTCATATATTTCTTTTTCTTAATTGTTTAATTGAAAATCCTGAATTTGAATCTCAAGCTAAAAAACAATTAGCAACAGAAAGAAAAAATTTTGGTTCAACATGTTTATTAAAAAATGATGGAAATTTTATTAAAGATATTATTAAAAAAACTGGTATTGTTGAATCAGTTATTAATTGGCTTGAACATCGACAAGATGCTAAATTACATAAACAAAGTGGTTCGAAAACATCTAAATTAAAAGGTATACCAAAATTAGATGATGCTAATGATGCTGGTACAAAAAATTCTATTAATTGTACTTTAATTGTAACTGAAGGAGATTCAGCTAAAGCACTTGCTGTTGCTGGTCTTGGTGTTATTGGTAAGACAAGAAAAAAAGAATGTTAATAGTTAAAAATATTTTCTTTTTTTTTTTTTTTTTTGAATAGGTCGTGATCGTTATGGTGTTTATCCATTAAAAGGTAAACTTTTAAATGTTCGTGAGGCAACAACAAAAAAAATGACTGAAAATAGTGAAATATCACAATTAGTAAAAATTCTTGGTTTAAATTATGGTGAAAAATATGTTGATAAAAGTGATTTATCGAAATTACGTTATGGAAAATTAATGATTATGGCTGATCAAGATCAAGATGGTAGTCATATTAAAGGTCTTGTCATTAATTTTATACATTATAAATGGCCGAATTTACTTAAACATGATTATATTGAAGTTTTTATTACGCCAATTCTTAAAGTAAGATATTGTCATCTAATAAGAATAATCAAGAAATTATTCGTATTCTATATGATTTTCTTTTCCGAAGAGGAAAATATCTAATTAGTTTTTGACAGGGCACGCATAAAGTGCGCGGTACAATACCACAAACTCTGAGAGAATCAATCTAACTTTCGGAGGAGACAGGCCACACATTACATAACATGCTGGTTAATTGTAAACTAGTGGACTGATTTATTCGATGAGCACATCAGATTTATAATTTCAAATAAAGTGAAATAATCCGTTGAATAGTATCATGAGTCTCTCAAGGTTTTACCAGAATCTAAAATGATTATATCTAGTTTGCATAGAAATATATTAAACGTTTATACTCATGGATTAATACTTAATATTGAAGGGATATAGACATTAATTACCTTTGAGCTATGTTGAATTAATTTCAGTTTTCTGTAGAAATAATTCCTTTTCAGGTATCAAAGGGTTCTGAAGTACTATCATTTTATTCGATGCCTGAATTCGAACAATGGCAAACATCAACACCAAATTGGCAAAAATGGAAATGCAAATACTATAAAGGTCTTTATTTTTTATTTTTATCATTAAAAAACATAATCGTTTTTAATAAAAACCAGGTTTGGGTACATCGACAGCTAAAGAAGCGAAAGAATATTTTTCTAATATGGAACGTCATCGTATTATATTTAAATATCAATCAATTAAAGATGATCTTGCTATACAATTGGCATTTAATAGTGCATTAAGTGATGATCGTAAAGATTGGATTAAATGGCATACAGAAGATATTAATCAACGACGTGAACAAAAGTTACCTATGGATTATTTATATCGCAAAGATACAAAACAAATCAATTTTAATGATTTTGTTAATAAAGAACTTGTTCTATTTTCAAAATCAAGTACAGAACGTGCCATTCCAAATATAATGGTAAATAAATAAATCTTAAGTTTTTGTTTTTCTTCAAAACAAAAAACATCAAATATTTATTTTTAGGATGGTCTTAAACCTGGTCAACGTAAAATAATGTTTGTTTGTTTTACAAAAAATTTAATACGTGAAATAAAAGTAGCACAATTAGGTGGTAAAGTTGCTGAAAATTCTGCTTATCATCATGGTGAACAATCGTTAACCAATACAATCGTTGGTCTAGCACAAAATTTTGTTGGTTCAAATAATATTAATTTTCTTGTACCAGCTGGTCAATTTGGTACACGTTTACATGGTGGTAATGATGCAGCTTCAGCCCGTTATATTTTTACTCGTCTTAGGTAATAGAAAAAAAGAATTTATATATATTGTTTATTGATAATTTGTGTTTCTAGTCCACTTGCTTTGTCATTATTTAATAAAAATGATGAACCATTATTAACATATTTAAATGAAGATGGAATGAGCATTGAACCTGAATGGTATTGTCCAATAATTCCAACTGTTCTTGTTAATGGTGGACATGGTGTTGGTACTGGTTATTCAACTGATATACCATCATATAATCCGTTAACACTAAGTAATAATATGAAATATTATATTCGACAAGAACGTGAACGACAACATCAATTAAATAATCCAACAAGTGAACCAAAAAAATATTCCGATGTTATTACATTAGTAGAATTAATACCATGGTTTAAAAATTTTACTGGTGAAATTAAATTATTAGATAATGATCGTACACGTGGTGTTATTAATGGTGTTTGTGCTAAACTTGATGAATCAACAATTGAAATAACCGATTTACCCGTTGGTACATGGACACAACAATATAAAGAAAATGTTCTTGAAACTATGCTTCATCCGAAAAAGAATGATATTGCACCAAGTATTCTTGATTATAAAGGTTTGTTTGATTCATTCTCTAAACAAGACAATGTTTCTATGACTAGAGTCGTGCAGGATATACATAGCTTGTTCTACCCTTTATTTAACATCGCCAATGAGACGTCAAAGAAAATAAGATTTAACTATGAAAAATGATGCTTTGGAAGAGTTTGAAGGAGAACTGTTATGATAATTCTAATGAAAGTAATCGTTATATTAACACCAAGCTTTCATTTTCAAATAATGATATTCTGTTAAAATGGTGAAACAAACATTTTTCAATTTTTCCACAACTTTCTTCATTAGCAAACGCATTCATAATTGATAGTTGTGAATTTAAGGGGAAGACTGTGTGATGAAATTTCACAATATCATAGAGATTGAAAAGAATTTTGCTATGAATAACACGTTTAAGATTAGATAAGTATCGAATGATCTCTTATTTAGAATTCCTACAAATTCAGTCATATCGAAATGTGTTAACAGTTCCTTAGATCGAATTTCGAGAAAAAGAATACAATCATTAGATCCAAACATTATTGATGAGTAGAAATTTTCGACATATGTAATGTTGTTCTCGTTTGCTTTATGATTGAATGAAATTATATAAAAAACTAATACGAAAATTTTCATCTTTGCTTAATACTAAACAGGACAAGTTACTGATTGTGAAAATGGCGTATCGTCTAGTTTTCTATTTGTTAGTCACTGTCAGGATAGATTATTTCAATAATTCATATTTTGTTTTCTTTTTGTTTTTTTATTAGAATATCATACGGATACAACTGTTCGTTTCGTTGTAAAATTAAGTCATGAACAGTTTGCTAAATTTAATGAAGCTGGTCTTCATAAAAGTTTTCGTTTACAAGATACGTTTAAATTAACAAATATGGTACTTTTTGATCATAATGGTATTTTACGTCGTTATAAAACAGCTGAAGAAATTTCTGAAGAATTTTTTATGGTTCGTCTTCAAATGTATGTTAAACGAAAAGAATATATGGTTGGTACATTAAAATCACAATGCGAAAAATTAGATAATATAGCGAGATTTATTAAAGAAAAAATTGAAAATGCTATTAGTGTTGAAAATAAAAAAATTAGTGCTGTTATTGATATGCTTGTCGAACGTAAATATGCTCGAGATCCGGAAAAGGTTTGGCGTGAAGAAGCTAAAAAAAAAGTAAGTCAGAATTCTTATTTCTTTCATTGAATCTATTAAATATAAATTTTTTGTTCAGTTTGCTGTTGAACTTGCTACACATGCTGTTCATGAAGATACAGATCAATTAGCTGATTTACAACAAAAACAAGACGATGAAGAAGATGAAGCAATCGATGATGGGGATAATAATAAAAAGAAAAAACCTAAAACAACAACATCTAATCAAGTTGATACAACTTATTATGATTATTTAATAAATATGTCATTACGTAATTTAACAAAAGAACGTCGAGATGAAATTGTTAAAGACCAAAAAGAAAAACATGATAAACTTGATGCTTTAGAAAAGAAATCTCCTGAAGATTTATATGAAGATGATATTTTTAATTTTGAAACTGAATATCGAAAAGTATATTCAAATGTTTTTTTTGTTTTTGATTCATTTGTAGAACTTTAAAAAAAAACAAATAATTTTCTTACTTTTTAGGTACTTGAAAAAGAACGCGCTGATGAGATGTCTGAAGTTGCACATCCTACAACAAAGAAAGCAGGTGGTGATAATAAAGCTCGTAAACGACAAACAACAAAACCACAACGTGCTGAAACTAGACCAGCTCCACATGGTAAACGTATAACGCCAGTTATCGATCCAGCATTAGTTAAAAAAGTCAACGAAGAAATCCTTAAACGTACTAAAGTATGTTCTTTTCATATTTGATATTTCCATATTTATATTGAAGACAAAATTAGAATTTGACTAGAGATCAATTCATACAGTCACGTGTTTTACTAAAAAATAGAGCGAAATGAAAAGCAAAAGAGAAATTTTTAGTTATAGCGGTTGTATTGATAAGCAATGTAAATATCATTTTGCGCATTACCATACTTAGAATCGGTTCGGTTCAAAGTATGTGCGTTACACGATTCAACAATCGGTCGCACATGCGATCGTAAAGTCAAGCGCACTACAAAATAATGTTTATGTAAAAGAAGTGGGATTTTTTTGCGCTCGAAACAATGTCATTTTAAGAGCAGTGGTTGTAGAAATATGAATGGATAGACTAAAGTATTTTGACGTGTAAAGTGCTTATGAAAAAAAAAAAGAATATATTGTTGAGTGAAAATAGTTATTCTATTTGAATGGTATGAATTTATCTCTAGTTGACTCCTAATTTTATCTGGTGGAAAGTAGAATTTCAAGTTTGTGTCGAATATAATATATATATATGTATGAAATTTTTTTTATAGGAAGAAAAGACTGTTGAAGATAAAAAATCAATTATCGAATATCTTGTTAAAGAAGGCGTTACATCTGAAGAAATAACGAATATTATGCAAATGCGTTGCAGAGAAAAGAAGAAAATTGGTGGTGTTACAGGTTTAGTTTTTGAAATGAATATTTTGTTTCTTTTTTAATTTTAATATTGTTTCTTGTAGAAAAAAAATCCACTGAAACAAAAGACAAAAAATTAAATGGTACAATCGATGAAAACGATGAAAATAGCAATGTATCAATGATGTCAGTTGATGGTAATGATAATTCAGGTTTAGTTAAAGAAGAAGTAACACCAAAACGTAATGCACAACGTACAGCAAAAGAAAAAGTTACACAATATGGTGGAGATAATGACAATGAAGATGATGATAGTATTATACATGAAATGGAAATTGATGATAATGAATCAGATTATATGGGTAGTGATTCAGAAACTGAAAAGAAAATTAAAAAAGGTAGTACCAAACCAAAACAACCACGAAAACCTAAATCAGGTATTAATAAACATCATTTATTAAAGAACAAATATATTTTATTATGTTCTTTTTGATTGAAGCTACTGCTAATAATGCAACATCGCCAACTAAAAAGAAAGTACGTGATATTAAATTTTGATTGATATTCAATGAAATAAAGTTGTCCTCTTTTATAGACAGCCGCTAAAAGAAGTGCATCAGTTGTTCTTATGGATAATCAACAAGATGATGGTGAATCATCAGCAAAGAATAAAAAAACAGAAAAACCGAAAAAACCTCGAGTATGTTAAAGTTGTTGTTGAATTTATTAGAAAGTTTTTATTGAATTGTTTCAGGTTAAAAAAGAACCTGGTGCAACACCCAAGAAAGACACTGTTAAAAAAGAAGCAAAAAAAGTCGTTAAACGACCTAAATCAGATGTGAGTATACATATAAATAAATCAAGAAGAAAAATATTAACGTAATCTTTATATTAATTATAGGATAGCGATGAAGATGATATTCCGATCTTATCGAATACATCAACTCCGACTAAAAAAGTAAAACATAATCTTTATGTTTTCAAATTTTATAAATTTTAATAATCTCAACTTTTAGCCTCGTACACAACGTACTGCTGCTGCTAAAAAAAGTTATCATATTTCAGACGATGATGATGATGATGAAGATTATGTTTAAAAAAATTTCCTTCTACTTATATATATATATATATGTATGTCTATATATATGATATCCTAGATCGTTTATTTTTTGTTTCTATATGAGAAAAAAGAAATTGTTTATTCATTTGAACTTGTTATTTTTGTGTTGTGGCATTTATGTTTGCGCACATTAAATATTAGTTTTGTTGTTCTTACCTAGTTAAATATATGTATGTGTCCGTTTGTAATCCTATTTTCTTTTTTTTTTCGATGATTATGAAAACAAAATAAAAATGTGTTTTTTTTTGTCCATTGTATGAGAGTAGAACATATCAGTGAAGAGAGAAGAAAAAAAAACGAACAAAAAAAGAAAGATCAAATGAGAGACAAAAAGAAGGACAAGTTTCATTTTTTTGAACAAAGTCATATCGAGCACAAAAAAAAATAGAAATCAATCATACTCTTCTTCTTTTCTTTTCTTTCGAAACAAATATATCATCACACAGAAGATCGTTTGATATCGAGTCGATATGGAGTCAACTCGATATCTTGTCGAAAACGAGATAACATTGTTTGTAATCTCGTTTGAGATAAAACATTTTCAGAATCAGTAGTATTATTCACATTTGTTGCTTGTTCATATGATGGTTTTAATGAACTGATTGATGCGGATGTATGTATAGGAGGACGAGATATTGATGAGCAAGAAAAAGGTAGTGGCCAACCAATAACTGGAGAGTCATCTGTAGATGATTTACCTCCGAATGCTGATGTTGTTGTCATCGGTGGTAATTTTGTTGGCGTTTCTAAATGATAATCAGTATTGGACGGTTTGGCCATTGAAAAAGCTCGTCGAACTATAATTGAATCCAAACGTTGCATTGGCACAAGATGAGCTATTTTTCCAGGCATACGACGAACAGTAAATTTTTTACGTTCTTTCTTTTTACTTTTAAAACATGAAAAACAATGACATGGTTCTGATTCAGATGGTGTTAATTCAGTTGATAAATATTCAAATTGATCAGGAGATGGATAAGGAATGAGAGTACCTAGAATAAAATGTACGAAAGAAAAATATATTTCCTTATAAAGTATCTTTTGTTTTGTTATTAATTCTACCATTTGGACTAATTAAATCACTGTCAAATCGAAGTGAATTACGTGCAACTGCTGATTGAATTTCTTCACGACGTTCATCTTCAGTATTCATTGTTAAAAATCTTAGTACAAGTAAATTCATTGATGAGGCAACAACAGTTAAACCAAAAAGAATAAATGTCATTGATAGAACAACATAAAAAATATTGGTATTCAATGCTTCATTGGTTTGTAAAGCAACAAAATCACCAAAACCTAATATTAATAACAAGAAAGTTAATATTATTTTCGAGAAAAAAAGAATATACCGATAGTTGTTAATGTTATAAAGCAATAATAAACACAATCGAAATAATCCCATGATTCATAATGATGAAACATAGCGGCACCACCTGTAACAACTCCAACTGCTAATGCAGTACCAACAATAACAAGTTCAGTTTGTGTCGTTTCATAATGGCGTAATTTAATACATTTTTTTATTGTTTTTATACACCAACTAGCAAAATTATTTAGACGTTCACCGACAGATTGAAACATAACAAGACATAATGGAATACCAATAACGGCATAGAGCATACAAAATGATTTTCCCCATACTGAAATAAGAAAATTTTTTTTGATTAAAATAATTAAGAAAAAAAAACTAAATCATTGATATGTTTAACTTACTTGTAGTTGGACAAGAATGACCATAGCCTATAATAGAAAAAAAAGAGAGAAAATGAATGATGTCATTTGAACGAAAGATTTAAAATCTAATAATATATTTTATATTTTTCTGACTGTTTCTAATCCGAATAAGTATACTTATGCTTTTCAAGAGAGACTAGAAGCAAATCGTGTAATTTTTATTTTTAGTCGGATTTATGAATGACTATCGCATATGGAGAATCATTACTGCCAAAACAATTTCTAGTATTTCTGAGACTCATAACAAGTACAAATATGTTTTCTCGATAAAAAAAAAAACTTCACTTTGATGATGTTAATACAATTCAATGAAATCAATATTCTTATGTTCAACATATTGGAAGGAAAAAAAACTGATTTATATTTAATAAAATTATCTGGAATTTAGTTAGTTTTGAAAAAAAGATAAAAATGATAGATGATAATCTTTTTCTTTTTAATTTATAGATATAAGATATATTAAACTAATATCTATTTAAATTATTTTTATTTTTATTTTTATCATGATTTGTTTTTCAGAATTATGTTTACTAAAAACATCGTAAAAACAAAAGTATTCCATGTGACGATTGTACTCCCAAAGAAGCTGATATTTACTTCAGTAAATATTACATCAATGTTGTAATATTAATATATATATATATATATTTATTACTTCTATTGATTTTGTTTATTAAATTCTCAAATATTTGCTCTCCATTTAGTGGTCGTTATCATCCTTTTTTGATTGGCAGTTAAACAGTTGAATACAAGAAAAAACAGTAAACAGCTGTTAATTATCTAAGGACACGTTTGAATATAGACAGCGATAATAATAATAATAATAATAATAATAATTCAATAGACAGAAGAATGATTTCCGTCTCATCTTCAGACTATCACCTATATATGTATATATATATATATATTTATGCAGACATACGACATAACACTCTTTCATTGACGTCATTGGGAAGGCTACTATTCTATCACCATGATTTTGGCAATCATCTTTGTCTCTCTCTCTCTCTCTTTTATCAACGAGCAAATAGATTTGTGTGACAGGACGCACTCAACAAAGTCTAATGACTCGAATGCCATCAGCAGCAAAGGGATCTAGTCTCTGTTCTCGTCTACTCTCTGGCGGAAAAAAGAATGAGATTCGTGCACGCGTGCACAACGAAGATTAGCAAACATCGTTCAAGTTCCACCCACCCAAAATTTTCCCCTCCTTCTTTTTTGTCTTCCAAACTAAAAAAAATACCACAATCAATTGTAACTAGCAACTCACAGTAGGAGTGCATCAAAACAATTGGAAAAAAGCTCTATAGACGTCAAATAAGAATCGAGGTCGAACTCGATACATACTATAATCGATTTTTTTTGTTTTTCTAAAACAATGAATAAAAAAGAGAAAAAGAAAGAAAAACTATATGATGAGTTTTCTTTTCTCATAACAAACACATTCCTGACGTATGAATATGTAACTAAATTTTTAATCAGTAAAGAGAAAAATCTAATGAAATCGTGAGTTGCCTTAATTGGCACGCAATGAATGACTTTTCTTGTCACTTTTTCTTTAGTCTCATCGGAAATTCAGATAAATATGCGAAAAAACAACATCACAAAACAAAATCTGTATAAAAACAAAAAAAAAAAAGATTTTATATACTTAAATAATATTCATAACATAATATAATATAAGTATTATTTAATTTTTCTTACCGATAGTTGTAATGACAGTAAGCGAAAAATAGAATGCTCCAGGAAATTTCCATTGTGCACCGGCTTTATGCGGTTGATATTTAATAACAATGTCTTCAAGTTCAAGATATTCATTATGGGATATATTATATGAATGGAGCATGTTCGCTTCGGTCGTTTGATATTGTTTGCGCAGGAAATCCTCTGTATTTGATTCGAGCGCGTCGAATATGGCCGCACCAACCAGCAGATAGCTTAATAAAAGATAATATAATTTTATAAATTGTTATCTTTGTTATTTGATAAACATACCTGAACGTCGAAACAATGAGTGTTAAGGTACGAACGTTCTGCTTTTTCATACTCGCGTCATCAACGCACCGACTCGGCCAGCACTAAACTTCCGGCGAGACTGTGCATATGATATATTATATTATTTGTTGATCACCGGGCTAACTTGCTGTTATTTTTTTTAATATTTCTGCTGTTGTTCTACTCTATGTAATGATCACGATTAAAACCTAAAAATAGTCTTTTGTTATCGTTGTTGGGTGCGAATAAATAGATCAATGTCAACAATCGAGTTCAATAACGATGAGAATAAGTATGATGTACATCTGTTTGAGTTAATAGTATAGGATGGCGATCACAAACGGTGATGGTAGGCTTAGTGTTGTTGGAATGATCACAGAAAAGGAGAAGAAGAAACAACACACATTATATACGACAACAAGTTGCAGCAATACGAGTAGGAAATCAGCCTTGCAACTATAGCCAACGTCAATGAGATGCATTGACATGAGTTTCTATCGATAGAATCTGTAACGCATGAGAAAATGAGAAAGAAAGCTAAATGATATTCGACAGAAACTGCAGCGCTTTAACAATTTATATATCTATTATATGTATATATATATATTTATATGTGTATATGTGTATGAATGTTCAAAATATCAGTGACAGTAGTAGAAAAAAAGGCAGTCAAAATGAGACAGAGTAGAATAACGACCATTTGGGGAGGATGGAGGAAGAACGAAGGATCTGACACGCGTACACACATATGAAGCAAGGACGAGCAGTTGACTGTTTTATTTTTTTTTTGGAAATAGTGCCGAACCAGCCAGAAAAAGAAGCAACAATACGCAGAAACCTCCATCATTCTTTTTTTCTATTCTCCATCTCTTTCTCGTCTAGCTTTCTCCTTCTCTCATCTTTCCTTCGTGTCGTTTCCATCATTTCTTAGATAGGCAGCGCGCAGTAAGGAACAGAAGGATGATGATGATGATGACGACGACGACGACGACAACGATGAAGCCGTTGTCGATGACAAAAAGACGAAGCAACAGCAATGATGATTATGATGATGATGATGCAAAGAGCATCCCAAGCTATGCAAGAGCGATAGCACGTTGATTTGCAAAAGCGCGTATATAGAACCCGCTCGTTCTGCACGATAAGAAACAGAGGCGACGATGATGACTTTCAGATCACTTGGTTTTTTGTTCTATTTTATTGTGTCTTCTCTATGTTGTATGTATGTGTGCGCGTATGCAGTTAGTTTACCAACAACCGAACGCAAGCAAGCGGGGAAGCACATCGACAAACGCTTGCGGACATTCTAATTTATTCAATTCCCTTCCTATACTACATTACTATTGCTTATTCTTTCTGTCAAGCGAAGCACATACAAGCTGGTGAAGAACAAGACGAAAAAGATCTTCGTGCCAAATACAGAATTGCAATAAACCTCGATGTCAATAAAGCGGTGGGAATGAGAATGGATAGATAGTAGATAGATTGATGGATAGAGCTTCGAGCGGACGCTCATTCTCGCGTTAAACGATTTTCAAGAGAGGAAAAAACTTACATAGACGGTAGATACTTGAAGATCGTCTGCTAGTACACACAAGTTTTCTTTCTTCTTTTTCTTGAGTGTCGTAGTCTTCATATACTATAAGATGCAGCTGTTGCGATGCGATTTGATGTCATCTAAAGATTATTTTCCTTTTTTTCTTTTTATACACATTAAGAGCTTTTGAATAAATGGTGTCATTTTTATCCCATGTATACATTTATCAATATTTTTTTGGAATAGAAATAGTTTTTGCAAAATCAAACAATCTAACATTGCTTAATATTATTATTTGACAAATGAAAAAAATTACCTGCCAAATCCTATAGAACGTGCTTTGTCTCTATTATTGCACTTATGCGTATAACAATCAATTAGATTTTTTGTATATATGGTGTAAAACAAGTTTTGATTCCCTCAAGCTACATTCTTTTTCTCACGTGAGTCCATAATAGCAAACGCTAATATTCATAGTGTATGCACTACATGTTTGGATATATTATATGCTAGATTTTCTTTTCAGAAATATAAGTTATGTCAAAATCATTAAAAAAATGTTTCATGTATTTCTAGCATTTCTTTTTATGTTTGATTAATAACATTAGAGACAAGGTACTGGTTGGAGGAAGACTTACAAATCTAATTTCCTGGATAAAAATAGGAAAAAACCTTGCATCAATGCTGTCATATCTATTCTCTTTGTTTCTTGTCTATCAATCCATTGGATATAATGCATTGAAATTTTTGTTTGCCTTGTGATGTTTTTAATTGTCTATTAGTATAGTTTATTTCTTTTAATTTATAATATTTAAAACTCTATAGAAGTTAGTTTTATTTATTCGAAAACTGAATTGTAACTTGATTGAGAAAAATGTTAATTGTCTACCAATCAATTCATTTTGTCACTATAAAAAACGATCTCGTTGTTTATATAGTCTATTTATATATTTTCTTATTTCTACACCTTATCTATATACTAAAGCAAGAGAGATCTATGAATATCTTTTACCATGCAGACAATGATGTGTCTAATTAACAATAATGCAAGAGTGAATATATAGTAAAATAAAAGTTACTTATATTAAACCAATAATTGTACGGCTACAATTTTTCGTATGTTTGTTGATTTTAAGGATAATTCAAACGTTTTTGTGCTTTTGAGCATTATTGATATATTTTTAACAACAATATGTACAAATATGGAATTACAGCATATTCTAAATCAGGGCATAAAGTTCATATACTATCAATGTCAATTTATACTTGTATAAACTCATATGACAAAACATTATGACTTACAATAATCCAAACTTATATGACCCCTTACATACCTACGCCCATCATCAACTATTTCCTCTTATATTTAGAACAATTTATTAGGATGACAAACAATTGTTCGTTTTTTTATCTAAAATTACAAAATTTACCACTTGTCCTTACAGCCTACAATGTATAGTAATGCCTGTATGAGATAGTTGTCGCTCAGCAGTTTCTTTCTTTTTTTTATTGCTTATGTTGTCTTTTTCTTTCTTCAGCTGTCTCATTGAATCATCGATCTTCATTAGACATGTGGTCGACGAGAATACGATCAATGTTCGAGAGGAAGCAATATTTGATGGTGATCCAGATTCTCTCTATCTTCAATGATGATGAATGAGACAAATCATTACAAAGAATGATGACATTGTGTGTATCCCTTTATTTTCGTTGTTTAGCTTTCTACAATGGCAAGTTGCTTCAATTAAATATTTAATCTATATACCTAATCTCAAATATTTCCTATATGAAAAATTACGATTCTAATCCTATAGTAAAAACATACATTTATATAAAGAATAAAGTTAAACTATCATATATATAAAACTAATACATAACGTTAATAATTAAAATCATGCAATGATTACTAATATCGCGGTTTTGCAATATGCAAAACATCATTATATCAAAACCATACAACGAATGCATGATATAAACAAAACTTGAATGAATATAGTACGTTTTATTTTAGCGAAAGCTGAATAACAACCTGTACATTTGCATATGAGTTAAATTTAGCTAGGTGAAAACAATATTAGTATGTACAATCATTTTCGTTTTTCATTACTTGGTTATCGTTAATGATGAAGCGGTTGTCGGCCTTTCTTTATTTTTGTTTTTCTTCTATTTTCTTCTTGTTCCTTTACATGTTATTCTTCATTTGATGTTCGCTTTTTATTTTTATTCTATGCTGCCAAACGAGCGTTCTCTTTTTTCTCTACTTACCTTTAACTACGTTCTCGTAATATTTTCAGATGATAGCCAAACATCTACGCAGAATAAATAACCATGTGAATATAGAATGTATGAGACGTGCTGTGGGAATCTGACTTTTTTCTCTTCTTCCAATCTTCCTCTCACTCCTTCTCTTTTCTTCTTTTTTTGTCGTCGAATGTTTTTTAGCTACCACTCGTTATGATTGAGGAAAAAAGTTACTCATAGGAGGACTATTAAAAATATCATTTTTTTCTCGATTTATTTTGTCCTGTTATTTTTTGTGATATATATGAAGTAATTCTTATTATTACAATTTCCTTTTTATTTTTTGTTAATTGTTTTACTTTATTTTTCTAACAGATGGCTTTTGCCGAAAATCAATCACAATTTAATCGACGTTTACGAACGTGGCCTTTTCGAAGGCATCGAACAGTTCTTAACGGAAATACTGATGGCAGAATCGATCGCCAAATAAATTATGATTCAGAACTTGATTTAACACGACATGAGTCATTGCCATCAATCTTTATGACAGATTCATCGAAAACTATTGAAATTAGTGAACAAAGTATTTCTCAGGATTCTCCTTTGACATCAATGGATACAGGGTAAAATGAATAAAAATGTTCTCAAATTTTCTTGTAAACAAAACACGTTTCTTTAGTATTCATATTAACCAAAATTTGACATTTTCCGTTCTCTTATCTTTAGATTTGTTTCGTATTTCGTGAGCAAGAAAAAGAATAATCTAGTATGACATTACTCTTCATTGAGAATATCTATTGATTAAACAGCTTCGTATTAGAGATTATTTGTTGTCTAAGAAATTCTCAATTGTTATAGTCTTTTTTTTTTTTGAGCTTCAATAACACATCATCAAAGAGAATACTCACAAATAAAGCTGTTAATTTTTCTTTTTCTCTTTTCTAATAACCGGAAGAAAAAGAACACAGAGAATAACAAACGTTTCTTTATGTTGAAGACTTTGGATATCGAAACAATGTAAAACCACTTAACAAATGGTTGTTTTGTTTAATAGTGAATACCCAAGAGAAACATACGATCAATTACTACACCTTAGAATCTCTCATGAATACAATCTTTTTTTCAAACGTTTCTATATGTTATTGTGCATTCAATAGTCATCAAGAAAAGAAAAACTTTGTATTTAATTATTTCGAAGAGTTTTTAAATAAATTGATGAATTAATAGTTTTTTTTAATAATTAATTAGTCTTAAATACACACGATATTTTACTTGTTTCTTTTTACTATCGTAGACAAAAATGTAAGCGCATAAAAGAATGAATGAATTTATTCTATAATATACTTTTCTTAATTTCTAATTCTAGTAATGTAATAACAAGTTATGAAAGAAAATCTACTAATACTGACAAACATCTTGAATGTCCCATATGTTATAATGATATTCAACCGGATGAATTCAAACAAATGCCATGTTGTTCAACTGAACTTTGTTCACTATGTTTATTAACACATACAATAACAAATATTAATAATGGAATAGTGAAAATTGAATGTCCAACATGTTCACAAGAATTAAATTCTTCAACAATATTATATAATAGTGAATTACCAATAACAATACGTGAACGTTATCAACAAATATTAGCACAAGATTTATCTGAGAAACAAAATACATGTGTTAAATTATGTCCACATTGTAATTTTATAACTATATTAGATGAAAATAATCCATTAGTACGTGGAAAAAAAAATCCTCGTTCATTAGTGCAATGGATACGTTGTGAACAATGTGATCAAGAATGGTGTTGGTCATGTTATTCACCATCACATCCAGATGAAACATGTCGACAATTTAAAAAAATTCATACTGAACTTGATATATGGGCAAAAACACGTCGTACGGATAATAGAAATCAACGTAATGCACAGCGTTGTCCAAAATGTTCAATTTATATTGAAAAAATCGATGGTTGTGATCATATGATATGTACAAAATGTAATTCAAAATTTTGTTATCGTTGTGGTTCTAGAATGAGATTACCATTTTATATTGGACATGATGCTAAGTATTCAATATTTGGTTGTAAATATAAACTTTTACCGAAACGTCCATTATTACGTTGGTTCGTACGTGGTTCAGTATTTACTGGTGTACTTATTCTAACACCAGTTGTACTTGCTGCACTTATTGCTCTTCTTGCGATTGGAATTCCAACAATTCTTATTGTTGGTTGTTTAGCTTTACCTCTATATCCATGCCTTAAATGTAAAAAACAATTATAGACAATTTTGTTTTTTAATTAATTATTTAGTTGAAAAACAAAAGAAAGAAAAAAATACAAATCATTTAATTGTTTTGATGCTTTTATTTCTATTCAAGATTAATATAATTTTAATCTGTCTTTCATGAAAGTTATAAAATTCACATTCTTCTTATTTCTATCTTTTATTCTCTTTCTTTATGTTTTGCGCATTTCTGTGATCAGGGATCATGTGTTGTTTTGTACAATTCAAATAAATGTATATCGTATGTATTTCAAAATAATATTTTACAAGTTAACGAATACAGTGAATTTGAACGTACGTGTTATTTATTGTTTAATAAAATAAAATGAATAGGAAATTTCAAATTATTATGTTTTTTAATTTCAATCTATTTTATTGAATTGAAAGAATTCAAATTTTTTTAAAAATAACTTCGGCAAAACTGTTTAATCAATTGTTCAAATAAAATTCTTTTATAATTTTTGGTTTTATATTTTAAAGAAAAGAAACCGTTGTTTTTTTGCATGTGTCATTGAACGTGATACTTTGAAAAAATTACTATTGATATAAATCTCTCAGCAATGAGATTCTAGTGGTTTTTTGTTAAAAACATTTCAATAACTATTGGTCTTTACTTACTTTCCTTCTAGTATTGCGTTTTTTCTCCATGTGGTTTTGTGATTATTGAGAGTTTTGAAAATGAAAAAGTATGATTTACCACCAACAATGTTATCTATTACTAACATACCCATAAAATGCGTGTTAATTACTTTTTTTCTAGTACTCCGAACTAATTGTGAACAGAAATTATATGTTTTCATGAAGAACATAAGCTAACATGTTAGATAAATGAAATATTTATACCGAGATTTAAAGTAGTTAATCAACTTTTTAAAATTATTGTTTTAGAGAAGAAACTGTTTTACTGCACGAGAAAGTTGCATGTAGCATGGGACGGAAGTGTTATGTCTTTTGAAAAATATTGAGCTTTCAGAAATGATTTGTGATAAGGACATATGACTACCATCACGTGGGTTTCTATATACACAAGAGTCCTCATGTGCTTAGTTAATCATGACATTTGCTTAAATAGATTTTTATTTATCGCACCATTCAGACGAACAATCTGTTGAATGTTTACACCGTATATGTGTAAATAGAAGACAAACTACTATAATTAAATATCCATTAACCTCCGATATATGGTTTGTAAAGAAATAGGTGAAAAATATTTTTTTTTGAATCTGTGGTTTGTATAGTTGAATTTTATTTTAGAAATAATAATTTAATGGGATTGTTGAAAAATGTAATATGAACAATTAAAATAAATGTTCCTCTAAAATTGTAATCAAACTGATATAAAGATTGTTTTTTTTCCAAAGAATTGCAACTCTCGCAGATATATAAGAAATAGAACTATCTGAACATGGATCTGATTGTTCTCAAAACTAACTTAAAAGTGATAGTTTGTAAATGTTCCTTGTACCTTGTTGTGTTAATTAGACAGAGTGGCCAGTGACGGGTAATACTATAACATCTAATATTTCTTCAAATTGCATATATTGAGCACAGACATGTCATGATAAATTTGTTTGATTTTTATCGTTGAGATTGGAAAGTCTATGATCATTTTCAAAATCAATAATAAATATTGAGAAGTGACATGCATAGTACATTGAGTAAAGTTAAATATTGATGTATAGATCGATCCCGTCATGAAGCTTTTGCACGACATAAAACATCATTAAACTTAAAGAAAGATGAGTCATCATATTGATTATTCTTGTAACATTTCAACAAAAAACAATTTAAGTTAAATTTTCTGAATTTGAGTGTTCGATGTTTAATTGATTTTCATTTGTTTGATAAATTTTTAGTGTCATTCTACCGACTAATCATTTGTGTTGGACAGCAATGAACTAATATTCAATTGAAAATATGTTATTGTCTATTATTCTCTTATCTGTAAATGTCTCTAAGACGAAGACATTTCTGGTACATAGTATAGTTTCATCAAAATATTCGATATTGAATTATAAGTCTCAACCAATAGAATACATGGAAAAAGTCAAATATTTACGAATTATCATTTCAACAAAACTCAATTGAAATTTTTTACACACATATATCCGAAAAAATGATATTAAGGTAAGAAGACAAATTTTTCTGTTATGTTCTTTATCACAGGTTCTATGGCTTTTTTTTATCGAAAAACAAATGGAACAAATTGAATGGATTTTTTAAACCAGATCTTACGTTAGATCAGATTACTCATTGCATGGGTAGGATGATTATAAAACATTAATACTCAATCAAGAAAAATCTTTCTGTGACTATCTTATTTTTTCTATTGGCAAAATTTTCCATTGCATTTGAAGAAAGTAGAAGAAGCCTTGCATTATTGAAATACTTCGACAGCATATCTAATTACTACATCTCCAGATAAGACTTTGTATAAATCAATGAAATTTAGGAAAAACTACGCTTTTCCAAAGAGATTCTCTGCTAGAGCGCAACATACTAGGATGAATTGGTTAAAATTTAGTGACATTCAATGTAAGTAATATGAGTATTGTAAAAGTACAACCACATTACTCCATGTATTTACATACAAATATTTTCATTATACCATCATACATTTGTCTTAATTCGACTGTAAAAAAGAGAGGTGTATATCTATTATCTGTTTTACTCAGCCTTAGTACTCAAACTCTCGGTGCTCACAATATTCGATTTTCAATATCTATAATTTTTTTAAACTGCTATGGGTGTAGATATTATATTTGTTTGAATGTTTGATTGATATTGTTGCTTTATAACCTTTTTTTTTCTTTTCTCTTATTTTCTTGTCAATCTCAACACAGCATAATAAACTTTTAATATTAAAAAAGGAAAAATTAAAAGGGTTTATCAAATAAAATATAAACATGATTTTATCTGAACTCATTTACTGTAAGTCTTTTTTTATCAAATTATTTATTGATGATTTTACCAACATATAGGATTTCATGTACATACATTTAGGTATTGAACATGAATGTAACAATCTTTTTTTTTACTGTAGACTTTTTGGTTATGACAAATGATTTACAAACATTCTCAAGCATTGAAAGTTTTTTGGTTGAAAAATGAATAGCTGAAGATGATCATGGTGTATTCACAAAACGGAAACACTTTTTAGTGTTGTTCTCTCACGAAACACCGAAAATTAATAATTGTAAAAGAAAAAGCTATAAATGAAGATGATTTGAGGAGACTTTTTTTTTCCACATACATGTGTTTCAATTGATTTTTCAATCACTTAAAGTGCTTTTCAATGGTTCTTTCATTATAGTTTAAGTCATACTGATGGTGTCTTAAGACCAGACTATATCGAGCTGATTTGGCAAGAAAAACATGTTCATGACTTTAGTCATTTTTTTAAATAAATAATATCATTTTCGATAACCTGCTCATGTTTGCATACATGAGAACAAAGTTTTTATAAACCGCTATGAATAATTTGAAAGTAATATTTTTTGATAAATTTAAAATATGCTTCTCCCATGTGAAAGTTTTGCTTTTTAGTATGTTTTTCTACTGTAGTGATTACCTTATCTGTATCCATAAGAATTTTTATGTTTTTGGAAATACCATATATTCGATGTGGCAGAAGTTTTGCGACATTCTTTATTTTGCACGTAACTTTGTTCAAAAACATGAATAACAAGTTGATCGTTTTTTTCAAAATATGAGCCATTGAATGTTCTTCTCGGATCACAAGACCAAATCTTCATAGCTATTTTCGAAATTAAATAGGAAGCTAATACTTAACACATGTGTCATCCTATTATTTTCCCATGAGAAAAAATCAAATGGGCCCATTTTTAATCAGAGCACCCTTAAATAAAATGGACTGCTAGAGGCACTGTAAAACATCAAAATGTTCATCATTCCACTAACATTTCCTACAAGATTATTACTAATTTTTTCTCAATGTAGTTTCATCATCTTCAATTGAAGCCAAGTTCTCATTGCATTATTTTATTAGGCTTAATTATTTTGCAGTGTTTCTTTGCACAACCGAAGAAATTTAATTTATCAATTTATGGATCGAGCTTACTGTTTTTAGGAGATGTATTTTAGAGCAACACAGTAAAAAAAGATTGTATTTCATGACAAAGCACTAAAATCAATCGACATAGACGTTAGTTTTCACTTGTATTTGAGCTGAGAATGAGTAATAATCATCATTCTTTGAATGAGAGTAATATTAGATCTCTGATTGGTTCTTAACATAATAGCCAAAATAATCGAACAATAATTACGAAAATCAAAATTCAACAATTTTTAGCTTGTTCTTAGCGTTTCCTTGCAAGAAATAAAAAGAGGATACAGGTGTTCAGTGTTTTCAATCTATTCAAAATCCGAAAATATCTATAAAGATTTAATCTTGTGATCCGAGTAGAACATTCTATGACGTATCGTTGAAAGAAAAAGATCAATGCTTTACCATATTCTTTAACAGAGTTACATGCAAAAACAAAGAATGTTACAAAACTTTGCCACACTAGATTAAAAAAAATCATGAATTAATTTCAGTGACAGATACTTAGTTGGATCCCATAGACATGAAAAAGGATTCCTACAGATATGTACAAAAACGAATCGTTTGCATGTATCAATTATCCGTCAAGTACAGACCTCTAGCTTGATACATTTTTGGGAAAGCATTGAGTACATTTTGATTGGTTAATATATTTGTCTAGTTGCAGATCAACATGAAGAACAAAGGAGGATGTGACATATTCTCTACAGTAATACGACTTTTTGTATGTGAAGTACTATACCAAAGAATAGTCTTCGTTTTTAGAAAGATAAAAGTATTAATGAATCATCCGAATTATTTTAGAAGGTCCAAAAGAATTTATTATTTTATATTTTTTAGATGCGCTGATGGATGACGTCGTTGCAGTTTTATTCTTGCAATCCAGGTTTTTTGGTCATGGCAGTGGCTTTATTATTCAGCTGTTTTCTTGTTTGGTTAATGCTGAGCCGAGTATGTTTCTTGTTTTCATTTGCATTCTTTTTTAAATGTAAGCAGTAAAATTACAAGAATAAAATTTAACTTTTTTGATTGTGATTTATGTAAACAATTAATAAATAGAATTAAACTCAATATGAATAGTTTACGTATAATATGATTCTTAAACATATTTGTAATTAAAAATCTATCTAGTTATCTAGAGTTTAATCAATTGCATCTAGATATAAAATGAACTATGCTTGTATAATCATACATTGTTAGAAATAAAATTAATCAAAAGAAAATTTGATAAATAGTAGTTACAATCTTGAAACGTATATGAAATGTGAATGTTCATTATTTATTTCATTTAAAAAAATCATGAAAATTTCAAAAGATTAATAACTTTCATGGTATCAAAATATGTTCGAAAAGTTATCCAACAAGGTGAACATAAAAAGTTTTTTAACTTCTAAAAATCAGAGTCTGAATTGAATATTTCGTTAATAAGTCATTACGGTTATTGAAAAGAAATGCTTATAAAAGTATATTAAAATTAAAAGCTATACATTAATATGTGTTAATATCCTTTGTCAGTGAATATTAACATATAGATATAAATAAGTTTCGAATATTTTTAACCATTTGTTTTAATAATAAATCACCTATTTATGATCATATATAAAATTTTACTTATTTCCATTCATAAATTACAATTGAATTCATCTTAAATCGTTTGATTTTTAGGTATTATTTCTTTATTTATATATGAAGACAGAATTTATCGAATAAACGAGACGATTTTTAAGGGCATTTCAATGACAATTACTCATTTAAAAAAAAAGACTATATTAATAAATAATACATGAGAAATATTCGACATTGTTATTATAATATTTGTCAATAAGAGAGCTGTTTTTCTTTTATGTTGTTATGTTTGTTTTATTCTTAGGCGAATCCAGCAGTAATTGAGACAATCGATCCAAAAGGTTTAATTAAAAGTCGAGAAATTATTCAAGGTGGTGATGCAGGTGGTGTTTATGTACCAAAAAGAATTGGAAATGAAGATCCCAATTTGCATTATGGTGTAGTAATTGATTGTGGAAGTAGCGGATCAAGACTTTATATTTATATATGGCCAGAACATTCAGGAAGAGAAAATGAATTATTACAAATAAAACAATTACTTGATAAAGATGGAAAACCAGTTGTAAAGAAACTTGAACCAGGTTAGATTTATTTTTTTTTATTTTTGTTGTAAATCAATTTAATAATGCGGCTTTTTTTTCTATTAGGTCTTTCATCAATGGTAAAAACACCAGAAAATGCAACTGAATATTTAAAATCATTATTAGGTAAAATATTTTCTCTTAAAAATTTTGATTATTAGAAAATATTCTTTTAGATTTTGCTGCAGAAACTATTCCACCAGATAAACATCGTGATACTCCATGTAAGTTTAATTGGTACATTTCCTTCTTTTGTTCATTTTTTTGTTCTTAAGTATATATACTTGCAACAGCTGGTCTTCGTTTTCTGACGCCAAAGTATGAATAATTAAATATAATTTTTTGATTTATATTTATAGAATTTTTGTTTTAGTCAACAAAAAAAATTACTTGAAGATTTATTTAATGATATTGTTCGAGATTATCATTTTCTAATTGAAAAAACTCATATTCAAGTTATTCCTGGAAAATTAGAAGGTATTTATAGTTGGATAGCAATTAATTATGTACTTGGTCGTTTCCAAAGTAATAGTACCGAATCAAGTAAGACTCTTATAATTGAATATTCGAAGAATAATATTTTAATTTTGTTCATCTAATATTTAGTATCTGTAACTAATGGTCAAACAATATCTATCTCAAAAAAACGACCATCAACGGTTGGTATTCTTGATATGGGTGGTGCATCGGCTCAAATAGCTTGTAAGTTTTTCTATTTATTGATGAAAACAAACAAAAAGAATACAAAATATTAATATTTCTTCTTGCTCTTTTTATAGTCGAAGTTTCACCAGATGTAAGCTTGTCTTTTTTTGTCTATGGATGATTTTACACGACTGTTTATCAATTTCTTTTCAGACACCAGTCGAAGGTGAAGAAATAGCAGAATTTTCTTTAGGTTATGATGAAAATCAAAATGTATTTAAATATAAAATATATGTTACAACATTTCTTGGTTACGGTGCAAATAAAGCATTTGATAATTATATTGAACGAATCATTTCAATAGGTCTTAAGTAAGTTTAATTCAAATCGTATACACAGATATATTTATATAAAATAATATTTTAGTTCTTCAACATCAAATTCATCTCATATTCTAATTGATGATGCTGATTGTTTACCTCGTGGTTATTCAGCAAATTATACACGAAATAATAAAACGATAACAATAATTGGTGAAGGTGATTTTCATAATTGTTCAAAACATTTAGTAACATTACTTAATTTAAATGCAACATGTAAACGAAAACCATGTTCAGTTAATGGAGTTTATCAACCAAAAATTAATTATGAATCACAAGATTTCTATGGTTTTTCAGAATTTTGGTATACGATGGAAGGTTTGATAAAAAAAAAAAATGATTTTATTTAATTTTTTTTAATTTTATTTTAAAGATGTTTTAAAAATCGGTGGACCTTATGCACGTTTAGCTTTTCTCAATGCTTCAAATGTAAGTAAAAAAATAAAATATGAACAAAAAAAAATAATAAATGTTATTCATATTAGAATTATTGTAATTCAAAATGGGCAGATATTCGACACTGGTATGCAAATAAATCATTTCCAAAAGCTGATTTAAATCGCGTTCTGTAAGAGTTTTGTTTTTATTTATTTATTAGAAAAATAAAATAATTAATTGAACTCAATATTTAGATTACAATGTTTTAAATCTGCCTGGCTTTATGCATTCCTTCATGATGGTCTTAAATTTCCTGTTAATTATCAACGCTTGCGTTCAGCTTCATTGGTTAATAATAATGATGTTCAATGGACATTAGGTGCTATTCTTTATAAAACTCGTTTTCTTCCATTAAGGTTTATTAAATTTTTATTTTTATTATGAAAATTTATTTTTTTTAAATATTTTATAGAGCAATTAATCAAGTGAAAAGTACAATGCATTATCGACGAACACATACAGATTCAACAGCAATGATTATTTTAATATGTTCAATGTTATTAATATGTGTATTGATATTTTATCGAAAAACATTACGAGCTAAAATTCGATCATCTTTTTATCGTCGTAATGGTCTTTATTCATCACCATCAAGTAGTAATTTTAATCAACGTTATCAATTGTTAACATCAGTTGTTATTGATGATTCATCATCTTTTTCAAAAATATACACTAATGGAAAACCATTACAAATATCATCATCTTCATATAATGAACGATTAAGAAGTGTTTGAAAAAAAATATATTGCTGTGTTTTCTTTTTTTCTCCTATCTTATTCTTGTTAACCTTATTTTTTTCTTATTTATCTTCAATAGGTGAAACGATCATTTGTTTTTTTTTATACACAAAAAATATTAAATATTTTTCTTTATTAACTAATTAAAAGTGATTGAAAAATATAAATGCTTTTTGTATAATGAGCTTTTACAAATGGAATTAAGCGTTATTTTTTTTCATTTATTTTTATCAACTCTGTGAGAATAGAAGATAACAAATGAATGATTATCACTACCTCTGTGAAGTAGTTTCCATGTCAACATGTTCGATCTTATAGCAACAATCTATTAGACACAAGCAAATGTTGTACTATTCAGATTTTAATATAATTTAATTAATATATAATACTACAAAAAGAAATAGAGCAATTACTGTGGAATTAAAATGTGAAACACGATATAGCTGCTGTTGCTAAATTACATGGAGTTTGTTTTATTCTGTTTCTTGGCACACATTTCTTCATCTTCCTTTTACTTAATCCTCCAGAAATATAATAATAAAGTAGTTCATATATTGTAACGAACCATTATTAAAATATAGTCTGTAATCGTCCATTAATAACGCCTGTCACGGTCTATGGAGAAGGGCGTTACAAAGTTCTATCCTTTATACTTGAATATTCGTTTTATATCGTGTTTCACGAAACAAAATAATCTATAAATAGATATAAATTACAAATGAAATCTGTTGTAACAGTATCAGGTACTACTTTTTCTCTTCACCATGCATTTCCTATTAACACATATTGTCTAGTTGATGTTTTGTTATTTGTAAATTGTATCTAGATTCGTAATTTTGCTTTGCATGTAATGTTTTATAATTTTCATTGGTTAGCAATTGTTTCGTATTATACATCTCTGGTTATCATACAGGAAAATTCCTTTTCTCTCTCTCATTTAAATTGCTATATTAAGGTTGCGCAACGTATAATCCTAATCTTTAAGAAATATTCAGTTTACTCATTTTTGTTCATAAAATATTGATGTCAAACAGATATCACACATATCGTAAGTCTGAATACACGTAACTAAAGGATTCGAACTATTACTATTGAAACAAAATACAAAATATACTATTCCTAAACTGATATAAATCATATTACAACATTGACCATAATATCGAATATCACATTTTTTTAAATTTTGCTTCCTATGTTACTGCAATATTTAATTCAAATAAAAAAGTAAATTCAATAACGTATGATTTAAAATTAAAAAAAACTCATAATATAAATGATAGAAATGAATTAGTTACATTGAAGAATAATCTATTTCATTTTATATGACTTCTTAATTTCATAAAAAGATAACTTTATTCTCTTTAACAAATTTCCATTTGCAATACCAACAAAACTTCTATTAAATACATATATGTGTTTATATACGTATTTTTCTTTTCATTCTATAAAAAAAAACCGTCTTGAATAAAATTACTTCAGTGTAAAGACCATATAATAGCATATGTTGAATGTAAATATGCATCCACCCACATAAAATCTCTCGAATTTAGAATATGTTATTTCATGTGTAATGAGCAAACATTTATATGATTCATATATTGATTGTAGTGATTTTTGAAGAAACACTGAAAATTAGAAAAACACAGTTCTTTTTTTCGTTATTACACAAGGAAAAAGTTTTTTTTATTAAGAATACAAACATAAACTCCATCGAACAAGAAGCCGTTCAACTATCTTGGGGAATATTGAGCTAATGCTCTTCAAGGTCAAATACATTCATTATTGTTTTTTTTTCTTGTGTTTGAAGAGCTCTTCTCATTATGCAACATACAAGAGAAAATAATTTAATAAAGAATATTCTCGACACTTCTGGATCAGATGGTGTATTTTTTCTTTGTGTACGTTCCCTTCTCTTGCAAAAAAAAGAAAAAAAAACAATAAATGTTCTTGCATGACGGCTTATAGATATTTATACGTTTCGCCAATATCACAGTCACTCAAGTCATTATCAATCAATATATAAAATAAAATAAAATAAAATAAAAAAAGAACGATTGTACAAGCCACAAGTATAGATTGAACTCAATTGTCTTTTTTCTCTAGTTCAGGAAGAAAATATGAAAGTACAATGATAGACAAGATAGCATTATCGATGGATTTAGTCTTTCACTTCAACAATAAGTGGTGCTTCATACATTGAGTGTCGAATACCAAATGAATAGCCAGGCGCTTGTTGTTTGTGAAGCCAAACTTTTTCTGGTGAATATTTACCAGGTCCTGGTTTTTGAGTTGTATCACCTGGCATTTCATTTCGTGCTGTCATGCTATAGTGTGGTGGTTCTTGTTTGTATATGCCTGATTTTGTTACATTATAAGCACCTAAAAAAAAATATAAATATTTACTTTCGAGAAAAAGAAAAACTTTTCAAAACAAATAATCAATTACCGGGCCCTGGTGTTCGTTGTAAATCTTCGTCAAAACCACCTCGTCTGCTTCTTCCAGTCATCGTATATATTGGTGCTTGTTTCTTCATACTTTGTACTGTTTTACCAAGCATTCCGGGCAAAGCATAAGCATTTGGTGCTAGAAGAAAAATGTTGGCTTGTATCTAGCAACAATAAAATTTTAGAATCATACCAGGTGTATTATCAAGTGCATAGTATTTATGACGAGAACCAAATGTATATGCAGGTGGTGATTGAAATACGGTTTTCATCGGTCCTCTATCTTCAGGTTTGTAAGCACCAGGTCCTAATCGAGATCGTATGAAACTTGGGTCATTTTAATATTCTTCTTTTTGTCTGTTTTTTTTTCTCTTACCAGGGTTTAAATCTCCTTTAAGATCACCACGTCGAGCATAGAGTGAATAATGTGGTGTACCGTCTTTACCAGTTCGAAAGATTTTCGGATTTGGAAAGTAACATGGGCCAGGAGATGCATCATCTTTGTATTTACCATGTCTAAGACCGAATGAATATGATGGTTGTTTTGTGTGCACCGAACGTGGATCATGAAAATTATTTCCAACAAGACCCGGCAATAGATAAACCGGGCCTGGTGTCGAATGCATGGCCGAAATTGGGCCTCGTGGTTTTGTTAACGTGAATACCATCTTGCTGACTATGTCTAGAAGAAAATTTGCATAAAAAATATTAAAGGCGTCAGAGTCTGTCAATAGAAATGATTTATAATTGATGATTTAAAATACATACAAGTGAAGCTGTTTTTCACAAACTCTCTCTTTCTCTTTCTCTCTCACATACACACACACACATAAGTTATTCATGTAAATGCTTCTCACCTTTTGCCTCACTCCTGTTTCATTTGTTGCCAATGAGTAACAACAACAAACAGTGAGCTCCTTGGCGCCAGAAACAACAATCGGGTAATAGAAAAATGCTCTTATTTCTTTTTTCATATCTGAACTCGACAGAAATAAAAAGAAGGGAGAAAGAGGCAACGTTTTGAAGCAATCAATAGGGCACATGCATGTATCACTAGAGCTCTAATGCTTCCCGTTGTTTTGGTTGCTTTTTGTGTTGATGCATTGACGAAAATTTTTCTTACAAAACGTCAGGGGATCGATTGTGGTCTGCTGCTACTCCACTTTTGTTCGACGATGAAAAAAGAAAGAAGAGAAATTCTGCAGATGTTGTTATGGTTGTTGCTTATCTAACGCTTTCTTTTTTTCTTTCTTCTGTGTACGTGTAAAACGCAGTATTTGTGTAGTGCTCGACGTCACTAAAATAAACTGAAGTGGGCTATGAAAATGTTTTATTCAATTTACTTGAGATCTTCAACAATGCTGAATATCTTATCAACAAGTTTTTGTAAATTTCTACTCAGTTTTACAGTTGAAACACCTATGTAATAAATTCCACTAAATGAGAATTATATAAAATGTTTGCAAAGAATACAGCATCAACATGAATGTAAATATGTTTTTATAATCTATAATAGTAGATGCAAAGAGAACCACTTGGCAACGGCATATATATCATTATTGAAAATTCAAGTGATTAGAAAAAATATTCAATTTGTTCTTACAAGGTTGAAAGTCGTAACTTTGTCTAGGAGACTTTTATATTATTTATTCTAACACAGCCTTCTCCACGAAAAGCTTTCTTACATTCAAATATTTTTATTTCTTCAAGAAATAATTTATTACCTGTATTATGAGGATCTTGATCAGATATTCAAACAATTGATATCAAAATTATATATATATATATGACTACCCTGGTCTATGAAACTTGCTAACATCATTCACTTCAGATAGAGTTATGTCAACAATGTACTGAAATGATAAAAACTTTCATTTTATCTTCAGCTTTCAAAGTAACATTTATAAACACAACGATACGATGTTACTATATAAGTCAAGGACAGTGAGTCATTTAAAAAAGAAATTATATTTTATTTGGAGTCCTTAAAGCATTACAAATTTTTATTAGACAGAATCAATCTTAGTACAAAATTGTATCACTGTTTTTTCCATAAATAAATAAAAAGTATAGTGTCAACCGTTTCGTGATTTTTCATTAGCCAATGCTAATCGTCGAATATATGAAATACAGATAGCAGCATTCTCTTGAAGTACATCATCTTTTGAACCAACCATTTCCATTAATAACTAAATCAAAAAACGAAACAAAAGAAAATTTTTGAAAAGGTGTATTTTTATTCTATGAAGAAATAGATATACTCGAACAACACCAGCTTCATGCATTGTAACACAATTCATGGGATTTTTTGATAATTGATGTAATGCTTTAGCTGTTGATCGATGTACATTAGAATCAGATGACTTAAGATGTTTAACAAGTGGAGCTACAGCTTGATTTTCACCAAATGCTTGTCGATTGTTTCCCCATTTACAACATTCAGCTATCGCTTCAGCTAAATAACGACGAAGTATATCTTCATTCTATTACAATAGCAAAAAGTAAATTAATCAATGAATATTTAGATTAGAAAAACTTTTACTCGTGATGCTAAATTTGAAAGAAGTTTAACAACGCCATGATCTGTTATAACAGCTAAGTTTTCTTCATCTTTTGCTATTTCAGCTATAGCAGCACAAACACTTGCTAATACTTCAACATCGTTTGATTTTAATAAGGATACAATCAATTCAAGGCCACCAACAAAACTTCGTACCATTTCACCTGAATCCTATTATATTTAAATAGACATCTGATAAATTTGACTGATATTTTATTTTCTAACAAACTTTTATGTTTTTCACACATGGTGATATAGCCCAAGCAGCTGCAGCTTGTACTTGTGGATTTTGATTTTTTAAAAGTGACCACAATAATCGAACACCATCCAAACGGTCAATCATTCTAAACATATATCATAAAGAGAACCTAATAAAAAGATTAAAACGTAAGTAATTACGTGACACTTTCAGGTTCTTCAGCACTTTGACGTAATGCTTGGCAAGTGTTTACTAACAAAGCTTGATTTGTTCCTGTTAATAAATTAACTAATGGTGATATTCCACCGGCTTTTCGAATTGTTGTTCGATTATCTGCTTCTTTTGCGCATTCAGCTAATGCACCAACAACATTAACTAAGACTTCTTCTGGTTGATTATTAAGTAATTGTACCAGAGCATCGATTGTTCGAAATTCTTGAAATTGTGAAATATTCTAATATTGAGAAAAAAAATCGTATATAAAAGAATAATATCATATAGAAAGAAACAAGAATTACTTCACGAGAAATCGCACATTTCCAAATGGCACCTGTTGCTGCAGCCAATAACGCTTTATTTTCAGATTGTTGTAAAAGATCATGTAAAGGACGAAGACCTGAATGTTTTCTTACCAGATCACGTATTTCTTTGTCTACCGCACACTAAAAAAGCAACAATACTTTGCATTTCTTGTCTAGTGAATAAGAATTTTCTATTTTAATTTAACCTTAAAAATAGCACTAGCACAATGTTTTTGTAATTCAGCATTGGTAACCGATAGGCTTTTGACAAGATCAGGAATCATACCTCGAATTGCTGTTCTATAAACAGGCTATTGAAAAAAAATTAAACAATTATTTTTTTCTGATAACAAAAAGTGTTAATTTAAACTATACATCAGTAGCACACTCTTCTATAATGCCACCCACAGGAATGAGCATATTGTCATTAGAACTTTTTAGTAGTTTAGCCAAAAGTGGAATAACACCAGCACGTTGCATAGCACATTTATTAAGATTTGATCGACTTAAACTCCAAAGAGCTAATGCACCTGCACGAGCTACTTCAATATTCTTTGCCTGATCATTATGTCCAGCATGAGCAATGGATCCATGACCACTAACAGAAGCATTTTCCAAAAGAGCAACCTACATGTTGTTATTTTTTTTTTCTCTTTTAGTAACATTTATCTACTAAACTATATACTTACTAATCGTTTAATACCACCATGTTGTCGAACAACTCGACGTGCTCGTTTAAATTTAGCAACATGAGCTAAAACATAATGTTAAAATTAATTTGATGTATTTTTGTTGTTTATTTTTAATACAAATCTAACCAATTGTTTCAGCAGCAAGACATTTTAAATCTTTTTCTGGTTCATCAAGTAATTTAACCATTGTTTGTAATCCACCAAGATCTGCTATATTTCGACGTATAGATGGATTATTTGATACTTCTTTGAGAATATATAATGAACCAATCTAAAGAAAATTTGAATTATACAAGTTTTTATGTTAATCTTTTGGAAATCCGATGTTTATATGTACTTTACAATCAATATCATCTGTTTCAAGTAAATTAACTAGAACTTCTAAACCTCCAACATCACGAATAGCTAATTGACATATTTCTATTGATAAATTAAAATCACGAATGGAAGATAATGCAATGACAGTTGCAGTTGGATTTCCACCTTTAAGATATTTAACTAATCGTTGTATTTGCCAATATTCTGATGGTAAATCAGTTTGATCTTGGCGTGTTCTTTCAATTAGTTGATCTTCTTCTTCATCATCATCATCTCCTCCACTCGATTCTTCTGAATCATGAGTTCCTTGACCTCCACGTCGACTACGATCTGTATGCGCACCTGGACGTGCATTAATTCCTCGTTCTAAACTGGAAACCTTCGATAAATTTGTATTACTTTTACGTTGATTATTTCGACTATATTTAAAAGAAATGACTAAAATAAATGTAAGAGACAAAAAAAGTAGACTCTAATTATAATACTCAGTAGCTAATGTATCCCAAGCACGGGAAGATAATAATAACTTTTGACGATTTGTATCAGTTGATGGATAATCTAATAATACAATCTATTGAAAAAAAAACTCATAAGAAGATCAATGGTTTTACCTGTAGTTGTTGTTGATGGCATTATTTCTTTTTTTTTCTTGTTTGCTATGGAATTTGTCTGCCACTTGTTGCTTATCAAAGACAAATCGAAACCATTAATCCGTTTGTACTCTATGATATCACTAAGCAACCTGATTTATTCAACTTAAACGAATGAAAATTATTTATTACAATAGTTTGGAAAAAATTAAAATCAATCTAACAATTCATTTATTTCTATAAACACTCAAATTATATTGTCTCCAGTGACTCTTAACAGTAATGCACTTTGTTAGATTCTTGTTGTTGCTAAGCAATGCAAAGTAAAAAAATGGCTGAAGAGAAGGAAAAATTTATCAATCAGTTAAACATATAAATTAGAATTAATGATCAAATTTTTAAATAGTTTCCATTAATAAAAGAAAATGAATGATTAAGAGAATTACAAGAAAAAAACTTTCACGTATCCCTAAAAAAGTTAGCATAAAAAGCAAGTCTTTTTCTACACTTCTCATAAAAAAAGAACAGTTCAATGTTACTGAACTGAAATAATAGCTGAAAAAAACATATAAACTATTATTTTTAATTGAAACCTTTCAAGTTGGTTCGTATAGTAATCTTTATTTATCAATTTTCTACTTATTTTAGTAAATTTGGACAAAATTAAAATTAGATGATCACACAATCAATTATGAATTCGAATGAATAAGAAGTTCTTATTGAGGGAACTTTTCTCCCTTGCTAAATGTTAAAATTTTTTGATTTTGAAATTTTCATTCCTAATATAGCTTCGTTAATACTTTTATTAAACCCAACTCTCGAAATCTCCGGTAGAAAAATTCACGATGCCACTATTCTTTGTATGCAAAATTTTCCTAATGATAATGACCATTTTTCATTCCAAAGGTGCTAAGAGCACGTATCAGAAATCTCTAACATTGATGAATGTGACCAGTTTTTGATCGTTTTAGTTGAAGAAAAAAATTGTGATATATACAGGAAAGTTAGTTTTGTGTTTTTCTCAAAATTATTTCTCAAACAAAAAAACGAAGTTTTCTCCCTTTTTCTTTAACATGATGCGTCCGATCGGACTGAAAGTTTTTAATGAGCACTTTGGTCAAATTAGGTGCGCGTTTTTTTTTCTTTAAAATATTGTTCCTATGAAATTCATCAGCTTCTAAAAAATTAGTACCACTGAAAAAAACGATTTTCTTCACGATACTTCCAGTATTTCGTTTCCCATGAGCTCTAAGAACAATATTTTTCAAATGAAACAAAACTACGTATCTCGATTTGATCTTAGTTATCATAAAAAAAATTCCAGCTCAAAAAAATGAAGTTTGGAGCTTTGCAGGGAAATTCCTGGCCATTTTTGACCTTTTCGACTTCTATATCTCTGTGAAACAAGCAATCTGTGAATTTTTAGTCTATGCAAGTTTTTGCTTTGCTTGTTGATAACTATCTGTCTTGAAAGTTTCATCATTTTTCGTCGAATCGTTCCCAAGAAATCCCGGACAGAAGACGGGGTATCTCCTTAAACAAATTCTAAATGAAAGACGGTGATAGTATTTTACATATACTTTTATGATTTGACATAAAAGGTTAAAGTAACGAATAGATGAAACAAAATCTTAATCAAAGATTCCCAAAACAAATAAGTTGGAATGTCAATAGACAGTGTTGTAATGATATTTTTGTTTTTGTCGTCTCTTTTCTAATAAAAATACAAATCGAACAGATTCGTTAGTGATGATAAAACAATCTATAATCTTTTATAAATAACTGAAAAAAAAATTGCCTGAATATTTCAACCCAAAAAAAAGAATTTTCTCAAATTTGAAATAAACTATAAAGATGTGAACAAATTAAATATATTTTTACAAAAATAGTAAATTCGTCTGCATTTGTTCAATTGAATATAAAATAATCAAGTGAATTATACTTTGTTCTTTAATAGATTAATGACACCGACAACATCAACTACTCGATGAATTTGATCAACAAAAGCAACAACAGCAAAGATCGACAAGTGCTTGAGTAAATAAAACGAAAGTACATTAATAAAAATATTTTTTCTTCTAAATAAACATCATATTTAAACTAGTTTAGGTTCATTGATAAGCCGTAATATGGAAAGTTCTTATCAATATATGTAACAAAAAATAATCATTCATCTGTAGAATAATATTATTTCTTTATTCCATTGATTCTATAAAACCATTAGAGATCAGTATATAAATAATTGATAAAACGAAGTAAGTCGTTAGCAACAGTTTTTGAAAAGATGTTTTCATTAAAAGAATTCTAGTTGAAGTTTTCGGAATGATTAAATCATTTTTTCATGAAAGCATAGTTTCAATGTTTTATTAGATTAAAAATATAACTTTTGCCGGTCATTATTGGTCCCCTTTCATAAACAAAAATCGTATTGTTTGGTTTCTTATGAAAGAAAGACAAAGGAAATTATTAATTCTATTAAATTCTTTTCTTTATCGCACCAAAGTGGGTGCGCGACGATGCAATCAGTTGCTTTCTTTATCCTGCTACGTGCGACGACGTGCACAGCCTGAGTTTTTTTTTTACATACATTTCTGTTTGACATGTATCATTAAGCATCGAAACATTGTTATAACCATTGCTTGTTCTTCTTCTTTTTATCTGATTCTATTTTTCTATGGTCCTTTTTTTACTATGTGTTTTATACTCTCTGATCTGATACGCGATGAATACTGTTTAACACGATAAACACAACAATAATTAGTTTGCTTTCTTGATTATTCCTGTATCAAAAGACAATTTGGAAAAATAATACAAAATAATTTAATATGTTCTATTCGTTGGTCGTTATGACTGTTATCCGAATTTATGTTCATTGTTTTTTGTAGATTCGATTGATGTCTGACAGAAAATTTCTTTCAACGGATACTAGCATTTTAACTCAACGACTACAAAATGCTGAAAACTCTATAACATTTCTTCAACGTGAACATGCATCAACACTTGCTAGTCTTCATGAAGAAATTGCCAAATGGCAACAAAAATGTAGTGGTTAGTATATTGTACGATTATTCGGTTTTCGCTTCATACGTATGTCAAAATTTTTTTAGATCTGGCATTTCAATTAACGATTGACGGTACTGTGATTAATTCTACAGATGATAGTAAGTAATAACTTCAAATAAAAAATTTACAACTCTTTCATTATTCAAATAATTGAAGGAAAACTTCGAAAAATAGTTGAACAGCTTGAAAATGAATTATATCAATATAAAGATAAAATAAACGATTTGAATAAAAGTTTAGAAGAAAAAGAAAAACGTTTAAAAGATTATGAAAATCGTCTTATTGTAAATGATCGTAAACATGCGTTAGAATTACATACACAATATGATAAACAACGAGAACTTAAAATTGAGCTTGAAGAACGTTCAATATTAACTGCACAACTTACAAATCAATTACATCAGGAAAAACAACATCAACAAAATGTACGAAATCGTATTCATCTTGGACAAATTATTTTACCTAATAAATCAAATAAATTAAAATATACCGGTGAACAACAGCAACAACAACAACTTCTGCCATCCGGTCGTCATATATCGAAACGTTCGTCATCTCTAAGTAATCAAACTAGTTCTGATCAAGAGCTAACAAAAGTTTTGTTTGTTGGACGTCCACCAACTCCTCCACAACAATTGCAACTACTTTCATCTAAGAGTATAGAGTCATATAATGAACAATTATATACAAAGCGTCAACGTCAGTTACTTAATAATAATACAGAAAAAACGAATTTGAATAAAGTCACATCATCACGACCAACAATTAAATTGTCAACCGTTCTGCCACCCATTATTAGTAGAAAAATGCCACTTAAAGCATTGGCTACAATAACACTTCAACGTGAAGGCGAAGCTTGAAAAGATATTGTCATTTGATGTCCATGTTGGTGTGTATATAAAAGATAGAATTAAGCGAACAGTTATTCTTTATTCTTATTTCTTTGTGATATTATTTTTTTGCTTGATTTTTTTCGAGTTATAATAATAATACTTCTTTTATATTTCGCATGATCATTTTCTTTTGACAAAAAAAGGAAATATCACACAAAAAAGATCTACATTATACAAAATAATCAGAAAGTTTAGAAGCACAACTGACTCTTCAGGACACGAAGCTTTTTCCTTTTTTTCACGCTATATTTCAAGATTAAGTATGGACTTGCCTGCAAATTGTACATGTCTATCACAGAACAAGATTTCTTAGACTCGATTTGAATATAGAACTCTATGTTGTGCCTGTTGGTTTGTACGGATTGAACCACATTTGACTTCGATAAGCGTTACTAGAGCTGCTGAGAATTAGTACTTGCTCTTTTTAACACAAGAATGTTTGCGTACATATCAATTGCACTGAACTGTTAACTTATTCAAATGATTTTACATATTTCCATTTACTAGATCAAATAGATTTAATTAGTTAGAAATCAGATCATGTATTCTTTACATATTTAAGACATATTGAGTTAGTGATTAGTTTATTATAAGAAAATATTTTCACATTTTAAGAATTATTTCTAAATATGTAACCGATTTTATATAAGAAAAAGTTGTCTGTTGATTTCGAATTCCTCGTTTCGCGACATGTTTCACTTATGCACAGTACTTCATTTACTTTAATGAGGTAGAAAGAGAATAGATGCATGTATTTACATAACAAATCATTGAAAACCATGTCTTTTTCAATTTTATACAAATGAAAATAGTAAAATTAAAGTGAATTTATAGTTAAATAAAAAGAAAATAAAGTTTTGTTACTAATTTAAATTTGTTTTGCTGTTACTATTAGATTAATTAACAATAGTAACGAGCATAGAAGTAATGATGACAAATCATCTATCGCCTGCAGGATCATAATTATCATGGTTTCATTAAATAAGTGCAATAGGAACAATCTGTCGGTGTGCTCAATCTTAGTCATTGATTCTTTATCAATCTGAGTCATATGAAGAAAATAAAAAAATTAATAAAATTGACTGATTTACAATTTATTACTATTTCTAACTCGAACACTAAACTTTCCTCAATTATTTGGCGAAAGATTTTCGGACTTTTATCAATCGTTGTACAATAGTATGAAGGTGGCATATATGTAAGAACTATGGCAATGTTATATAAATGCATCTGATTTATATACTCAGAGTGTGTTCAAAGACGATCTGACCATTTTCTAGTTAGGAAAACAGCTAAGATTGAAAAGAAAAAATAGAGACTTTGATGTCAAGCGATACGAGCACAAAATAAAAAAAACTAAATCAAAGAAGAAAAACACAAAATGAGATAAATCGCAAAAGGTTCATCAAGAATAACTCAATAACGAGCTGGTGAAATTC
This sequence comes from Rotaria sp. Silwood2, assembly GCA_905329745.1. Taxonomy (NCBI): domain Eukaryota; kingdom Metazoa; phylum Rotifera; class Eurotatoria; order Philodinida; family Philodinidae; genus Rotaria; species Rotaria sp. Silwood2. Next base: position 3,647,569 of record CAJNSZ010000004.1, on the reverse strand, counting down.
GTGAGTATGATATAGACGGATATCACCTATGAATGCAGTTGTTACATTTTTTCTCTAATCGATGTCAAAATAACACGTAAATTGACGAAAAAGCAGGCGATATACTGGCCCGAGTCTATTGGACGTTCCTCAATGGCGAAATTTCCATTGGCGAACTGCTGGTAACTCCAAAAATATGAATAATTTATCTTGTGATAAACTAATTAAATCTATTTTATTTAAACTTCGTTTAATAAATATACCTTAAAGTCCTTGATTTTAGGTATTTAGATGGGTGGTTGCTTGTGCGTAACTTGAATAAAACTTTCTTTTTCAAGTAACAGCGCTTCTGTTTGTATTCTAATTTTGTAATAAAAAATCGAATGACTTTATTCAATTTGGTTATTGAAAGATTGCTGAATATTGTTGCATTATTCATTTTCTTTTCGTTTACTGGAATTGTGCACTAAGAGAAACATCATCTTCACTCAACTATAAGAAAGAAAATTTGAATACAGCTCTATCTCAATACTTTCGTTGTCAACTTAAAAATAACACTAGTTCAGATAATCATTTATTGAGAAGATTAGAATATAGTCCAAAACATAATTATAAGAAATATCAACTATGGAAAATTTACAAACTGATGTAGCTAATTCAGCTGCTGCATCATCTTGCTGATTACTGTTCATCAATAATGATACTATTATTGTGGCTACTTTGCTTAGTTTCTCCACACATATCAATAAACAAAAGTCATCACAAATAATATGTTGGATCTTATGCGCAATGCAATTGTAACACTGCTGCGGAAGATTTAAAATATTTTCTCATATTCGATGCGCCGTCACAAGTGATAGTGGCGCATTTTTCTAAAATGTTGTAACTTTTGAGTTCACTCATAATATCTTCAGCCAGGTTAACGTTGTTTTGATGAGCTACAAAAACACAAAATAAAATATCTTCACACTTGTAATGCACAGCTAGATATAAATATGATTGCATTTTCTTATCTGACCAAAAGTCATATGTTACGGCAACATTATATATGTTACTTCAATGGTGATAAAGATTTTGAAATGAACGATCAGTAGTACGTCGATTCGCCGTTGAATAAAACTTGATGTGTTTGCAGAATATTGTCTAAATGTAAAGAAAGCTATATTAGACAGATTACAGTTCTTCTTTATGAAGTCTAAATCATTTTGTCTGCATATTTTCCTATGATAGTATGAATTTGAAGTAACAGTTATGTATGAAATTACATAAGAAGCTAATTGTTATCTATTGTGGAACTCATATATATTTTCGAAGAAAATAGTGAGTGCAAGTTTTAAGGTCAAGTTTTCACGGCTCCCCCGTCCTCATTACAGACACTTAGCACCGGAAACCTCCATTGCAGACCTTAGCAATCGAGAATAGCGGGTGTGAGATTTTCTAGAGTTTCTTTTGCAAAATTGATCAAGTTTTAATTTTGAAAAATAAAGAATATCATTATGTGTGAGTTCATTAATTTGTATGATAGTGCATAAGGTCTGCCTTAGATATCATGAATATGTAAAATAGACTTATTTGTCAATTAGTTCAATGATTATAATAATAAGAATGTAAAAATTAAGAAGAACGAATAAAAAAATGAGAAATAATGAGCGAATAGCAACAGTGCAAAACAGGAAGTAGGGTGCCCATAGAAAAAAATAAAGAAATTCTGTTCGAAATGCAGAAATTAGAGAGATCATTATTCTAGACATGGATTATTCTGTAAAACAGCTATAGTCTGCGAGAGATTTATCACTTTGTGTATTTTGTATTAGTTTAACTTGGCTACAGTGCATATGTAAGTTCCACATTTCAGCCCCAAAAGGGACTGTTCTCGCAAGATTTTTTTTCTTATTTAATAATATATTATATTAATTTGAATCACAATAGGCCAACAATGAATTCAATCCAGAGATGCACAAGTACGGATATAACTTGTAATTACATGTCAGTACATGAATTCTAGATTTCTAGGTTTGCTGGGGGTATATATGGGATGAAGTGGTTACATTGACCAATTACATGTAATGTTCCTATGTAACTACCACACCCCATATATACTCCTAAAAAATCTAGGAGTCTAGAATTCATGCAATGACATGTAATTACAAGTTGTAATCGTATTTGCGCACTCCTCTTATTTTAAGATATTATATATTCACTATTATAAATTCAAGGAAATAACTGAATAAGTACGTAAATTTGAAAATTGACAATAAAACAAAGCTGTCATACTTATCAGTGTTTTATTTAATTTTTCGCTTGTTAAAGCTTAATTGTTTTTTAACAATGAAAAGTAGACAAAAAGTTCTGATTTATTCCAAATAACTGTCACATACTCTTAGCTATGTTCATCTCATTTTATGAGAAAACATTTATCCAATTACAATTAGATAATCACTAATTGATACCTGACAAGATCAACCACTAATTTATCTTGTACATAGTAATATTGCATAATGATTTGAAGTAAAACCGTTCTTGATATAGACTTATATACATGAGACAATTGTATCGATCAGTGATACAGTCTGAAATATATCTTTACTCATTGAAATCGTATTTTGTATCCATTCATCTTCTCAGATACATTTAAAAAACCTATTCTTTGTTTAATACAAAGTTTCTTTACATTTTACAATTCACAATTAAAACTTTCTGAAATAAAATAGGATTTTTCAAGCAGTATTATCAAGGAGCCATATACTAAAAAACTTATAAAACGATATTTCATGCAGTTAGCTTACTAGGTAAGAATTGTTTTATTAGCTGCTCGACGACAGATTGCAATAAATTATTGTCATATTGACTACCTTTGATAAGACGTTCGTCAACGTAATCATTCAATTTACTAATTTTGTTTAGATAAGTCGACGAACACTGTTTGATTTATTGGTTTTTGATACGAAACATTCCCTTCTTCTTAAACATGGGCTTAAATGTTTCCCATACAACTTGTTGAAAAATGTTTTCGGAAGAATATCCTCTTACATTTATCATATTGGTAACGTTTGTTATTAATTTCTTGACAAATGACCACACACTTAAAGCTCTTCTTGAATCAACATTTGTTGATTAATAACCTCCTTAATTGAGTGATTTAGTTTATATACAGTTTTCTACAATGCTACCAATGTATTTTGTATTAAGTTTTGTGATAATGCAGTTGGAATCAGATAAGGTATAAACGAGTAGAACACTGCAACGAAAAATATTTTAATCTTGTAGGAAAAATTACAATCGTATTTGTTGCAGAGATTGTGTATTTATTGAATCTGTTGTCACTATTGATGTTCCATTTTCATCTTCATTATCAGCTGGTACTGTAAGACAAATGATGAAATAGATGACTATGAACTTTCATTTGTATACGTAGGAAGCTTTTAATATTTATACTGAACTTATGCTAAACGTCTCCTCATATTTAAAAAAAATATAGTTATAATATTGGGCACCGTGTATGATACCGAATTATTTTTTGTTAATGAAAGTGGTACTTTTAAAATAAATGAAAGAGATAGATGAAAGGCGTGGACTAAGAACGACGAAGGATATCCAAGAGAAGCAAATGAACAATGGAAACGGATAATAGAGAAAAACGGTCGAGATACATCAAGGAAAGTGAAAAAAAGAAACACAGAAAGAAAAGTATAGAACAAATTAGGCTAGAAGACCTACGGCACCGAAGGTTTACAAGTGAAATAATACAAGAAACAGAGCAGTTAGTACTGTAGATATAAAAATAATGAGTGTATGGTGGAGAAAATTTCAAACTTTTCAAGTTTCTTCCTATGAAGAGTAGATGTGCTGCTGATTCTTTCCTGCTTTACAATTTCTCTTGGCAACTGATTGCAAAAATATCTGCTGTTTAGTATAACAACAACACTTAGACCATGAACAGAGATAGAGCTATAAAAGGATTTAGTACTACATCAAAATATTAGTTGAACATATAACGTAGCTCTCAGAAAACATGTTCTTATTTTATTTTCAGAAAGAATATATAAAATATATTGTTTTCATTCCGTTCATAATATTCCTTTTCTCTTAAGTTCTATCATGTGTTCATACAAGGAAGAAAGGAAAGATAAAAGGGAATGAACCTTTCTTCAGATTACGCACACTACTTCCTTCATAATTAGTTCTAATTTGAGGCCATGAATACAAGCTGTTCGTATAATTTAAAGAAAATTGAAATATTCATATTGATATTTGTCGTATAATTATTAATCCTATTTTTGTATTGATATGAAAACAATACAAAGTAATTTTTAAAAACAATAAATAAAATCCTCGATGTAACCCTACGAATCGCACAAAAATAGTATGTCGCTATTAGAAGTGTTTCTCGATTAAGAAAGACTATAGAAATAGAAAAGTGTGGGCCAAATTTTTGTTTTTTATTCGAAGAACACGATGTAAGTGTAGAAATGATGGCGAACAACAAGAATCCTTGAAATAATTTTTCTATAAGATACACATCATCCGTTCAGATGGAGTAATTTATTATAGACATGTATTAACTACTTTTTGATTGTTATGCTATCCGTTATGTGGAACTAAGAAATTTTTTATTGTATACTAACCTTATTTTTCAAGGGGTAAACAGCGAACTTCAGACTACAAGAGTTCAAGAGACTTCAATAATAGAGACCTCAAATTTTAAAAAGACTTCTAAAGACTTCAAGAAACTTCAAGAGATTTCAAGAGACTTCATGAGACTTCGAGACTACTTGAGTGTTCGAGAAGCCTTAAAAATGGCACATAATTTCTGTACCATGCAAAACACACTATCTATTAGATAAAGATAGCAAAAGAGTTTCCTTTCATAATTCTATACAAGGGTAGATATATGTCTAAACTCAATAATAAAAGAAAATGCAGCTAAAGTTTTTATTTCAAAATTAGTGAATTTTCAACGGATTTATTCTTTTTTCGTCATCATCAGATTAAATTTAATTTCAATCCATCATCAATGTAAAACTTATTCATAATCATTTTTCATAATTTTAACATTTGTTTCAACGATAAATACCCATAGTAATTTGAAATAAAAATTATAGCTGCATTTAATTATGCAAAAGAGCCAGTTAGTAAGTTCAATATATTAACTTCGTTAAAAACATACAATACTTTTGATCTACATGATTTAAGTAAAAATATATTTGTCAGTGTTAGATTGAACATTAATTCAGATAATTATTCGATAGCTGATTCAGAGTTGTCATCAAAGTCTGAATCTGACTATGATGATGAAAAAATGGAAGCTAATGAAGTTGATAATGATCTGTTCAACTTAGATGAAGAAGATCAAGATGTGACAATCAGACAAAGTGTTGATGAAATTGAAATTAATAAGATGAACTTTAATGGTATACGTATATTTGATTCGATCAATTCAGCATTGAAAAGCTCTTATTTTCAGGTGCAAATAAATAACAAGCCTAAATTTATACATAAGCAAATGGCTTGTTGGTTATTGACCGATAAAGCTAGCCGTTTATCGGCTGATAGACTTTCACGAGTGATAGAAACAAACAAAAAAGATTAAAATTCTTCATACAATTTATATCGAATTGATAGAACACTTCTTATGGAAAGAAATAACTTCATTAAAAAGAATTGAACGATTAACTATGCCTTTGTTTAAGTTCAAACGAGCATGGACTTTTCCAGCAGATTGACAAAACAATAAAAGTTCACATTTCTGCTAAAATAAGATTATCAAAAATCTCACTATTTCATTCGGTTCCTCATGAATTTTCCGTGCACTAAATGTACGTCAAAAGATCCAGAAGACTTCATGAGATTTCATAAAACTTCACCAAACTTTAAGAGACTTCAAGAGACTTCTGAGATTTCATGTGATTTCAAAACTGAAGTCTCAGTTGTTTTCCCCCTCGATGGAGTGTGAATGATGAGAACAATCATGCTACACTCACACCTACATTCATATCTTTGCCAATCAAAGTTCACCGAATGTAATCAAACGTTAAACTTCTCGATAACTGTCTAAATACAGAGCGTCTCTAACAGATGTGTACACTTTGAAAAACCAGAAATTTTAGGGTCGAGCATTGGCATCTATCAACCTATTTTTGCTCTAACTTTTGAGTACATAGCATGATCGAGTCAAAAAAACTGTATCGTTTCACATACTCAGTGGTTCACATGAAAATCTATTGATGCATGTGCAGACTGAGCTGCATGGTTTTTAGTTGTTCAAATGTTAACATCTTTCTAGGATTCTTCGTAGTTACAGTCACACTTATAGATACTTCGCATACCTGTGCAGGTGTGTGGTAGGTAAAAATGCAAATCTTTTATAAATCCGATTCACACAAAAAAACCTTTCAGCGATTTCTTGAACGATTTCAAAACAGAAAACCATGCTGTTAGGGTGATGTCGTCGGTTGTCGCAATCACTTCTCATATTTTCCTCCACTTTATTTCATCTCTTTGATCTTCTCTATTGGTACATTGTTTTCTTTCTGTTCTTCTTATACATACATATATGATATAGTAAAAGGTATTATATATATATAATAAAGAAGTGCACACGAACATCAGCACGTAAACATATAAACAAATGAAAGACAACGAATTTAATAGATTAGATCTAACACATGCTATCTAAACTTTTGAATAATAGCAGAAAGAAGAGAGTCATGATTTTAGTGCAGACTCCATCACCCACAAAGAGTAACTAATAGAGTACTTTTTCACAACATGCTAATGCACATACTGTTTTCTTCTACTGCCATCACAAAAGATGACGTCACATACCAGAAGCAATCACAAACATCCAAGGATATAAAAGAAACATTGACATTCATCACTCACATTCTATATCACTCTATCACTTCTGATTATCCGCACAAGAAAAACACATCCACACCCGGATTATTTCGGATGGGCTTGTCTTGTTTTTGTCCGCGATGGTATACTTCCCTTTTTATTTCAATGACGGGATACGTTTGGAAAAAGTCGATTTCAGTACAGTGATTTTCTAGCTAAATTACTACCTTCATCTTCAATGTACTTTTCTGGTCGTTTCCGACAGATATACAGTAGGAACTTACAGGAATTGATCGGAAAATAGATCTTTTTTCTCCAGTTTCTGCTGTCTCCGGCAACCGGAACCATCAACCGTGAGTTGACTAATATAATTGTCAAAGATTGTTACTTGTTGTCTTTTTATCAAGTAAACAAAAAATGTTTAAACTTGAAATGTATCGATGGCTTGAAATAGTTGATTGGAAAATTAAGATTATGATTTACCTGCAATGGCTTTGGCTTACTCATATACCTATTGTCAAGTTTCTCAAATTTTTTACAAAATACTTTCATCAATTCTTATTTTAGATTGAACAAATAAATCTCATTAGAAGAATCTCTTCACGCTATCTGCCATTGTACTGACCTCACTAGTTCTCAGTGTGGGGACTCCATGATGATCTAACTCAAAGAACTCGATCTTCTACAGATTTTTTCTCCATTGAAAAACAACACAGTGTTATGTTTCGTTTCGTTTTGTTTATATATTTAGTTATTAAGGCTTTTAAAATGACAAATAATGTGACAGACGACAGCTAGTCAAATGGAGACTAGATAAAGTTAACAAATCATTTTGAACACACAAATAGTTGCATCAGTTTTTTTCTCCCAACAACCGATAATATGTACATGGCCTCGAACTCGTATTTTCTTCTTAACAACTTGTTCTTTATACTCATCTACATCGAGTTCAATATTATCATCACCATTTTGAACTTTCACACTGTGAGCACCGGGTACGATCATATGTATTAGTACTTGTTCATTTTGTCGTAACAGACCCTGAAATGGTTCAATCAAAATACATTGATGCTCTTCAAATGATGGATACACTATTGGAAACGGGACTGATTGAGAAATGTTCGATCCAGGTAATCGTATACAGATGGCTGCTCGATATATCGTTTCCTTGTTCGTTTTGGCATAAATAGTGATTTCGTATGGACCATCTTTAGCAGGAGGGGCAAAATAAAAATTTAATACATCCTTTTGAATCACATCACGTTGGCATAACGTATACAACCGTCTTGAATATTCCGTGCCACCAATAACTAACTTAGTAAATACATGAGCGGGCTCTGGTGATTTGATAGAGACTTTGAAAAAATGTTGATCTGGCGATTTTTTTAAAGCTGCTTTTGATAAAGATTGGTTATAGATGCGTGAATATTGAATCGATTTCTTTCTAGACAAACTATGAACATGATTGTTATCGATAGTATTACTGTTCATTGAAGTATGTTGACCTAATATATTAGTGATGGTGTCATCGTTTGATTGTTGTGGAGTTTTCATATTATTAGTAATGTTGACAGGCAATAATTGTTGGTCTTTAATTACATCAATCATTGTTTGTTTGATAAGATCCAGTGAAAGTGCTTGTTGTTGTTGTTGTTGTACAACTGCATCAGTTAACGCTTGTTGCTGTTCAGCAAATAAGCGATTTAATGTTGCTTCATCATTATGCTTCTTTGCAGTAGAAGAATCTTCTATCTTTTGAACGAGAGTATTTTGTAATTGGTTGATAGCATTAGTTTCAGTAGATGTCGATTTAAGAATTTCTTCATTTTTCAATATAAGCTTTTGTACTTCTTGCTCTATTGTCTGGATTAGAGTAAGTTGAAGTTGTTCCATTGATTGCGACGTATTATGATGTGCATCTAGAGTTTCTAGTAATATCTGTTTTAAAGTATCAATAGAACCGGCAGTAGTACTAACACACTTTTCAAATGCAATCGCCAACGAAGTTTTTTGTTCTTCTAATAGACGAATTATTTCTTCCTTATTGTTAGCTTCTGTTGTTGCTTGTAAAATCACTTCTTTTTCCTTTTTAATTGTTCGAAGTAATGTTCTCTTCTTCATATTCATTTCTTTTCGAAGTGAACCAACAAGTAGTTGTCGTTCAGTTCTCATTGCTTTAGTGAATGTCTCTTTGAGAGTTGTTATATCAATGTCCACTCTTTTAGGTGATTCAGTACGTGCACGAAGATGAGAAGCAGTAGACTTTGTCTTTTGTGTTGAGCTAGTAGTAAAATCATTAGCTGAAATAGTTGTTGTGTGACGAGCTGTAAGCGGACGATTTTTGGGCCATGATGTATGCTCAGATACTGTTACCGAACGTTTGAGCGATGAAGATTTCGATAACGATCGGTTTGTTGACTCATGTTGATCATCCATACAATTAAAAATATAATAAGTATTCCTATAAGTTGGACGTTCTTTACGAAGACCAAGAACGTGATATGTCGACGAACCGACTTTGAATGTGTGAGTAATATCAAAAAATTGGCCGTCATGTGTCATGAGATCGCAGTTTCCTGCATACATTTTTTAGTATGATAAATCGTATACAAGCAGTATGTTCGTTACACTAAAAGTTTATTGAAAGAAAAGATATGAAAACTTTTATAGCAATATTGACAGAATAAACGATAGAATTTTGATGCGTTTCCACTATCAACACTAAAACGAGAGTATCTCAGGTGTTCGTTCACTTTTCCAGTCACAACTTAGTAGATGTTGTCGACCATAGTGAACTATGCCTACCATAAAAACAATTCGTGCTCATGAGTGGCTTTTGGTGAGATCAAACGTTTTTAGTGAATTTTAGCTTTAAGACTACATATTTGCAGCAAGATTATATTTTTAAAAATTAGTCGAAAAATATGCCCACATAAAGAAGTCAATTAGATCATCTTGTGTAAAAAAATTTCAGAATTTTCGAACTAAATGTCTCGGAGATGTAGAACTTTTAAGATATAGACTGTTTTTCATAGATAGTATATATAACATGTATCTTTTGACAACATCACGTCTCCAAGAGGCTTACTCCAAGAAATCTGAGATTTTTATGCAAACTAGCCTAACTGGCGGCTTTGTCTGGTCAAAGTTTTAGACTGAAATTTCAAAACATAGTCTTGCTACAAATGTAGGATTCCAGAACTGAAATTCACGGAAAATGTTTGATCTTTTCGAAAAAAAAGTCATGAACACGAGCTCTTTTTATAATAGACATAGGCTATTTAAAATCTCCAACATATACAAAGTTCCGACTAAAAAGCGAAGGGACACCTTGAAATGTTTCCTTGTCAGTTGTTTTTATATCAAGAAAAATTAAGCTCAAAAGAATAGGAATAATATTCTCTTTTTCTTGTTAGACGAAAAAGTGACAAATTTTTGAAGGATTTAACTGCTAAAATTAATAATATCAGTTCCGCTTGACTAAAGAAAATTCAAAAGGCGAAGAACGGAGAGAATTAAAAAAGAGTTGGAAGAAAAAAACGACATGACACCGTCAAAAAAATACTTCAGTTTCTATCACCAGAGTAACAAATAAGAAGAAAAATTTTATTCACTAAGTTTACTTGCCTGGAAACAAGATAAAAAGCAAACAATTATTTATAGCAGCATTAAAAGTGGTGATTGTTGATACTATCGAGAAAATTCAAAGAAAGTAGAAGACTCAAACACTGAGAATAGTTTATTGGCATTTTGGTAGAAGGGTGTAAAATATTTAACTAAAAGGAATATCACAGTAACGAGTGGCTACTATTGTGTTGTTTTGTTTAGGATGGCAGAAAAGCTCAATTAAAGAAAATTGTTTTTGTGTATCATAGGGTAGAGCATGACGAGCTGATCAAGAATCTGTGTGTTTTCATTTATGGAATGAATTTTTAGAAGAAAATTCCAGTTTTTTTCGATGATCTACATTTTTTAAAAAAGACATCAATTTTTTTCTTTCCTTCAAATTTCAAAAGTGTTTGTTAAAAATTCAGTATGCAAAACTGAATCTAGGAAAGTCATTTATGAGACAATTCAGATAGAGCATGATCATAATTAGATACCACAAGGGTAGAAGAATCCAAATTTCAGACAAGCATTTTGTAATATTATCGAAATATTTTTTCTCTAACGATATACAACTGACCTTCATGTCTCATTTGAACATCTAGAGATGATTGTACTTAGAAAGTATAAGTTGATTTTTTCGCCATTTTATTCTGTTGCTGAGAAACCCCATTTTTATTGAAATTCATGTCAGACTCGTACTTTTCTTAACCTATATTTGCCTGCTTTCCCTGCATTTTACCACTCTCGCATTCAATCAGTTTTCTGCGCTGACTTAGAGTATACGCTTGTTTTGAGTGCAAGAGTAGTAAAATGCAGAGAAAGCAGATAAATATAGGTTAAGAAAAGTACGAGTCTGATATGAATTTCAATAAAAATGGGGTTTCTCAGCAACAGAATAAAATGGTGAAAAAATCAACTTATACTTTGTAAGTACAATCATCTCTAGATGNTGTTTGTTAAAAATTCAGTATGCAAAACTGAATCTAGGAAAGTCATTTATAAATGACTTTCCTAGATTCAGTGTTGCATACTGAATTTTTAACAAACACTTTTGAAATTTGAAGGAAAGAAAAAAATTGATGTCTTTTTTAAAAAACGTAGATCATCGAAAAAAACTGGAATTTTCTTCTAAAAATTCATTCCATAAATGAAAGCACACAAATTCTTGATCAGCTCGTCATGCTCTACCCTACGATACACAAAAGAACTCTGCTTTAATTTTGCATCTCTGGCACCTTAAATAACGACTAATAATAAATATGAAACAGATTAAGTTTAATACTTTGATAAAGAAACAAGCGTTAGAGATACACACTTTTCCATATAAATACTGAATGAGACTTGAATCGTTTATTTCCGAAACTTTTTATGCAGTAAAAAGCAACACGAGTTGAGAATTGAAATCTATGAAAAGATTTCATTGTGCATCTGATGTAAAAGACTTAAAAGTAAAAATTTCCATTAAGAAGATTTAAAAGTTAGTAATGCTCGTAACTATATCCGATCATGTGTTTAACATCAGAATAGTTCAATTTAAGAATTCCTTTCTGTTGGCACTCGATTGCATAAAATACATGTAGGATGTATGATGCTTTGCAAAATTTATTGACGTTTATACTCACTTTAATCAATGTGTGTACTTTGTTATACGCTATGCAAAATTTCTTATGTGTTTTGCTGATTGTATCTATGTAGCATGAATTAGAATGCAATGAATCAGTAGAATGTTTGAAAGATTTAAGTATAATGATGAAATCTGATCAATTCACAATAGAAATTATTATGAAGATAACGATTTCTAGAAGATTTTCAGAAAAGTAGTTTTCAAATTTTATCTTACAAGTCAACTACAGTAGTTCGGTGTCTTTTTATTTTTTCAGATACAACTTACAGTCTTTGCTTATCATAAAACTTTTCTACATATAATAAATAAATTTGCTACAAAAATCTTTGATATCTCTCATTTGTCGAAGTATACTTGTATCTTCTATATTTTAATTTAAAATATTACGAATGTCTCCAAGTTAATTGTAAAATAATGGAAAACGCAATTACACTCGGATAGGTAGGATTAAATGACGTTAACAACTAGAAAACTCTATTCACTGTTGGTAAAATCTCTTACGATTTCCTTTGATGTTTCTCAAAGCAGGTAACATATCCATTTTTCTTTAAATCAAACTGAACTAATGAATCAAAGAATACATTGAGTAGATATGAACAAACTTAAAAAATTCAAATAACTAAAATACAGAGAAATAAAAATGATTGTATTTTGCATTATAAAAAAATCAGAAAAGAAAAGTATTAGAATGCAAAGATAAAATGTGAAGTAGAAAAAAGAAAAAGCAAAATAAATTTGAAAAAGGAATAAAACGAGAAACATGGTTACTAGGAAAAAAAACTAACAAGTCACCAGGAAACATGCTAACGTATGCTAATATAGATTTGTTTGTTTAAAAACGTCTCCTTCTTGAAAACTCTTAAAAGTATTAAAATGAAGAGGAAGTATAGCGTTGAGCAACAAATGATGTTTTTTTTCAGTGACTGACAAAAACTGTCATCAAGCATAAAACTGATGACAGTTACAAAGAAAAATGTCGATGACAATCTATTCGGGCGTTTTCATTAAAGAGAAAAGAAGGAAAAGAAAAATGATGACGATAGAAATCTTGTGAGTAGAAAGTAAAGTAAAGGAAATAAATGCACTGAACACCGTCGAATAGTTTGATAAAGAAAGAAGATTACTGTAATAAGACTAGAAATAAAAATAGGTTGCGTGATGTAATTAGTTCACGAGTTAAAATTTATCTTATAAATGTTTTTTTTTTAAATGTATTATATATTGATACAATACTACAAGTGTTAAATTATTTAGTCTACACGATTTTAGACTCATCATATTCAATCTATTGTTTTTCTGCCAAATAATATCGATTGAATGCTGATATTTATGCTTACATAACTTTATTATTATTTCTGTATTAGACAAATTTTAGACATCTTGTTTGGATAAAAAAAAAACAATCAGATACTCCGGTAATTGTTAAGCCAAAATACATTAAAGATTACATTTTAAAGAGACCGTAATATAAGATGTAAGAGTATGATTTTATTCAAATCAAATATTAGTCTAAGTGTCGTATTATTTATAACGAGTAAATAACTAATAGAAATAAATATTTGGTCAGGGTAAGAGCAACCCTAAAAGCATTTACTATAATCGATTTCTGGTAATTTTTCTTAGATTTGCATATGATATTGGATTCAGTAAATATCATTATGTTATTTTAGCCTATTGAAAAATTTATTTTGCGAGTCATGGTTAAAAAGTAGCTGTTCCCACTTCCTTCAAAGATTTTAAAAGTATATCATACATATATATAAAGTTGATAAATAATTATTCCTTTAGAACAATAATCAGAATCATCTGTCTGATCGAGCACTTTTTTTTGTTTGTTGAACATGTTCATGCTATGCATTTGATTTTAATATCATTGTACTAAAATTCTCAATTACTGATTTATATGCGACTAATTTCAATAATGATCTGCTGCATAAGCGTTCGAAAAGAAGAGTCAAAATTGGTTATTTCTGACATTATTTTTTGATTGATCAGAATAAAAATGAACTATGTCAATGACTTATAATTGTAAAAAAACCTAACGAATAAAAATAATGTAACATCACAATCATATGTCAAATAAGCAAATCGAATAAGTATAAGTTGCTTTGATTCTAAGTTACATAAATGATCCATTAGAAATCAATCATTCAATATATGTAACATTTAGCAACTAATCTAACATTTTATCGATAAGATATACCTTGAGAAAAGAAACGGCTTCTCATTTATCTGAAACGAGCCCTTACTATGAAGTATTATATCGATTTAATATTACATTTAGATTTCTAACGGCATTTGTTTGATTTCTAACACGATAAAATAATTCATATTTCATGTTTACAAATAATTATTGTTTCATAAACATATAATTTCTTTTTTACAAGATTTTTTTATATAGCAAAAAAATAACTTTTTTTTCCGCATAAAATAAAGAATCATATAAGTTTCATTAATTTTTCTTAATATCAATCTAATTTACATTCATGAAGATCAAGCAGAATAACAATAGCAAGATATCCAAGATGTTGTTCTTTATCATTTATAGTAACATGGTATGCTTTATTTGATTTTGAAAATGTATCAATAACTTGAAATAATATTTGTGGACATTGAAACGTTGGATATTGATCTAATTTCGATGGATTATTTTGTTCAAAAGTATCTATAATAGCTAAACGCCGATCTTTTAAATCGGAACTTCGTACTTTATATAATTTTCTTCCAATAACAATTGTATAAAGACAGTTATTATAAATACAAATTTCATAAAATAATTGTCCAAAAAGAGTTTTCTTATTCGATTCATCATTTACTATATATATTAAATAATTTCGAGGAGTCTTTGAATCTGGTTCTATAACACAGTATTCATTATTGATATATTTGGATATTGGATTTGATATTTGAACACTAGAAAAAAAAAATTATGCCTTACATAGAAAAAAAAATAAATATGAAGTTGATTATTACTTGAATTGACCCTTATGTTCTTTAGAAGGCGTAGCTTTCACTGCATATACAGTTTTTGAACCACTAATAATTTCAAATTTTTTCTTTCGTAATGAAAATTGCCGTGTAATTGTGTATTTCATTTGTTTCTAATCGTATATATAAGATTCAGTAGTAGCAGGTGAAATACATACAGAATTTTAAAATGTTTACACCTGTTGATAGTCTACTTATTGAATGTATAATTATATTTTGTTACGTTCTGTGTTCGACCTTCTATTTACAAGAATTTTTTATTATTGTGATCAATGATGAGGCGCCAAGAGACTTATATTGTTCTTCGTCGATGTTAAGAAACGACAAATATTACAGATGGAAGTAACGTTCGCTTCTTTTTTTTTCTTTTTCATACGCTGCTATTGCATTCCTTACTCTTCTTCGACATTTTCTCTCGTTTCTCTTTTTTTCTCGTCGGTTGAGGAAAATAGAAGCACTTCTCTAATGAATTGGAAAAAAATATAATCATTTTGCCTTCATATATATAGAGAAAAGGAGTAAAAGCGATTGATTTTAGTATAGATTGTTGTTTGCATTTTTTTAATAGTGACATAGCAAATGTTGACACTTCCACTAGAGCTTCACATACTCATCACTATTAACAAGTAAAAATAAAAAAAACAAAGTTTCGTTTTATATTAACTTGACTACTATACAAAACAGTATATATCATGCCAGCTTTGATATCAATACAACGTTTTCGGAATTGATAATTCGACATATGTTCTATTTTTATTATGTAAATATATATGTAAATATATATATACATCTAGATAGAAAGGACAAATGTCTTTTTGAAGGCAAATTAAAAAGAAGAAAAAAAAAACAAGTAAAAATGAGAAAAAAATAGCGAAAGCAGCCAACAAAGAAAAATGAGAACCGTGATGAAGAAGTATTGTAGTAATCGATGTTAAATATTCTTCTTGCACAGCGAATAAAAAATAAAACTATGACATAAAGAAAAAAAAAAACAATAATTTTATATAGATGATGAGATGAAAAATGACACGAATCCCAAATAGTTCTTGTCAAACAATCTTAATACCGATCCTACAAAATACAAAACAAAACAATTTGAAATCGTTTCTTTTAAATGACTCATTGATGATACACAATGAAAATTCATAAGTGATTAATAACCTAATACCATAAACATTCACATACAGTTTAGTGACTATTCTTACCGATTTCGTTATTAGTAGAATTTTATTTTTTCTGTAAAAAAATATTTAAATTTTTTATGATAAATGTTAACGAGAAAAAAGAAAGTGTGGTTTAATTTTTTTTTGTTCTTTATTCCTACCTGCATGCTTGACATAACATTACTGGCTAACGATGATAATTTATTGGCTGCTTTCGATACACCTTCTTTAAAATCAGCTGTCATGCCTGATAAATCAGGACTTTGATAAGTTGAACGATCTTGTTTTTTTTTATTTGGATCATCAAAAAAATCTTCACTTGAAATACTTGCACTTCCTTGAAAACGTGATATTACATTGTTTTGATTCTACAAGAAACCAAATCAAAACAGAAAAAAAAAAGTTTTTTTTTAGTACCAAATTTTCATTGATAGAAAAAATAATTTATTATTATTATTTATATATGATCAAATTCAAATTTAAAAACTACAAGCGCAAGCATTTGTCATAGAAGTTTGATTTAGATTAGCACGTGCACATTATCAGAAAGTGTTGATTAGTAAGGAAAAGACCCAAAAGAAAACAAATGCTTGACTTTATTTTGTTGTTGTTTATATTAAAATACATGCAGCAAAAAATATAATGAAAATTGGTATGGATTTCTTTTAATTTGATTAATACATGTACGACGATCACATACGTACATCGGAATCTTTATTAAAAAATTGATCACTTGATATAGCTTTAGCATTGGAAAAACGTTTTTGTGCTTCACTATTATTTCCTTCAGGATAAGATGTAGATGATTGAGTTTTTGATTTTGATGATGAACTAATTCGAAAAATATGCAATGATTTGAACATAATATTTTTTTTTCAAATTTTTTGCATACCTTGAAGTATCATTATTAGAATATGATGAACTATTCGTTCCACTGAATCCGAAATCTTTAGTTGGAGTATGTCGATCAACAATTTCCCAATCAGTGCTGAATGTATCCGTATTTTTTGATGATGATTTTGGTTTAAATAAATCATCNATCGTAAAATTCGCGATCTCTTTCATTGTTAGAAAAAAAAACTACATGTTGTTTAGCATTTGTCGTGTGTCTCACAAAATTGCTTCCATGAGAGGAAGCAAAAAAAAAGAGAGAAAAGGCATTAAGTCGACATACCATGTGCACTAATATTTTTTTTCTTTTCTTTTCTTTGCGCCCCAGTTTTCGCTATATAGAAAACAATACAGCCTGAATTATATTAGCTACTTTGCCAATCCTATGATGATTAATCATCAAAGATAGAAAAGTTCTTTTATGTTATGTTGTAGGCGTACAGATAATCGCTATCGATTTAAAAAAGAACAACATTGAATAAAATATACAAAAAAACAATGACATGAAAAACAATTAAGTTTTATTATCACTGCCATTAACTCCATTCAATGATGATGATTCTGTTCCTCGAAAATCCGGCAATAAATCTTTAACTTTTGAACGCATTTCTGCCAATCGTTTTTCTCTTTCACGTTCTTTTCGTCTTTCCATTGGATATTGACGCCAAATAATAAATGTATTTTTTAAAACTCTTTTAACATTATGTTCTTTAGCTAAATCATCTAAACGCCAAAAACGTATGATTTCCGTTTGTGTATAATCTTGCCAAATTTTAAATGTATTTATCATTAAATGATTCATATAATGTCTTTCAGCTCGTTCTTCAGCTATTTCTGTTTGATGTTTATATCGTTGCCATGATATAAAATATCGATGATAAAGTAAATTTTTATGAAATTCTATAGCTCGATTAGTTTTTATTTCAATATCTCGTCGTATTGTTTCATACCAAACATTAAATGTACGTTGTACAATTATATAATTATAATGTTCTTCAGCTGTTTGCATCTGTTGATGACGAATTAAAACAAGTTTTTTTAATGGATTTAATCCATAATAACGCATACGATAGATTCTAGAGATGAAATATCTTAAAATGTGTTTTTTATCTATTTAAAATAGAGAATAAATTTTCACCTGCAGTGAATATCAGCTTTTTCAGTCAATAATCGTAAACGTTCTTCGAAATGTTTTCTTTCTATTTCACGTTCTTTTTCAAGGCGACGTTTTTCTCGTGCTTCTTCAGCTTTTAGTCGTTTTTCTTCTTCTTCTTGACGAACTTTGTCTTCCATCATTTCTACAAAAAAATTATCACAAATTTTTGTTGTCTCTTTTTAAAGAATGTTGTTCTAATTTTATTTTTCATACGTTGCACTTTAGCTAATTTTTCGTCTTCAATAGCTCGTCGTTTTGCTTCACGTTCAGTTTTTAATGTATATCGTCTTCGCGCTCGTTCTTCCATATTTGCTAACCACATGTCATTTCTTGTTGTTGGTCGATCAGTGAATGTTTGACTATTGGAAAATTCAATGAAAAAAAAACAGTAGAAGCTTTTAATTCTTGTCAGAAAAGTCAATTGTCCAAAAGACTTGATTTCGAGATTTGTATCTATTGTAATAGTCCTTGAAATGAGCTTTAACTTGATATCATTTTCTTATCGAAAGAAGGTTGGTTTTTTTTCTGATGAGTTTATATGAACTTGTATTGTATGGAAACTTTTATAGCTTTATAGCATAAAAGTTAATGTCATATAGGTTTCAGTGATATTGAATCGAGTGAGCATATTTGGGGTGAGATCTCTGGGTAAAATAGAGGTCTTATCTTTACCGATACTCCCAACCTACTCCATATCTACGTATAAGGAGTAATAACAAACAACTTTGACTTGATTTGTATTTCTAGGAGCGATATGATATATGCGCATAAACGTCATCTAACAAAGTTTGACGAATAATGCAAAAATATAAAGTAATACAAGTAAACTTATGTCGAACAAAAACGCTTACTAAATCAAAAACATTGTTTTGTCGGTTTTCTCAAAACTAATGTTTTCGAGTATACCGCTCACACAGGTAAATTTTTCTTAATAACGACTTAATATAAAAGTAGTAATTCTTTTTTATTATACAGCAGACAATTAGAACTAGGTCATAATAGAGTCAGATTTTTGAATTTCTGCTTTGCTGAAATGAAAAACTTAGTTTTTATTTTAGTTAACGATTTTTTGGTCACGAATTTGAGAGTTTTTCGAAAAAACATTTACACAAAGGCAAACAAAGGAAAATTCTGAAATTGGACTCTATTACGTCCTAGCCCTATGCATACTCTATATTTAAAAAACCCTAAAACATATCAGCTCGAGTCCTGATATTGGAAACCTTGCCTCCGTAAAGGATACTTTTGATCGATGAATTGACTGTAACTCATGAAAATCTTGAAGACTCAGAGAGATATTTTATTCATTATCTATTCTGGTCAAGACAAATACTCTCTGAAAGTTTAAGTTGAAATCGGATGAAAAATAAAAAGTTCATTTCTAAGGGGAAGGATGAAACATACTCCAATCGACTTGTATTTAATTGTTGTTGTAATTCTCCACGATTATGTGCTTGAATAAGCGCAGTTGCATGACGTCGATCAGTTACTAATTGTTTTCGTTGTTTTTCCTCCGTTTCATTCTAGAAATGAATTTTTCTTTTATTTCAAAAACAAAAAGAAGTTAACAAGTTTGTTTCACTTGTTGTGCTTTCAGTGCTTCAAGATTTGAAATTTGATTATTAAGAACTTGTTGGTCTTGTTGATATTTAAGTTCTTCTATCATTCTTTGTTGATCTAATGAAAAGAATTTTGAAAAAATTAAATTTGAATAAAGAAAATAAACCTTTTAGTAAACGATTTTGTTCTTTAAGCATTTTCATCTGAGCACTATAACGATGTTCAAATGTGTTCATAACACGTGACGTGGATTTATGTTCAGCCATTTCAAGACGAATACGTTTTTCACGCATTTTTTTCTTACTTAAATCTTCATCACTACTTGATAATTCATCAAAATCAAGATGCATACGACGTGTATCAGTTGCTAATGGTAAACCAGCACTAACGCTGTAAAACAAAAGGCATAGAACGATAATCTATCTTCGAAAGAAATATTTGCATTTGACGTTTTTCAAATTTGATTATGAACAAAGAAATTTGTATTTGGTAAGATAAATACTACATAGACAATTTCATTCGTTAGGGAAGTGACTTGGCACAATTGAAATATGTATATTTATGGATTCTAAATTTTTCCAGAGCTAAGTTTTATATGTCATATGTGTGTTGAGTTGATCTCGATACCTTGCAAAACTGAGCTCTACTATTGTTTGTTGAGACGAGTTATCATTAAAAAGTCACGTTAACAACACGACTTATAAAGCACCTCAACTTTCATTGTATTCATTTCATCTTAAAAGAAAAACTGCAAACAGACGCAGCAATCCTTCTTGAGAATCTTTAGATGATAGCAAAACAAAAGTTTTGTTTCAAAATATTATTGAATCTATAAGGCAACCGGCTTTTAAAAAGAAACTTTTCAGAGTTTGATATTGCTGAAAATTTTACCATAGATGTAGTTTGTAACATGGAATCTATCCTAACATTATTGGATTTTTCTCTCATATGATTAGAAAAGTATTCACCAATTACTTTTTAACTAATTAATTATAATTTAGTACCAATTCGAAGAACCAACATTTTTATACATGATTATATTTTAAAAATCTAATTAGATAAACAACTCCTGTAAAGAATCAAAGTCAAATGAAAGATGGATATGTTTTGTTTTTCCTGATATTGCACATCTAGTCTAATGATGTTTCAAATTCACTATCGTACTTTTTCAAGGTGTGAAAATAGCAATTGCTTGCTAATACACATTATGAAAGTTAATAAAATATCCACAGATCCCATTTTGTAAATTCTATTCTATGAATCTTTAATGAAGTCTTTTCAGTAGTCTTGAAACTTAAACAATGCGTTCGTACAGTGAATGCCAAAATTATTCAAAAAGGGTTCTTTTCAGTTTTTTTTCGCTGCCGTAAGTTTTAGAAAGAATTCAGATAGTGATTGGAATAGAGAAAATGGTTTTCAACAAAAATATGTGCACTCCAGAGAACACTGAACCTTGTTTTTCAATATTTAGAGTGTGTAAATATAATTTTGTTTAGATCATATAAAAGAATAGAGTGAACCATCTTCTACAAAATGAAGCATGGCTGAGTTCTCTGCAACACATTTTTTGGCTGAGATATTGCAATTTGATTGAAAGTAAAAAAAATTGTTTTCTATAGGAAATTGAAAAAAACGGCTATAGGAGTTTCCGTAAGATTGTTCTATCTCAGCTAGAAAATGTCATAAAGAACTCGGTGACGGCTGATTTTCTAGAGCATTATTGGCTCTATTGTTCTGCGTATCCTAAAAGAAATTATTCTGACCCATTTTAGATGATGAAAAACTAGCCTTTTGATCTCCTGGAGTCCCTACGTTTGGAAATCTGAAAATAGTTTGTATTTCTTTATCTTTCTTTTGGAAACAGTTTTCTTTATTCGAATAACTTTTTGGACTCTTTGCAGCGTTTACAGCAGTGGAAAAAATTGAAAATAAATCTTGCTGAATAATCTTGGTATCCATTTTATATCAGGTCAATAGATAATCAAACAATGTACTGTTGATGTATATACACAATATGGCTGTCCCTATATATATACCTATCTTGAATATTTCAGAAGAAAATATTTCAGATAAATTTGAATAGAATTTTTGTAGATGCAGCGATGAGAGTGGATGCGTATTGATAGAAAATTTCAAGCATCAAAAGAATATCTAACTATTTTCTCCGAACAATCAACTGAAACAATTTATTTTTGGGATAATAAATCTAAAACTTAATCTTACGCCCGTTGTGATTCTTCTTGTTCATCGCGTGGAGATGTTGTTTGAAAAAAATCATCAAGTTTAATATCTGATTGAGTTCTCGTAGGAAACGATGATTTATCACCAAATGTTACAGCTGAACGTGATCGAGAAATTAATGAAGATGCACGAGTAGTTATTGATACTTTTCGTGCTTTAATTTGTTGAGATTGTTGACGAGTTGTTGTAGCAGCAGAATTCGTTGTTGTTGCTGTTTGTAGTGGTGTTTGTTGTTCATTTTCCCAAAGTTTACCAGTTGATGCAGCTTCAAGAAATGCATCAATTTTTTTCTTTGTTGTTTCTTGTTCATATTTTAAATTTTTAGCAATACGTTCATTACGAATATATATTTGCCAAATTATCATTGATCTTAATAAATATAAAGTTAAAAGATGTTTACGACAAAGAATAAATTATTCTATACTTTCGTAATAATGTTCGTTCATAATGTAGACTTGCTTGTTGCATTTTCATTGAAAATATTTTCATTTCAGTCATATGTGCTTCAGTTTCTTCTTCGAGTCTTTTTGTTCGAACCATACTTCTCCACCAATTAAATGATCTAAAAATTTCTTATTGATATTATGAATATTTGTTTGTTCTTTTTATTTTTAACATACTGAAATAATAATTTCCAATCAGCTAATGCAGCTGCTCGACCCATTCGTAAACGTCGTTCTAATACAACATTAAGCCAAGCAGAAAAATGTTTTTGTACAATCTAAATAAATAATTAATAAAATTATTAAAATAAAGATTTTTCATTTTAATCAATACTTACTGTCAATGATTTCATTCGAATAAAGTCATCAACTAATGTGTGTAATCGTTTTTCATTGAGATCCTGTTGTTCTTTAAGGGCTATTCCTTTTAATTTTTGTAATTCTTCTTCTTTACGTGTACGTTCTTGTTCAGCTTTTGTGCGTTCTAATTTTGCATTTTCATATTCACGTTGACTATGAAAAAAGATTTAAATTTATGTACACAAAAAATTAAATAATTCAAAAATTCTCCTATCAAATATAACTCAATATTACTTCACTAGTAATTAACACAAGTTAACTAACGAATGATCAAAAAACTTTTAGACAAGATTTTTGCTCACCTTTGATCTGCTAGAAAGTATTTTCGACGAAGAACTGAAAAATTATTTTTAATGGTGAACTAAACTGTAGTTCTTACTTAAGGGAGGCTACAAGCATTTTTTCAACTGCTCCTTTAAAAGTAAAATGGTTGTCGATTGTTCAAAAAATGGCTATTTAGAAAAAACGAACATTGATATGTCTTGGTGAAAGACAAAACGAAAACTTCAGACACTGAATTTTGTAAGATGAATTTTGATCTACAAATTGATATGTAAATAAAAATCCCAATTATTAGTTTCGAGTCACAATAGTGAATATACAGAAAAAATTCCTTCAAACAAATTTTTTCGACTATGTAAAAATTATTTCACTACCAGCGAACAAAAAACTGAGACTAAATTTCTAAGCCTATATTCGAAAATAGAATCCTAACTCATTACTTTTTCATCGAACTCTTAACATTATCATCAAATTCATTCTTTCCAAATGATTTTTTCGCTGTATCAGTTTATAAGCCTTTATCTGCATGTAATACTAGGAAAAGCAGTCTGATAATCAAGAAGTTTACGAGATTAGCTCATTGTGTTTTTTATTTATGATTCATTATTTTAGAATTCAAGACAATCTCATAGAATTATTGATCATCAGTTTTAATATTGTTTGTCAACTTGTTATAATGAAATAGCGAGATTTATACAATTTCATGATTAAACAATAAACGAAAGAAAGTCATATAGGTAAGGTTTTATTTTCTGCAGAGTTTAAAAAAACCTGCATGCATACTGTTTTCGTTGATCTTCATCTTGTAAACGTTTTTCATGCATTTCTTTTCGAATTTCAATAACATGTCGCTCGATCATTTCTTCTTCTTGTTTAGCTTTTAAAGCACGTTCCCGTTCTTCCTACAGCATAAAATAGAAAACCAAATAAAGAATAAATCATAGAAGACAAAAAAAACTTTACCTTAAGAACGAGAAGACGAGCCTGAGTTTCGGCTTCTTTTTTGGCTTGTAGTTGTTTTTGTTTAAGCTCACGTTCTTTTTGCATTTTTTCATGATTTTCTTTAACCTCAATTAAATAAAAATTTAATAAAAATCAAAAAACAATATATTTTTTCTTCATACTTGTCTATGCCGTTCTTCAATTTTAGTTTGTATATCAACAGTTGATGATTTATTTTTTTCCATAGCAATTAATTGTTGTCGAGTTAATATATCTTTACTTCTCAAATCTAGATTTTTAGTTTTTATTAATTAGTTTATTTTTATATAGAAAAAGAAAACAACAAACCATGAAGAATATCTTTGACTAGATCAGTTTCATCATGTGTTTCATAATAAACACTTGGATCTTGGAACGTTAATAAATCTTTTGGTTCTCGTAAAAATTCTAATTGATTATCATCATCATCATCAAAACTAAGATTACAGGCTTGTTTAACAGATCGTACATTTGATTGAACTATTTCTTCATCATAACTATCATTAAGACCAGCTTCAAGTCGAAGTTTATCATTCATCCATTCATCAAGAATAGCTCTTGCTTCTAAAAAGCCATAACGAAGTTTTTGAAAACAATAAAATTTGAAAACAAGTTGTTTTTTTTCTTTACCCGTATGAGTTGTATCTATTGTTTTAGCATAAGTAGCTGCTTGATTGGCAAGTATTTTTCCAGTTTGTCGACCTGATGAACGTGGAAAAACCGTTTCAACTGCATTCGATGAAGCATTTTCAACTTGACGTAACCAAGTCTTAATATCATCTAAATTAATTTTCATGAATTGTTGTTTTCTTTCTTTCAGTATTTTTTTTTTAATGTTTTTTACCGTGTTTTGTTGGTTTCGATGGTTGATCAAGTGCTGATTGACGCTTTTCCCATCGATATAAAGTCTTATGTGGTGGTGCAGCATCATTCATAATTTCTTATTTAACACTAAATCTAAAAGCAATGATTCATACACTGTGAAATAAAGAAATACGTATTTTTTTTTCTTTTTAACTTTTGTTCAGCAACAGCTGAAAGTTTATTTTTCCTGAATAAATAATGTATGACTCATTCGTAAAAAAGATGATTGTCACTTGACGTAAGTTTGCAACCAGTCGAATCATCATTCAAATTTTATTTTCTGAACAGTTTTGATAGATCGATCATGAATTCATAAATTCATTGTATCTGTTTCAAAAACAAACACAATAATTCTCATTGTTCTATTTAAATATTTACGTACAACTTAGTTTTGAACAATTATCACTGAATTATTCTACATATTTATTATTTATATCAAATGAATATATATAAGCACGTTCTGCAACAATATTTATCTTAATTGCACTTATACTTACCTATTTTGAATGCTTTGGAATTATTAATTTTAAGAAGAACTTCGCTGTCATCAACGTGACTTATACATTTACCGGATGTAGTAATACTCGAGTAAAACAGCAATTTAAAACAAATTAAATTTATTTATTTGAATGTACTATTCAAATTTGTTTTTTTTTAACACCATTCGAAAATATACCATATCCAATTTCGACTATATTATTCACAGACAAAGTAAAAAAAAACAGAATATAATAAATATATTGCCAAATATTTCAACGATTTGCACTTTCTTTTCAGTCATCTACAACCTTGTTGTCATGACCACAAAATTTATTAAATTAGAAGATGTCGCCATGAAACTACATCAATATTGGATCATAATACGAAAATAAAATAATATGATATATTTGTCATTATGAAAGTTACGTTCTTCATCTGCTCAAAAATATAGAATAGTTTTTCGTGAAATGCATAAAGTTTTTACTTTTTTAAACCATACTTATTTTTATTGAAACAAATTTTTCATAGATGCACACTTGAATAAGAAGACAACAGCTTTTTAGTATGAAGTTATTGATACCACCACTGTCGTAGAATATAATCGAGTTGGTGCCGAAATACTGACTGATGTTCACTATACACAGATTAAATGAAGTGGTATGTTTAATCTGAAGCAAAACTATATAATCGAACAACAGTTTAGACATAAATATATTCATTCCTTCTTTAAAAATGTTTTCTGATAAGATTTCTATCTAATCTGTTTATATATATAATGATAGATTCAATCTATACAGAGTGATATTGACAGATGATTAAAAAGACTCTATTAACTAAACAAAGAAAAACTGCACGCATGGAAATGCTAATGACCAGATAACTTGAAATATGATTGGCAAGGCATTGACATAAACAACTTCATGATTTGAATTCAGTATAACTTTACACAGACTATTATTATGTACTAAAACAGCATTGATTAGCAAGTATATATGTAGCAAGACAAGTCACAGCTACATTAGTTTCAAGTTTTAGAAAACAGAAGTTATTTTCTGTATTCGAAATATGATTTTATCTTTTTAACTTTTAAGGGTTCAGTAAGAAGGAGAAAAGTACTTTTGATTACGAAAAATTTAGGTAATTTTGATCACCATTTTTTTATTTCTAATTTTCTAATTTCTTATTTGATGTAAATAAGCGATAAAAATAACATCATATTCAATGCTTTATTAATAAAGATCAGACCAATTAATGTGTCATAAAAACAATTAGTTTATGGATAAGCCATTTCAATCATGATTAAATAAGTTGATAATAAAGATGCGTGTTTCTGTAGAAAAAATACATTTCCATTTTCATTTGAAAAAATGTCAACTTCGAAGTCGGATCAGATTCTATTCAATGTTGTCAACTCACTTGATGACGTGAAAACTATTGTTAAACCACATGGTGTGTGCAGATATCGAACAACTAATCTTAGAGATCAAAACAAAACACTCATATAAATGTGCTTAATATCGTAAATATCCATTCTGTCGTTATAAACCTGAAACATCTGTACCAGATATTGATGTGAACTCGATTACAATAATGTTTAGAGATACTCACAATCATGAATATCGTAATCAAACATCAAGACTACCGTCTCCAATACGGCAAACGGTTTCAAAATATGTTGATATTGGTATGACAACAACTCAAATCCGCTCGTCGGTTTCAATAGATTGTCCAAATATCCCAGTGTCATCAACCAAGTTAACATCATTAGTTCAAAGCCAACGTCGAAAGGATCGTCCTGAAACATTTTTAGTGTACGATTTTCGCAAATTGTGTAGTGATCATCAAGATGGTACTCATTCACATTCAACCATTGTGCCATTTTATTGTATTAATGATATCGACGACTTGTTTACTTTTTTTACGACGAAGAATTTAATTCAACAAATTCAATTTACTCAATCATTACAAGTTGATGCTACGTACAAAATCACATGAAATGAATTACCGCTGGTGGTTTTCGGTGCGTCCGATGCCAATAGGCAATTTCATCCATATGGCGTTGCACTTATTTCGAATAATGAAGAATCATCTTATTATGAATATTTATTTACATCACTTCAAGCATTAAGTATTCAAGAGTTGCATAAACCTTATTCGCTTGAATTCTTACTGGCTGATGGAGCATATAGCATGCTAATTTGCAAAAACAAAATAGTTGCTTAATACTAAGTTTCTAACTTTTAGGAATTACATCAGCAAAAGGAAAAATATTGCCGCGAACCAAAAGGCATATGTGCTGATTTCACATGATAAAAAATGCCGTGAACATCGAAATATGGTGCCTAAAAATCCATGGGATGTTATCAGTAAAGATATTCATGCTGTACAATTAAGTTTTAACGAACAATTATTCAATTATGGAATAAATCTCCTGATGGCTAAATGACGTTCTGAGGACTCGTTGAATAAATTTTGTGATTATTTTTATGAGCAATGGATAAAAAAGATGCCAAATTGGTAATAGAATGAAAAAATCCAAGATGTATAACTATTTTTACTATATTCCGCTTCCATTGTAGGTATGAAGGTTGTGCAATAAATGTACCTTCTACAAATAACGTCTGTGAGTCGATGAACGCCCAAATAAAACAATAATACACGATTCGAAATAAATTACACTTGAGTTCATTTCTTTCGAAGATTGAATTAATGCTGGGTGATTGGTCGAAACATTGTGAGACCACTCCGTTTTCTACAATTACGACTGTAACACCTGATTCTGAACTTGCTCGATACAAATGGTCTATCAATATCGATCGCAACAATATTTATCACTGACACGACCATTTTTATCTTGTACTATCATCCAATGCTCAAATGGAACCGTCGACTTGGTTGAATATTTATCTTCCTCAACAATGGCTTACTTTTAACGATTTTCTGGTTTGGCAGGAATCATGTTGGATAGTTGCACCTTTACAATCATGTACATGTCTTACTGATCTTGAAGCTTATTCTTCTAAACACTCTATTGGTTAGCAATTCTACTGAATTTGTATCAAGTGAGCGGTAAAACACACACCCAGCCACTAAATAAGCGTAAAAAAGAGGATCTCCCGAAAAAAGTTAATTTAGCTGTAAGTTGTAAATAGGTCTCTGTAACTTTTTAATACGTTGTTAATAGTATACAGACTTTTCTTATTGTGAATGTTGCATTATTTCAGAAATAAATATTTTGAAATGAAGAAACTAAAAGAAATGTTGATCAGAAGTATCATTTTCTGGTGATCAAAAGTATCTTTTTTTGATGATCAGAAATATTGTCACCCCAGTAAGAAAGCGATAAAGCATATAGACATCCAAAATGTAAGACACAATACGCAACTAGACATGATCAAGTTTACACATTTCTAGAAATCAAAAGAATAAACATGATAAGATATAGATTGTCATGTATTTGTGTCGACATATGTGGTACTCAGTTATCCATAGAAAAAAAACCATAGATCCATCCAAATACTTCTAACGAACAGATTGTTTTATTGAAATTGATTAATGTTGAACATGAACAAACTCGCCAATGAAAAAAAAATTGTATGAAACAACGTTTCAACGTTCAATGTGGAGGGGGAAAACTCTATTCTGGCGTTTAGGTGTATCGGCTTTTATTTAAAACGTGTTTCTCCTTTCAAATGAATTTACGTTTGACTCGTTTATTCATCATGTATTTAAACCCGGTTTTCAGCGTTCGTTCACCAAAAAAGCAAATGAATTTATTATAAACACGCTGAAATGTTATCTTTATAATGCGTTTTTTCTTGTGAAAATAAGTTATTTCACAAACAAGTTGAATGCATGTCTGAGTTCATATGTTGAGTAGTATCACATTAAAAAAGGATATTGTTTAAATATGATTATTCTACAGTAATATACTATGACTGCAGTGCAGCAGTATGTAATTGAATATTACGAAAGAAAGAAATAGTTGTGCAAGAAACAGGACAAGTGCAGATAAATAGAACAAGTTTTAACTCTTATTAAAAAGAGTGTTTGAAGCAAGAAGAAAAAATTACAGATAACATAATACCGTGGTAACAACTCTACTAAATTTTTCTGTAATAATTAATCATGGAATGCTTTTTTAAATTTTGTAACAAAATTTTCTAGTAATCCATAGATAGCTCATTATTTTTCTTATAGTTTTATTTCACTTAAAGAGGTTGAATTTGAAAATAAAGAAGTAGTGCATATTTGTTCACCATCATCACAATACTCTACTCAAATTTTAGCTCAATTTCTTTTTGTTTCATGAGTCATTATTGATATGCGGCACCGAGAAATGTGAGATGTTTCGTTTCTGGTAAAAGCTTGAATATATAGATAACCTATTCATTCGATGCATAATGCATCATAACGATCCATAGTTTTTTCCTTCTCTATAAAATATGATTTTCAAGTAAAATCTATAACAGTAATCTTTTATTTTCATTATTCCGTTTTTCTTGTGCGTTTCTTGGTTTCACTACCATGTTACATTCTTTCAATAATAGAATTGACGCATTCAAAAAATACTTATCTATTTCTATTTGCCTTCTATGTCTCCTGTCTTTAGTTGAGTAAATTATAATGTTATAATAATGTTAGCTTGACACAAGCAGAAAACATGCAGTATTTTGATTGAATAAATATTTTTACACAAATCTTTTCTTTTGTCTTCGTGTAAATTAATAAATTGCTTTTGATGAATCTCAAACTTCTCTTACAATCATTAAAGTGATCTATCTCATAGATATCATTCATAAACTTAAATAAGACTTAGAAAAATATCTGAGAAATGTTCAGTTTCGGCTGTATATGTTAAGAGAAGACTGACACCCTTCTTCACAATCACACCATCATTAACACCCAAGCCGAATTTTTTCCTCAGTAACGATTGAAACAGCGAGCTTCTCATCATGAACCGTAAATGAATGATGTAATGGTCTTTTTCTATAGTCTTTCTTCACATCTCTGCTGAAAATCGTAGTCTGGAAAAGGTAGCTTCATTAACATTTCGAAAACCTGTAACACTATCTGGCGACTTAGTACAACAAATATTGCTTTTTTTATCACTCTGAATTCGACAGGGTCTGTATTTCAGTTCCTTGGTCGACTGAGGTACGCTCTCTTCATCCTCTGAGATAGGAAAAACGTAAAATCTATGCTTTTTTTTGCTTAGCGAAGTAGAAATAGCTTTGAAAATGTTAATAGTGATTTTATCCTTTCTAGATCAAGACATTAGATGCTACACGAGAGATGAAATGTTAGAATAGAAACACTGAAATCTTCTAGGTATTGTATAAATCGAGTCCAAATGAAACTGCACTCTATTATGAATACACAGATGTGATTACTGTTTTGAAAAGAACATGTGAACGTGTTGCTTTCTATGACAAATATCATACAGTGCTGTAGGCGTAATCGCTATCATACTATTTGCGAATGTACCGAGAAGATTTATACTATGTGCATGACATTCATTTGACAGGCATCTTTCCATACTCGAGTATAATTTTATAAGTGCGAAGGAAATAAATCATTCTACAATTCATGAGATGATAATTTTACTCTAATCAAAGCAAATTATAATGAAAGTATCTTCAGGTTATTGTTGTCGATAGAAACATGAATCTTATGGACTGCCTATTCGAGATGTGCTTAAAGGACAGGGGCGCATAAGAAGCTGATTTGGCCCATAGGACTTTTTCATACTGAATCCTGCACAATCATATATAGAACGAAAGAACATTGATTGCCGAGTATATTGATAGATGATTCGAGGTATATTGTAGGAACATTTGAGGTCTTTCTCAACCATACATGGATCATATAAATATTCCAAATAAGCACTTGAATTCGATAAAATACGTGTGTAAAACTAAGCTCCTTTGTACATAAGTATTGAGAGAGTCGGAACTGTTTCGATACTCCCTGGTTCAAACTATATCTTTATGCAAAAGTCAACTTCTCAATGCATCTTTTTACAGAGAACTTCAAGATATGAAATGGTCCTACTGAAAATGCAGGATAATGATATCATAGTCTTTCAGATCTATGTTCAATATATTAAGTCAAGAAAGCCAGCTTCTACTGTAGCTTGTTGGATAATACTTTTCATCGGTTACAAAATCCTATATTTTTTAAAATTATAAAAGGTGAACCAAAAAACGTCTAGGATCATAGTATGAAAATGACCTCAATTTTATGTTTAATATAATATATTTCGTTCATTATTTCTCTTAAAATCAACAGAATCGAACTTCTGTCATAACTTGTTAGGTGATCTTTTTGATGAACGACAGAATTCTATTAGTCATACAATCAGAAAAGTGGAATCACTAGAATGAAATACTCACATACTGCTCTAGTAGATCTTTAAACAGCGTGATATCATTCCAATTCATGTTATTCTTTTCAAAAATCAAATAGAACATCAAATATGACCGAGATTTTCCGAACTGTGTTAAAGAATTGCCCGCAGACTATTAGTCTCGTCACACTATCAGCCATAAGTCTTATTGGAATCTTATGTCTTTCTGTTTGAAAAGATATTCATGTAAATGCTACCACATTCATATGATGCCAAACAGAAAGCGTTAAACAGAAGATCTTTCATCATATTTAAGATACATCTGATAATGATTGTGTCTTTAGAAAGGAGGAGGGTGCATAAGAGGTCAAATCGGCTCACTAGTACTTTTCTTGGCCAACACCATAGAATCATATATCAATAGAAAGAGCATGTTGAAACTAACATTCAGACACTATTTTCACGAGGTTTTAGCCGAATTTCAAAATCTAAAAGTTGCTCACAATATAGCTCATCTTTGACCAATTTTTTAATAATCGATCCTAGCATGGTAACTTTTACTTAAGAATAAAAAGACAATATAAAATGCTGATAAAACTATGAATTCAGTAAATCTTTGATGATTTTCAGTATCATATATGAATCACGAATTGATTGTTTAATTTAACGAGCTCTAGATCGGATGTCTTTTAGAGACTAATAGCATATTTATTGTATTCATGATTCAATTTTATCTTTCAACAAATATTTTTATTTGAAAACTGATATGACTAAAAGTATGGTATTGCTCATTTGAAAGTCCTCTTTGAAAAACTACAGAATCATAAATTTTTCTAAAGTCAAAAATAATGTCTAACGAAAAAAATTCCTAAACATAGTATTTTTCAGATGCCATTTTATCCTTTTTTTAATCAATATTTACGAGATTTTGATCAAGGAAAGCTCAATGCGAGTCAAAACGAATTTGATATTTGAGACCAACATAGAAAACTGGGTAGACCTATGTATGATCTAAAGAATTTCTGGAACTTTTTGTATTGTCGAAAAATTTGTTTCTAGTCCTCTTGAAGGATCAAACGAGATATGAACGCATTGAAAACGGTACTTTTATTTTCTAGCTACCAGCCATTTTGTAACCTAATATATTTAAACAACTTTCAAGGGTTCTCTATAATGTCTAAACAGTGTTCTAATACAATTCATTTTTCGTTCGATCTCTCAGAAGGACTAGAACTAAATTTTTCCATAAAAAAAATACCTGCTGCGTATTATAGTCAATATATCAATTGTTGGTTTATTTTCGTGAAGAAAATGAAATTTTCGAAGGTAAAAATACCTGCTGTATAGAAATACAACTTACTCTTGATTTCATTTCTCCTTCAACTGGTTTATAGATATTCTTTGTCGCGCACATTTTTTTGTCTAACACTAACTTTAATTAAATCTTTCAACTTCCTCTATTCACTCGTTCTTTCTCCATTTAGAATGTTCATTTGTTGAAGAGAGAACGAAAAAACTTTCTTCTATGGAAACTGATCAATAACAAAGAAGCTTTAATTATTCTATATTGACGCACGGCAGTTGTCATCACTAGAGATCGGCGTGACCAACATTTTTTGGTCACGATCACTCACGGCTACGACGAGTTTGGTCACGGTCACGACCGTGGCCATCGTGCCCGTGACCGTGAGTCACGGAAATTTTATTGAAGGTAATAGTGCGTATCTCTTCGTTGCCTATGTGCATATACATTATAGTGGTAGAATGAAAAATCCCCTATCCTTTCGTTGCGATGATTCTCGATCT
This sequence comes from Rotaria sp. Silwood2, assembly GCA_905329745.1. Classification (NCBI taxonomy): domain Eukaryota; kingdom Metazoa; phylum Rotifera; class Eurotatoria; order Philodinida; family Philodinidae; genus Rotaria; species Rotaria sp. Silwood2. Next base: position 3,613,956 of record CAJNSZ010000004.1, on the reverse strand, counting down.
CCAACGTTTAGGGTTGATGAATTTGCTTCTTGGCTGACTTCAATCTTAACATTAGATGATAAAGAGAGCGATGATATTTTGGGATTTTGGTCAAATCATTGTCAACCTTTTTCTAATCTACTAACCACCGCACGTCATACTTTTGCTATTCCTGCATCAAACACGACAGTTAAAAGACTTTTTTCTGGCTCAAAAGATACAGTAACAGATAAACAAACAAGATTAGGAATATAGAAAATCGATCGATTATTTGTTTGAGAAAAAATATTAATCTTCTTAAAATTATATTTTATCAAAAGATGGATGAACGTTAACAAATTCAAGAGAAACGGAAAAATGATGAATCATCAAGTACATCACCTTATAAAAGGCTTAAAAGACAAAAGTAGATGATGATATGCTTATCCAAAGAAAAGAAAATCTTTTTTAGTAGTGTTTTTTTCTAAAACACTTCAACATGAAGTTCTTATGATATTGGAAAAATCACTCATTAGTGATATGATGTCGCCAAATTAAGATGCGTATATCATTGGATAATGAACTTTTCTAGAGCTAATTTTTGTATTTCGTCTATGTCTTAAGGTACTCTAGATACCTTGGAAGAATCAACTCTAGAGATCTTTGCTGAGAGGAGTTATCAATAAAAAAACCTAGCGTTAGCGACATGACTTAAAAAAGGACATCGATCTTCGCTGCATGCACTTTTGTTTTAAAAAACTGCGAATTGGAACAAGAGTTTTGAAAACTAAATCGCACATTCTGTAGACAAGTCCTGAGACTACATAATTTGTATTCAAAGTTTTTTTCTGCGTATGCCTAGATTTTTCAAACAATTGAGCTTACTCAATGTTAACGACATGATGCATTCGTTAGTGACGTGACAGACTACGAAGAGGCTATTTTTGACCTTTTCATCTCTCTGGAGATGTTCATTCATTTACCGTGAAACTTAGGGCCACTATTCTTCAAAGTGTGCTCTTTCGTAAGTCGCACCAAAAAAACTATTTTAAGTTTTGTTAAGTTTGCTAGAAAATCTGATCACTAAGGAGAAGTTTGTACCATCATTTTTCTGTTTTTTTTTGTAAGAAAAAGACAGATAAATTTGCGTCATGTGGCGACAACTTAAGTCAAACAGAGTTCTCTATTCTTTGCAATTACGGAAACGAAAAACAAACGCTTCTTATAAACTTGAGACTACAGTTTGCAACTCAGCTTCAACTTTCACAAACAAACGAATCTGTCCTATTTTGACTGATTTTGTCCATCTATTTATAATTTGTATACATTTCTTTCGTGCTGTACTTATGCATTTATTGATTATATTCATTTCTTTTGCATTATAAAAATTAAGATATTGATATATTTATACTAAGAGAATAATAAATATCATATGAAATGTTTAATTCTCTGATGAAACCGAAAGATAGCCATTATATAGCTTCATTAAAAAGCTACCGTGTCTGGCCGTGACCAGGTTCTGGTCACGGCAGTCACGGCGGTCACGCCTATCTCTAGTCATCACTCACTTACTATCCATATAAAAATTGAGTCGCAAATAGTCTTTTCTTCAGTGTTAGAAAAAAATGTGTATGATAAAGAATATCTATAAACTATTCGAAGAAGAAAGCGAACCAGAAGTAAGGTTTATTTCTATACATGAGCTTTTTTTTCCTTTGAAAATATTAGATTTATTATTAAAACGTACCAACTATTAATACAACTGACAATATTAAACCACATATATAGCTAGTATTTTTTTATTATTTTGAATCATGTACGATAATCTTAGTATAGGAAAATTAATCACTTTAAAGAATTTTACGACAGAAAAAATTACATCTGAGAAAATCAAAAAAATTGCAATTTGATAATTAAACCAACTAATAGAATAGCACAAATCAAGATGTTCTCAATCACAATTAATTTTTCCTATTTCATTCCATTGATAATTTTCATCAAAATGTTTTTTAGAACATCATTGATGGTGTCGAAGCAACTGCATCATCAACAACGCCAGCTAATGCTACACCAAATATAACAATAGCAGCTAGTGCTACATCAGATACAATAACAGCAGCTATTGCTACACCAAATATGACAACATCAGATGCTGATATTACAGATATCATAAAACTGATTATTCAGTTACAGGCACAAAATGAAGCAATTCTAGAGCAAATAAAGAAGATACACGACCAAAATCTACAGCTTCGCAATGACATTCAATCTCTTGTGAAGAGCACAAAATGAAAAATAAGTTGTGTCATCAAAATAAATGATCTTCTCCACATAAAAACTAAATTGTTAAATTTTTCTTTCTTGTACCTGTATCTTATATTCTTTTTGTAATTCATTAGTGGTATAATAAAAAATTAATTGATTTATACTTGATAACAAAGGTTTTTATTTGCTCAAGTCTAAATCAATCTCAGGAGAGCATTTTCTCTAGTTACTGCAGAATAACGACACCGGATTGCCGTCAATCACACCTGAAAGAATTAACAACAAAAATTATTCAGCAAATATCCAGTAATATCTAAACCAAAGAATATCTATGAAATATTCCATTAAAATTAATAAAAAAATTTCATCTCGACTAGAATTTAAATATTTCATTATTCGATTGAGACAATGCCTAAAAGAAATACAAAATGTTTTATTCGAGCAATATTTAGAACGAACAGTGGCGTAGCCAGGGGTAGGACCATTGGGCAATTGCCCATAGCTTCAAAAGTTATTGCCCACAGATTTTTTTGAAATCATGATGGTTGCTCTTAGCTGCCTATAACTCAAAATAGTTTGACTGGAGAATTGCCCATGACTCAAAAATTCCTGGCTACGCCACTGAGAACGAAATTCCACAATGGATATATCAGATTGAGATAATGCTACAAAAAAAAGCTGTTAGCGAAATCCCTTGCCGGATTAAAAATGTGAAACACGATGTAGTTGTTGTTACTAGTCACACGAATATGTGGGGGAAAAGAAGGGGAGGGGGGGGGGGCAAATTTTTACCCCTAAACATCTCAACACTCCTTTCAAATCGTGTTTCACAAAATAAATGTATTTTGTCATTGGAACAAATCAATGCGAGGGAAAATATACAATAAAAAAAAGACTAACGGATTTTCTTTCATATAAATTAATAAAGGTTGGACGATTTTTCATTTTGTTTCATTTTTTATTATTCATCTTCAATACCTTAATCCAGTGTTTTCAAGATACCTTCGTCATCAATTGTATTTAAAAAAATTATAATCAACAAAAATGTAGATGTTCTTGTGGGCTTGTGAGTGTGCATATAGGTGAGTATGACTCTAAACTACCGGTATGTGGATCATATTGTTGATATGGCTTACAATATTAGCATGTTTGTTGGTATTAGTGAAATAAATACATACACCAACACTCGTACCCTGTTTATTGATGACTATTGATCAGTCTTACTCTATATTGTTCGCCGTGTTTTTTATTGGTATTGAATATGCATGTAGACTTTGTCGATACTTATTTTTACTAATATAAAGATATATTTGACGCCAACTGACACGTAGATTTTAGAGATCGATATCACATGTATGAATCAATGATGAGGACGAATTATTGCATTTGGTTGAATTGTTAGAACATCTCATAATTGTATTTACAGTTAGAATTCTCTTGAGATAATAATAGGATTCATAGGAGTATCACAGTATCAATACGAACGGTAAACGATTTGATAGACGAGAAGAGAAAGTAAAATAAAATATTTTTACATGGCTAATATTTTCTCTATTTCTCTCGAATAACTAAGTATAGATGTGAGAACCTTATATACAATTAAATATACTAATTGTAAACATTTTTCTGTAATATTTCTCGGTTCTTTTTATAGTCGCATGTTAATTTATGAATACAAAACGATTTCAATTCAAATAGAGATTAAAGTAAAATTTGGATTGTGTTAATTATATTATTTTTTCACCAGTCATAATCTTAATCATTTACGCTGACGTCTTATAATCGTTATGAAACACAATGTTCTTGTGAAACTATATACAGATGAAAGAGTGCACGGTAATGACTAATGTACAAAAGAAGAGTAATACTAAAATTGAACGCTATACTGTCATGATTTGTTGTATACTAAATAAATATGTTTTAAATTCTTTGGGAAATGTTACAAACAAAAACTGACTTAATTGGCGAAAATCAGGCGTTGATGTTACACCCAGTGAATATTTCTCAACAATTCCATCATTTCCGAGTGATTGCATGTATTTGCATACAACACTACGCGAATCATGTTTGAATTGATATGGGCGTGTACTATTTTGTTTTAAACCACCATAAACAGGTGTAAATGCATCAATACCTGTTCGATGTCAGTAAGGAAAGACGTGTAACTAATACACATCATGTGTAATTACAGTCAGAATCACTAGGAGCTATCTATTAATGAATGCCTCATTTGACAATATTAACCCAGTTATTAGATAGAAATTCAAGTTTATCTGCTTTTTAAAGAAATTCAACAAAGGCAACTGTACATTCTGGTTGATAAATATCTTTCATTGAATCACGATCAATTAGATCGATTGTTTTAATTTATACTTTTTCTTTGGATTTTCTTCGAAGGACAAAAATCTAAAAAGTTAAATAAATTATGTTATTTGTTCATTTAGAATATCTAAGTTGATCCTAGTTTCGTTTGAAAACAGCGTTAACATTCATTAATGCAATATAAATCACTACACAGAACTACGTATCGGTGACGTGTATTTCTCCCAGATTAAATAACTAATAATAAATAATTTTAAAAATGAATAAATAAATAAAAACTAAATTGATATTATAAACTGAATGGATCTTTTTTTAATTATTCATTAATTCATTCAAATGCAAATATCCTCTGCAGAAAGTTTAAGTGTATGATCAAGTTAAATTATTATTTTCAAGAAATTTACTAGAGAACTTATTCCATTTTGTTTTCATTATTAGAATTACAAAATTAAAATAAATTTTCTAAAATTTAATAGATATCTTAATTTGACTTTCAAATAGGTCGACGTGATCTTATACAAAAAACTAGACTTTGAATATATATTTGAAGCTACCACAAAACGGTTTGTCACTACGATCGTGGTTAAGATTCGATTAATCGACTTGTGCTGAGCAATACACAAGCTCTCTATACGGATCACAGATAGATGATGTATAAAGCAATGTGCGACATTAGAGCGGTATCCTTTCCCATATCTTTGCATCGAAAACTACTAGACATTAAGAGCTTCTGCAAGTAGTTTAAAAGTAGTCCAGAAAAGTGAACTCGAAAGTTCGAGATGAAAACTCTTTACTTTAAACTGCATTTTACTTCTCATGGCTGGCTAAAGTTCTATGGTCGTATAATCAATTTATTTCGTTTAATTTAAGGCTCTTATCATCGGATAAGAATGCTTGAGTTCAATATTTAGAGCTGAGGCTTTGACGATAACTTGAAATTTAACAGTTAGAGACTTCCGAGCTCATATTTCTGGATCGTGAAAATCATGAAAATCGATTAAAACAAGCAAAGTAAATTGACTTTAGCGGCATAAAAATTTGGTAAAAAACATCGTTGCTAACCGTACTCGCTCATTTTTAACTCGGCTAATCTAGACATTGACGTGACCGACAGCTTTTGAACAAATACCATAGAAAATGACAATCGTTTAATAAACCGTTTGTTGTTACTGTATACAATGCCTTTCGGTATTATCCGAACATTGTTGCCAGCCGTCACATTGTTACCTTAGTCGATAACAGAGATCTTTTTTACGGTTATTGTTTATTATGATTGTTACGCACTTTGAAATTTTCTTATGACTAATCTTCCACAAACACTTTTATTGTATTTATATTATCTGCATATTGTACGTCATCTATTGATTATTGTAAACCAATGAAATATATAAAATGACTCAGATATTTATCCAGGCATATTATTTATTCTACAATTACACAAAGTTGAAAAGATAAATTTCAAAACATGAGTTATTTGACATTTGAATTTATCTTAATTTAATTTAAATAAATTATACTCAATAAAAAATCTTTGAATTTAATGTCGATTTCCCTGTATTTGTCTAAGTCCACCTATATTTATATATATATATATTTTTTTTTTCTTATGAATCATAAAATTTATTATTGCTTTGTAGATATTTGAACTAGAAACGTGTCATCGACAAAAACAAAAGAAGTTCGACATCTTTCTATCGTAATCAAAAAGTAAATATAAAAATAATTGGTTTCTCTGTCAAACAATCTATGGTATTTGTTTAGTAAACGAATCATGAACTCATAGTTGAAAAAAGAGCGAATGGCAAAAAAAACAAAATGTCCTCCAGAAGGTATGTTTCTCCGAACTTCTCTAAAGATTTATTTTTCTTATTTACTTTTTTCCTAATTTCTATAGTCATTTGTCTAAGCGATGATGACGATGATGATAATAGTAAAAATAGTATTCCTATGGCAACCCCTATAAAACAACAAAATTCATCAACAATTGTTAATAGTGATGTTCAAAATGATACACATGAACCATCTAATTGGACGATTCATCATGACGATAGAATACATGTATCTGAATTACCATCGAAATATTCAGATATATTTAAAAAACCATTCGAAATTCGTTGTTCAGCTATTCGTTTTGGTATTGTAGAATTTAATGTTGAATCTGATATTGTTCTTATGAAAGAAAAAGAATTTGAAATGAAACTGACAGGTAAAAATGAATTTTGTATAAGAAAACAAATCATCGTCTTTCTTTTGTTTTTAATAATATATGTAGGTGGATTTTTGGATAATGTAAATATGAAATTAGCTTATTCAGATGTAATCACATTTTATTTTTCATTTCAATCTCAAACACCAGCTGCATTTATTCAAGTTCGTAGTGAATTCGCTGCACTTTTTGATAAATTTATTCCAACATCTGATGAACATGGAAGAGGTTTTGATCCAAATTCTAAAGGTAAATAAAAGAATTGTTTTCGTTTCGAGAATATACGTAATTATATTCGTTTAGATGAAAGAAGACGTCGTGTTATTTTTTATTTAAAACAATTAACACCAGATATGGAAAGAATACATACGTCAACAATTTATCATTTTATTAAAACAAAATGTCCTAAAATAGTATATTTATTTAGCCTTAAGAAAAAAATTATTTCTATTTATTTCCTTTTATAGGATGTCTGTTGTGTCAGTGCTTCACGAGCTCAAGAGTTATACAATTTAGCTCGATATGCTAAAGTATCATTGCCTACTCCAAAAAAAATACCTTTTACTCTTACTGCTAATGATTTGTATGTTATTTTTGTTTTTGTCAAACATTTCATTTGAATGAAATTTTATCTTAATTTCGTGGAACTCGCATATATTTTTAAAGAAAATAGTGAGCGTAAATTTAAATCGAGCTTGTCATGGCTCCTCCTCCCTAGGTCTTAGAAAGGAGACAGAGGGTAAAGGCCAACAATCATTGGATACGTTTTCGTAGTAATCGAGAACAACATGAGTCAGATTCCTCTTTCGGAGTTCCTTATCAATGAGAAAAGACATTGAACGATATTAGCAACAAGACTTAGACTGTTCTAATATATTTCAAAGTCCTCCTTGAAATATAAATAGCTGGAATACTTTTATGAATATTCAAAATACTACAATTTTTGATTGTCGCTCAAATAAAAATTTATATTAAAGATGTCAAGAATGATGGATAGTGATATATTGATTTGTTACAGTGATGACATGATCAAATTAGAATTTTAGGAAATAATCAAAGCAATGTTTTTGAGCTTATCGGAATATATAATAGGTGCGTTGAGACCTGCTGTAGATATAATTGATATGTACAACAGACTTATTTGCCAGTTAAATCAATGATAATAATAATGTTAAATGAAGCAAAACAGAATATGAAAATAAAAAACAGCAAGACAAAAAAAAAATAGAGCATCAGTAAACGAAAACATTTTGTTTGAAACGCATAAATAAATATGACAGATCGTTTAATTGACGATCGATTATCCTTGAAAAACAGTTATACTCGACAAGAGACTTTTCACTTTACGTAGCTTGTATTAAGAGCATGAGACTGAAAAATGCATATGTCACTCTCACATTTTAGCCTTAAAGAGGTTGTATTGACAAGCTTTTTCAGTAAAATTCGTACATTTAGACATCTTAAGATGATTTATTATTTGAGAGAAAAGATTCAAATGCTTTGTATATGATGTGACATTGAGTGCATTGATAAGTAATTAGACATTTATCTTTGTCATATTGTTGAATGAACGCGCATTCAACCATGAAATTTATTCAGTGATTTTATGTTCTTCTTATTTCGTTTTTATTTTGAAATGAAAAAAACAGCATATATTAAATTATTTCTTGCTTTGCTTTTAGAACTGCAAAAACAGTTGGTTTAAATAATAATACAATTCGATTTGATCTGGCATCTGAAGATTTACATTGTTTAAATGAAGGCGAATATCTCAATGATAATATCATTGATTTTTATCTTCAGTAATATTTCAAAATAATTTTATTTTTTATACAAATACTTGATTAAACTGTTGAATTTTTTAGATATATATACTATGAAAAGTTGTCTGAAGAAGATCGTAAACGTACATATTTATTCAATTCATTTTTTTATACACGATTAACACAAAAAGGCAATAATGATAATTCAAATATTTCGTAAGTTCACTAGTTTTGTTTTTATAGTTAGAATCTTCTTTTCTGTTTTGAAATTTTCAGAGCAGCTGAACGACGTTATAATCGAGTTAAACGATGGCTTCGTGATGTCGATTTATTCTCAAAAGATTTTCTTATTGTACCAATAAATCAAAATGCACATTGGTATATTGTTCTTATACAAAATCATAATAATGTTTTAACAGAAGCTGATTTAATTAGTGATGATGAAGATTCTGATTTTGGTACGAAATCAAATTCTCAAACTAAAATTAAAAGAAAAATATTCTAAAATTATTTTTTTTTTATTATTTTATCTTGTTAGATGATCGATTAAAATCAAAGAAAAAGAAACGTTCAACAAGAATAATTCATCGTAATGAAAAAAATAATATTTTTAATAATTCATCATTGCAATCAGATATTCATTCAATTGAAATTGTTGATGATGCTGACGAAGTTATATCTAATAATGATACACCTTTAAAAATTAATATTGAATCACTTTTTGATTCAAAAAATCGTTCTCAATCTCCAGCAATAATTATATTTGATTCATTACGTATTGCTTCTAAAGTTCGTGTTGCAGCAACATTACGCGAATTTCTTCAACTTGAATATGATCATAAAAAAACATTACCTATTAAATCATTAGCACGAAAATTATTTAATATTGATACAATACCAACAATTGAAGCTGGTGTACCACAACAACGAAATTATTTTGATTGTGGTTTATATATATTACAATATATTGAAAGTTTTTTTTTTCATCGTTCATCAGCAACTAATTTTCCATCAACATCAACATTTTCTAATTGGTGTGAAAAAAATTTAATGGGTTCATCAAAGCGAAAAGAAATTTTAAATGTTATTAATCAACATATTATTGCTAAAGAAGAGTGATCAGTTTTTGGATCTATTGAATTTTTTTCTTTTTTTTTTGTTGCTCTATTTGATCGTGTCACACTTCTTTTGCTAGTATTGTTATTGCGATGATGTATAACATATAATGTTATTGTTTTCTTTTTTCTTAAAAAAAAAAATGAAATTTGTTGGTAGATAAGCATAACTGTTTTTTTCTATAGAATTCTTTTTTATTTCAGCAACTTCTTTTTTTTCATTGCATTGAGCATTTCAGTTATAAATTTGAATTCATGCTAATATGAGTCTTGTAAAAGCTATTTAAAAAAAAGGTATTTGAATGAATATACTGAAACACATTTCTGGTTTTGATTGTAAACCGTCACATGCAATGTTTTTCCTTCTCGCATAAACTTGCCTTTTGTACGATGTTTTTCATTAAAGTTTCAATTAAATCTGCATCGACTAATAAGAACAAGAATATTTTGTTTTGTTGCAATGAAATTAAGAAAAATTTTTTCTATTGAATCAAATTCAAATATTGATTCATTAACATTTGATTAAATCTTCATATACTAAATTAAAATTCATCTGGAATATTTTTATTTTATGTAGATCAGTAGATTAAAACTATTTTCTATGAATAAAAAAAGAAATTTGATCAATAGATCTGATTTTACTAAGCCTTTATACACGTATCATTCAAAACAGCGAACGTATGTTAATATTGCTTAAAGACTACCTAAAAAATGTCAATTTCCGTTACATAAATCTAAATTGAGATAAATGCATGGGAAATTAATCCGAGATCTGATCTTCCCTAAACTATATGAATTTTTACTTCGTAATTCATTTTTCTGGCAAAAATTTTGATCATTTTCGTCACTTTCTGCTTGAAAAATATGTTTATTTTTACAGAAACAGCAAGAACTCTTTTTCGTTTTTCTGATCGCTCATTCCAGAGTTCTTGAAGAAGCTTCATTGTAGCCAATTACTTTTTTCTTGTTTGAAAACACATATAAAGCTGTAGTGTCCGATAGAACCCGATTTTTGAATTAAGCTCTTTTAATAATTATAGAAAGAAACACTTCTATAAATAGATGACCAGTTTTTGCAAGTCTCTCGATGTATTGAACTTGTGATCATTTTTCTCTACATAAAAAATAAGAATTTTAGAGAAAAGCTCTATTAGGCCCTGCAGTCTGACATGATTTTTCAAGTAGAAAAAAAATTAAATCTATAGAATGAAGATCCACCGAGAATTTCGGCTTGCTAAGTGCGCTAGTTTTTTATTCTTGCTTGTTGAATATTTCATGAAAACATCACAATATAGGGTTGAAAATTTCATGTGATTTGAATGCTCTTGATTCAAGTTCGATTTTTAGGGATGCCTTAATTCGAATAGAAGATGTTGCAAATCTTATATAATGAAAATATCCATCAAAAGAGATGAAATGAAAATAGAAAAATGTATAATTTCTTTTATTTTTATTTTGTCCTTTGAGGTTGTTTCAAACGAAAGTTCATGTGAAGTAAATATTTCTGTCTATTGAGAATACAAATTTTAATAAAGCCAAACACTTTTACTTGTTACTGTTCTGTGCAATACATTTAAACATAACCGAGAACATGACCAGTCTTTAAAAAAAATAGGCAGAATTGATAAAACACCTGAAGACAAACAATGTTTTCTTGATCTTGAACATTTTTGTTCAAATAAAACTGATTCATTTCAATGTCAAAATATACCGCACGGAAATTACAGGGGAAAACAATTTAAAATCGAACAATCATATTCTTCTATATCATTAACTGTTACTTTTCAAGCGTGATTATCTCAATTTTGAATTGATCTATTGTTCTCAAATCTTATTTCATCAGAATATTTGATTAATGCGTTCATGTATATATAGTCATAAATTCATGCATAAACTTGCATGTTCATTTGTTCAATTACATATGTACTATAGAATAGACTATATGTATTTTTGAAGTTCACCCATCTTTTTTTCTTTATATTGAGAGAGAAGGAGACTAGGACAAAAAAATATACATCCTCTAAACCATATACAAATGCTGTAGCGCAATCAATGAGAAGAAGGAAAAAAAAATTTAGGTATGAAATAAAGAGATGATGTTGGCAGCATAGGAGAGAAGGTCTCAGCGAAATGGCGACGAACGAAACTTCATGAATTGATCGAAGGTAAAAAGAGAGAAAGACAAGAACGATAGAAAACTGAACGAGGAAATGTAAGTTGTATCGTATAAAGAAAGGTCATGGTCTTCCGAAGAAAAAAAATTGTGTTGAATAGAAAAGAAAAAAAAGAACGGAATACAATTTTTTTTGACATACAAAGCAACAGAAAAAAATCCGACAGAAGAAAAAGAAAAGAAAAATTAAATCTCTACTTCAAACACTATGACTTTCGTCTCCTGTTCTCAATTATTATTTATATTACAACTAATAATCTATTGCACTATTGGCAAGTATAACTAAACTTCTTATTACTACAAACTACACTTATATCCTATCATAAATAGAATCCAATGCTTACCGTCATCAACGACAAATAATTGATGGCACTAATCCTAATGTACGTGTTCCACAACAAAACTTTGGTGTACCAGTACCATGGAATAATATTCCATTAAATCCATTAAATAATCCAAATATAGTCATATCTAATGAACGAAATAATCCATCACAATTAAATACTAAAAATAATCCTCCAATTATAGCATCTCAATCACAAATAGAACAAGCTCGTAGTCGTGGATTTTATAATAACCCATCATTTCAACCATCACCATTTTCTGGTGAAAAACCTTTAGGATGGTTTGGTACAAATCGTGTCAATTGGGTTTCAAATCTAGATAGTGAATTAGATAAAAATAAATTAGCAGCAGAAAAACATGCACCATCAATTAAGTAAATCAAGTTTTTCTATTTCTTTTTTTCTAAGAATTTTTCTTTTCTTATTTCAAATAAGTCCTCAAACTAATGTTATTCAACCACGAAAAGATGGTGGACGACTGTTTCTTGAAAACATAGCTAAACAATACGCAAGTAAAGGTGACAAAGCATTTACCTTCGGTGACTTTGAAAGTAAAGAAACTTCATAGAAAAACTAAAAATAAACGAAAAACGAATGATTAAATGCTTTGTTTTGATTAGCTCATCAAGGTCGTGGTTCAGTTTGTTCAAATCATGACAATTTTGATGGTTTTGCATTTGGTATTTTTCCATGTCCATTCCCAGCAAGTACGGGTATGAATCAACTTGATCAATTTTGTTGTGGACCTGCTAATTATCAATATTGTTGCAATGCTCAGTTTGTATTCTTGAAAGATTATTTTATCATCTTTATTTCTTTTTTCAATTTATATCAATAGAGAATTTAGTCAAACACAACGTGGTGCCTTTGGTGATAATAGATATATAGGTCGACAAGGATTTTCAACACGAACAGATTTTGCACCATCAACGAAACGAATACTTGCAATTATTTCACCTATAGCTGGTTTTATTATTTTAACAGGAATTATTAGTTTAGCAGTTTTATATTATAAAAAAATTCGAAAAGAACAAAATAGAATTGGTAAACCAGCTGGAGCTATTCGCTTAGAAGATAATTATTCAAGTAAATATACTAAAGAAAAATATTGAAAATAGAATTATTTTTTTTTCTCTTTCAGTTGTTCCTCAAGAACCACCAACTGAAAAATCTATATTTACTCAAAATGAACAATTATAAACGAATAATTAATCATGTTTACTTTTTTTTTTTGTTTTCTTTATTTCACTATGTACATTTTATCTACGCTTTTAATAGCTAGTCTTGATACATTCATTATTCTGGAACAGTTTTTTTGTATGGGACCTTTTGTCAATTGTATCTAAGTTGTTTTTGATTTAAGAATAAGTATTTCTTTTCCTTTGTTTATTTTAATTATAATATAGTTATCTTTTTAATGAATTAAACTAAAAAAAAAGAAAAATGGAATTTAGATTACTGCAACATAACATTTAGAGATCATCATCCTGTTGAATGGTATTCATTGGTTTAAATACGAAAAATTTCTAGTAGAATAGTTCGGTAATAGTTTCAATCTTAGAAATTATTAAAAATGTATTTGGTCTGAACTGAGAGCTGATCAATCTCTATTTGAAATTAGAACAGAGGTTAATTAATAAGTCTTATCTATTATCTAATTTATTTCTTAATTCGTATGAAAACATAAATAATAGAAAAAGAAATTTTTGTTTAATTTAAAATTCTTTCTTTTAATGCTTTATAATGTAATCGTCGATCTTTTTCAGCTTTAGCAAATATTGCTCGATTTTCTTGTGCTCGTCGAGTTAAATAAGGTAAAAGACGATGTATTGGTCCATATGGTGTTAATTTATAAGCATCATAACCAACAGCAGCTATAGAGGCACAAAAAAAAGACAACAGATATGTATTTTATAAATAAATAACAAGAAAAAATTCTTTACCTAACGGAAATGTAAGATAATCACACATGCCAAATAAAGTAGCAAAAGAAACAATACCATCATCACGTTTAATATTCATGGAGTCCATACTAAGAAGAAAATCATGTAAATTGTTTTTTCTTTTATTTGAATTAGAAACATACATTTTAAGTGCAAATTCAACTGTATTTTCATTATGACTAGCAACAAATACATGAATTTTATTATTATTATTATTATTGTTTTTAATATTTTCAAGTGTTTCAAAAAATGCACGATGATAAGATTCTGTCGTAGCTAAAAAATTTGGATGAATCGGATCAATACTCTTCATTTCAGCAGCTTGTTTTCGTTCCTAAAAGTCAAAATATAAATAATTATTTTTTTGTCTTATTAAAATATAAAAGACAAATAAGATTAGATAGTTTAAAAATAAAATAAATAATAAAGCAAATACCTGATCCATATAAGCACCACGTACAAGTTTAAATCCAATATGAAAATTATTAGTTTTTGATCGTATTAAATCCTTTCGTAATAAATCCAAAGTAGTCTAAAATGAGAAAATAAGATTCAGCAATAAAAGCTTTGAATTTAATTTGTTTACCTTTCGATAACATTGATATGTATTATAAACAATTAAACTGTCTCGATTATATTGTTCTTGTAATTCAAGTACTAGTTTATGAATAGCTGTTTGAAAATATGATTGCTCGGCATCAATAAAAATTCTTCCATTATGCTTTTTCACTTCCTAAATATTTCTTAAAGAAATTTTAATCGAATAAAATAATCAAATACTTGAATAATACGATTTATTCGTTGTATTAGATGGTTTACTTCAGTTAATTCATCCTTATTCATCTAGAAGTATGTTTATTCATAATGTTGAAACAAAGAAAAGTAAACATTATTTACTGTAGATGTGTTTGATGCGAATTCAAGAATAGAAAGTTTGGTTGATGGTTGTTCTTGCTCTAAAATTTGATTTAATTTTTGAAGAATATTCGGTGGAACAAATGCTGTTATTTTAATTGCTGTAATTGCCGATGAACCACATAATTCAGCTGCTGTTTGAACATTATTAATAGATTTCAACAAATTTTCATTATACATATCATTATTTGAAGGATTCAATATTGATGAATTTGTCTTTTGTCTAGATATAAAGATAAAAGAAAAAAAACAGGAAAATGTTTAAATTAGAAAAATATAAAGTTCATCTTTTCAATAACAGACTGATTATTGCTTGCTACATCTGATTCCATACAATAGTCAAGTATTAATTTTACACTATGTTTACGTAATCTTTCTACAATTGGTTTTAATTCAGTTTTATTTGTACCCGCAACAAAATGTCCATAAAGTGTTGAACGCATTATATATTCAAACAATCGTTGACCAAGAATAGTACGTGAAATAGTAAATAACTATAGATGTATATATATATATATATATTTCGAAAATAAAATAAATGTGATATCTATGCTTTGATTTACTTTAGAGAGATTATTGACCAGTGATGAATACGAA
The DNA here is from genome assembly GCA_905329745.1 of Rotaria sp. Silwood2. Taxonomy (NCBI): domain Eukaryota; kingdom Metazoa; phylum Rotifera; class Eurotatoria; order Philodinida; family Philodinidae; genus Rotaria; species Rotaria sp. Silwood2. The sequence continues at coordinate 3,598,355 of CAJNSZ010000004.1, read as the reverse complement.
CATAATTTAAATACAAACCATCCACGAAATAATTCACGTTTAGATTTATATCCATAAGCAGCAGAAATTGAATCAAACTTGACTTTTTCATGATTTTCTCTTGAATTCGATGCTAATGAACGAATAAAACATTGTGTGATTTGAACATTATGTAGTTTACATTGCCTAATCATTTTTGATAACATGTTTGAATATGCACTCTGCCTCTTTTTTTCCTATTGACTACACTCATACATATATCGTCTACTCGTTTTCGTTCTTGACAAAAAGCACAATGATTGTATCATTTATGAGTGTATAGCGAAACATCGCATGTAACTATTGCTTTTCATGACAACATAGCTGATATTATACTACTATTTGTGGTCTAATATTTCTTAATGTGCTCAAATCAATTAATATTTACATTCTAAATTTCATCACATTCTAGATGGAAATTTGAGATCGGATTGTGAACACGATGAGTATATATATACATTTATGTATTTTATTAAGTGAAGTTCGTTCTATGTATGATGCAGATAATATAAAAAAAGAATCAAATGAAAAAAAAAGTCAATTTTTAGATTTAAATATTCGATCTTTAAATGCTTTCAAATGAAAACGTCGATCTTTATCAGCTTTTTCAAAAATTGCTCGATTTTCTTGAGCACGTCGAAATAAATATGGTTGTAACGCTTCAATTGGTCCATATGGTAAATATTTATATGTTATATAACCGGAGTTAGCTAAAGTGAAAGCAACATAATCACTCATTCCATAAAGTGATGCAAATGAAACAATTGATGAATCATGACGAATTTTATAATCTTTCATTCTAAATCAAAGCAAAATGTGCATAGAAATGAAAATATTTTATTCTTACTCTTGAAGTGCATATCGAATAGTATCTTCATTATGTGAAGCAATCATAATTCTGATTTGATCCGTCTTACGTTTAACAGTATTTTTCAAAACTTCATCAAGACATGTATGATACATTTGAGATGTGACTTCAAAACTTGGATTTATTGGACTTTCATATCCATATTCTCGAGCTAAACGATTTTCTTGTTCCATATACGCACCTCGTACAAGTTTAGCTGCAAATATATAATTTTCTTTTTCTGCTAGAGCAAGATCATGTTTCAGACAATTCAATGCATCCTATTTATCATTTGAATAATAACAAAACAAATAAAAAGAAATCTTTAATTTAATAATCACTTACTTTTAAATAACATTGATATGTTCCATAAATAACAGGTATATTTGATTTATTATAATATCGTTGTAATTCAGTTGCAAGATAATTAATTGCAGTTTGAAAATATGTTTGCTCAGCATCAACCATTATCGAAATTTGATGTTTAAGACATGCCTAGAAAGTATGTGTTTTTTTCAATTTTGTTTTAGATAAAATTAAACAAGAAATATTTAGTATTTTATGTTTTTACTTGGGCTATTTTATTTAAACGTATAAGAAGATGATGAATTTCTGTTAAATCATCAGATATAAATGTAATATTTGAAGATATTTGGTTCTAAAAAGCATGGAATAAAAATCATTCGTCGATTAAAGATACAAAAATTTTCTAAGTAATAATTCTTATCTAAATCGAATTACCTGATCCTTTATTAAAGGTGTATTATCAGAATCTTGAAAAAGAACAGCTATTTTATTATTTGTTTGTTCTTGGTTGATTAATTCAAATAATGGTGGCAATGACGAACGATTTTTCATAGAGTTTAGTATTGTATTCAATTTTTTTAATACATTTGGCCGAATTAAAGCAGTAACTTTTATAGCAATTAAATTATTTGCACCACAAATATCATGTGATGTTTGAATACATTCAATAAATTTAGCTGTATTATGATCATGCATAAGATCAATTTGACTTGACCTACATATGTCAACAATTTCAAGAAAAGAGGAACAAAAGTATTCAATAGTCTTACGAAGATAATGAACTGTTATCATCACTTTCTACACTGTAATCTAATATAGGTTTGACATTATAATTTTGTAATCTTTTAATAACAGGTGTTATTTCTTGAGGAGTTTCTCCACCAACAAAATGACCAAATGCAGTTATTTTTAGTATATTTTTAAATAATCGATCACCAAGAATTCGACGACCCCAATGAGCAATCTAAATTAATTTCAGAAATTGAAATTTGCTATTTATTTTTCTTAAAAATGTTACTTTATCTTGGTGACTGACAAAAAAATTTATTGAAAATATTCGAAAGACAAGATAACCACGTAAAAGTTCAATACTATGTCGATAATGATAAGCTATTCGATATTGATTGAATTTTGTATCAAGTAATGGATATTGTGAATGAATTTCTTGCTCTTTATTTTTATTCGTTGTTGAATTAACATTAGTCGATAGATAATAAATTGACTTTGGCAATAATTTTACAGATCGACATAAAAAAATAGTCGAAGTCGATGGACAGAAATGCTTAATCTTAAATATTCATTTTCATTTTCATTTCATTGTCAAACGCTTGAAATAACTTACCGTCAACATAAAAATTCTTTTTTCTACATTGAATGAAACTATAAGCAAACATACGCAATTTCTTTTTCTTCAAAAATATATGCAAACATATATATATATATACCTTAAAAAATCTGTCACAAGTATTCAATGAAATGGCGCGGGAGTAAAGTTATGTACGCAACTTGCACAAATCATGCTGAAGACTTTTATTCCAGACGTTGACTGTGAATGAAAAAAAGAAAAAGAAAAATCGACTACTACGTCTTTATAAAAATAAAAAAAACAACACGTGTATTTGTGTGACCCTATTAAAATATGGCCGGAGATCAAGAACCAAACGCAAAAAAGAAACAGAATCCGGAAATTGCCATAGGACTATTGAATATTACAAAGAATTTATATTTTTCTATAGGAAATAATATTACTACGAATGTGAGTTTTTTTCTATCAATCCTTTCTTTTTCACAAAAATAATCCTTTCTGTATTGAGCCAGTCACGCTAAATTCCATTTAAATTCTTTTTTTTCGATGGATAGAACAATAGAGTAACAAGAAAACAATAAAAAAAGAAAATGTTTCATATTAACAAAAATACATCGACAACATACATTTACAAATATGAGCGGAGCAATCAATCAATTTGGTCTTCATACTGTTGAGTATACTCTACGAAAAAAACGTTTAGAAGATCCACTTTATATAGCAGCACATTCAGAATCTCTTCCGGAACAATGTAAATAACAACAATAAGATTTATATGACTTTGATTATTTTCTATTTCTAGCTCGATATTCTTTTGCCCATAATACACAATATGATACTTGCACTAAATCTTCACCATTAACACGTCCTCCTATTGATATTTTGTATGCTGATCAATTAGCAAACAATATATGGTCAAAACCAAGAGAAGATTCACCAAGTATGTTTAAATCACGTGAAAGTGAATGGTTTGACAATCCAAAGTTACGACATACTCTTGAATTAAATTCTCCTTATGTACCATATGGTGGTTATGTTCATCCAAAAGAACAAACTAAATGGGAAGATCTTCCAGCAGCACAACCAGAAATCTCCAAACAAAAACGACGAGAAAAATTTCCCGTAGTTCTTAGTTCAATGACAAAGTAAATAAAAAAAGCTTTTTTGTTTTTTTCTTTTTTTGAATATTAATTTTGTTTTATTTTAGATATGTAGAAGAAATGAATTTGATGGAATTTGGTTTCAAATTATACTAAATACGAACAATTAGACATAGATATTAATAAATACACATTTATTGTAGAAATGAAAACGCACATATCGAATAAATCTAATTTGATAACATTTTCTATTTTAAATAAAAGAATTAGCTATGTGCAAAAACAATAATTGAGATTTGATTAGTTAACATTAAATAAATGAAATTCATGTAGAGAAAATAACAAAAACTGTCAATTATTTAATGTTAAAAAAATAATGGATTGTCTATTGCTAAGAATAAATAGATTTTGTGAATACTCCTACTCATAAACAATACTATGTGTAGGCAAATCAGAAAATTTTTTGAAATAAACCTTTGTTCATTTAAATTTAAATACTTGAATTCATACTTGTAAATAAAATTATTAATTGAAAGTTTAAGAAAATATTACACAAAGAAATGATCTTTAGTAAACTTTTTTCAATACATTATTCATTACAATATTGACAAAAAAAAACAATTGAATATGGCGCCTAACTATTGTATACGATAAATTTCTATATGATATACCAATAACAAAACATAACATTCAAATTAAAGTATTAACAATATTTATCGGAATGATTTTATATCGATAAATAACATGTCAAATCGAAGCTTCTGTGGATCGAACAAATTTTCACAGAATTATCGACCTAGAAATTCTACATATGATCATGATCGTTGTAAATTACCAGCTATTAATAATGGAACAGTAACAATGTCTAATATGAATCCATCGATCTGTAAACCACCATTAATACGTCCTTGTGAATTTCGAACAAATGAAAATTGTCCAACTCAATATTCAAATCTTTACAATAATGATTGTAAAACTGGTATTACAAATAATTTATCTACACAACTTGAATGTGCATCATCTGGACGAGCTATTTCCAATGCTCGAACATCTTCATATAATAATTGTAAAATAAATTGTCTATCCCGTGATAGTGCTTCATTACAAAGATTTTCTTCATCACCTTCAACATCAGCTATGTGCAATGATATGCAACAAGTACCAACTAATAAATGTTGGTCTTCAAATCAATTTATTGGTTGTGATAAAACAAACATAACAAATACGGATTTGAACAAAAATCTAATAATAAATCAAAATAATAATTTGTCACAACGATCAATGATGTTAGCTTCAGGTGATATCAATTGTTCTTCATCAAATTTAAATAAATGTATTGGACAAAAAACTATTGTACGTGATCGTCATTTAGCTAATGAAATTCTTCAAAAAGCAGGTATATCATCAAATATAACTCCAAATGATTGTCTTGAAGTGATTACTGATATACCTGTAACAATAAATGATAATGTCAATTGTGATCCAGATCCATTATGTATGAAAAAACCAACTGATTGTCAAGTAATATTAAACTATTGATTTTAAAATTTCATTGTTCACTTTTATCATTCTTTCGAGGAATGTTATGAACAATCAATTGTTGTTCGACATTTGCAACCGTAATTATTGATTTCTTTTTGTTTTTCAATTTTACTCATTTTACCTATATGAAATAATTTCGTTTTTTTTTTTTGTATATGTAGACTACGACCTCCAGTGCCATCACCAATTATTATTCGGTTTGAATAATATTGATATTTCGTCTTTTTTTTTTTGTATTCATAGATCATAATTGATTCAGTGAACGTTGTGCTCCACAACCACCACCACAACCGCCCATTGTCATTCGACAAATTCCTCCTCGACCATCAACACCACCACCATTAATTATTCGTGAGTGTCCACCACCGATGCCTGATATACAAGAACCAACAATAATTGAACGTGAAGTTCCACCACCACCACCACCGCCACGACAAGTTATTGTTGAACGTTTACCAACACCACCACCAAAACCACGTTCAATTATTTTCGAAAAATGGCTTCCTTATGAAGAACCTGAAGATCGACCATGTATTGTAGAAAAAGCTACTGTAAATGAAGTGCCTCCACCAAAAAATCTTATTATTCAATATGAAGCACTTGAACCAAAAATTCAATCACAATGTATTAATGAAGGTATTTCTTGTGTTGATCCAAAACAATTTGTTAATGATAAATCAAATGAAAATGTTGAAATATGTTATGTTGATCAACTCAATAATTTAGTCAGTATTAATTGTTTCTTATTTTCTTTTAAATTAAATCGCATAAATTGTTGTTTTTTTCTTTTCGGTTGAAAATTTAATCAATCATTATAAATTTGATATTTCAGCCTGATCATATCAAATGTCAACTCAGTCCACAAGCACTTGCTGCTATTGGCATTCAAAATTGTAATAAAGAAAAAACTAGTAGCAATTCGTGTGTTGTTCGTACTAACCCACCTTGTTTTTATCAACAACAAGCTCGTGTAGCAGGTTCTTCAATACGTCCTATGTCACCTCAACATTCAATAATGATCAATGGTTGCCATTCAGCAAAACCATCCTGTTCTCAATTGTGTAATCCAACTATTGATCGTCAACAACAACCAAACAGTCGTGTTCTATCAGCTTCAACTGCTTGTTTACCTCAATATCTTAATAAATATAATACAAATATGTTAACACGACCAGGCAATCAAGGTTTAACCAATATAGCTCGAGCACATTATAATCCAGTTTGTTAAAAATAAAGTTTCAAATGATATATTTATCTGAATTTTACTTTTCTACTATAGTGGGCAACAACATATCAAGTGTCATATACAAATAAAGCACGAGGAATGTGTCGTACACGTTAAATGATATTTTTCTTTGTTGAACTTTCGATGTACATATTACGAAATGAATAAATAAGTAGTTGAATTTTTCTTTTAATAAAAAAAAGAAAAAATTTAAAATATCAACTTGTTGTTGAAAATGATATGAAAGTATATTATTCTTTGCATTAGTTTTCAAATACTATTCTATTTTTTTACTTAATTTATATTTTTTCAGATAATAAGTTTTTCATTGAAATTACTTCATTTAGACAAAAAAAAAGAAATACATAGTTTCATCTTTTTCTGATCATTTATTTGAAACTTTTAGTATGAAATTTACTTTAACGATGAAAATATTTTTCCTAATAGCGTGTCACCATTCGTATTTAGAATATTTTCATCTATTTCATTGTGATCTAAATGACTAAATCTAGATAAATTCAGTAAAATAAAGTTCTTTTTAAGTTTTATTTATTTAATGAAACTTATAAATAATGATAGAAATCTATATTCTCATATTGAATATGAATTTTGAAGAAAAAAAAAAGTTTTACAAAACTTAATTCAATCTAATATTTGATTAGACCCTTCAAATCTTTACTATACAGGAAGAACCAAAAATAGCTTTACCAAAGAGAAATATGAACATTTTCACCATCCAAGACCAAATCAACTGAATTTTTTAGTCGCTGATAGAGAAATGTTCATAGGTTACGTCGACAAGAAAAACATATAAAAGCACGGCTTTAAAATACTGCTTTTGATCTCAATAAAATAAAAACTAATCTATCATGAACAAGGAGAAAACATTATTTTCACACTAAAAAACTATGCACGATATATATTATTGTTGTGTCTCAAACTTATAGTATACATGCATGTTTTGTTACTCAATGCACTGTGATAGTTTCAGTCATAAACAGCTAGGATTTATTGAGAAAACTGCAATACTGTTTTTCGTAACTCGTTTAACGCTACAGTTTTTTATTGAAGTCAAGCGTAGTACTCGAAAGCAATTCTTTTAAATGTTTTTCTTATGGATATAACCCGTGAACACTCGTCTATCAGCGGTAAAAAAAAACACAATTCATTTGATTCAAGGATGGCGGAGATATTAAAATTTTTCTTCGGTAAAGTTACTTTCGGTTCACCCGATATCTAAGTTTTGACAAGAACAAATTCTATGCACATCCCATATGACTTATTTGATTCTGTAGAAGATTAGCTCATTTGTATAAACAAAATAGGCAATCGTCAGAAAGTCATGAAATACCGAGAACATTTGCTTCATCATTCATTTTTTTCAACAAACATTGCACGTAATAAAAAAACCTTGTCCTGTTAGATGATCGATTGTATCTAGCATATAAGCATGCTTTTCTTATTCAATCCTTAATATGCTTTTATGACTCATAAGAAAAATTAATGTCTAATGATGGATTATATATCAGAAAGTATTAAAAAGAAAAGATTCGAAATAATTTCATTCTGCTGTATAGATTTATATATCGAAAATTAAAATCTAATTAATTTCTGATTATATACAATATACTTAATTATCACTGTTGTTTCTTCATTTATATGACTTCCATCATTGTGACCTTCTTCTTACCATAAAATTGTCATAAATTCCATCATTTGAATTAATGTGATTCCCTCATGGCTATTGTCTTCGTTAAATAGATTCAACTATTTCAGTAAGTTCATTTGCGCTGCAACTGGATCAAGATTAGCTACTTTGTGTCTAGGATTATTTTAATTTCAATCTATTTTATCATAGGTACATAGTAATTCATTATTATTAAGAGCAACATAATATGTTATACATGTATATGATAATGATAAAATCATATGTAAACATGTTCGACTTTTTTTTTTTTTTATTGAATTTTTGAACTATATAAACGATTGAACTAAATTTATTGATTTTACTTGAAGATTTTCTTGTCAATCAGATATTTAGTCATTTAAGATGGATTATTTTTAAATGTCAATTATGATTAGACCTCAAATTAAAGCTTTATTTTGAAATCATCAATCATTTTTTAGAATTAAATTTTTCTCTTTCGAGATTCTGTCAAAATCTTTCTTTTATTACGATGAGAAGTAATATTGTCGTTTATAATGAATACATATGTAAGTCAATACATTATATTAATAAATTCAAAAATAAAAATATTTTCTTTTTAAAAAATGAGTAAGACACTAAATCTTTGCATATTATCCTATGAATCAAATGTAGAATTCTTGTTATAAAGTAGCGACCTCTGGATGAGCACTTATGCATTTTAAGTGGCTATTTGATTACAACGACTCTAAAATTTTATGAAAACATTCATATTTGTATTCAACATTTCTAAAGGAGAATGTTTAAATAAAAATAAATATCTTTTTATATTATTTGAACACCAAATTAGAGTCTATTTATTGTCGAATATACATTGATAATGGTAACATTTATTGTGTTATTGATGTTTCTTTCAGACACATTAGTAGTCTTTTGATTATTCTATTTTGTTTTTGTCAATATATAATTTTAAAAAGAACGAATCTCGAAATTAATTTACATCAATTTTTATCAATTTATTATTGACAATCATTTTTCGAAATTCGATTCTCAAATTTATTCATTTTAACCACGATACGAGCTTCATTATATAACGAAGCTCAAATATATTCAGATTAGGTAAGTTTTATTGTTTTATTCTTTTTATATTAATTCATTAATAGTAATTATTTGAGATCAATATATTACAAGTAGAATACATTATTAGCTTAGATCAATATTAGTAATGTTAAAGTTTGGTTGATTAGTAAGAGTCTTTTAATTGTATGCAAAGATGAACTTCTGTTCTTGAAAGGAAACAAAAAAGTAGTATATACACATGAAAAAAAAAAGATGCTCTTAGAAACGGTTGTTATGTCCAAAAAGAGTCATTTAATATTAATTGTCATGATTACAAGTGTATTAAGTTGATTGCTATCATTTCCAAGATTATCAATGTACACATATAGTTAAATTTATTTCGATTAGATTGAATGACTTTATTTTATTTTATGTTATATTCTTTTTTTTTTTTTGGTCTTTTTGATTTCATAACTTTTATTGTTTTTAGTTGATGACATGATATTAAAAAAACCTAGCAAAGTTCTATATGGAAAATAGTGTTTAACTTGTATATTAAGAAAGATTAATTGATTTCGTCGTCTGTTGGATATATATATATATATATATCTTTGTGATGAAAATAATTCGTAAAAAAAATGATGTTTGAACGACATCACATCTGTCATTATCCCACACAAATCTCTGCTTGCTAGCTTGTTTCTCTTATCAACAAGCGACATATATATTCTTAACTTTCTTATTCTTGTTCTTCGTCTTTTTTCTTCGTCTTCTTGTTCTTCCTTCTTGTTCACTCGTTAATTCATCTTCGAAATTGGGAGGGAACTGCGTGTCAAACCCGTCACTCGCGGCGTCATCATTGCGGGTATACGACGCTATTCCTCAAAAAAAAGAAAGCCGACTAAGTAACAAGAGAAAAGATGACTGAGACTGAAGAGTAGTAAAGTGTCGAATATAGAGAGAAAGACAGCAACAAGAGAAAAAAAGATAGAAATGCAAGAGGATTATTTTCTTCACCTTCATATTATTGTAAGAGCATTTGTGTTTTCTCTCTTTTATCTTTTTTGGTTCAATTGAAACATAAAAAAAACAAAGTTGCGGTGTATGTATCTATGAGTCTCTGTTTTCCATTAGAATGATGATAGATGATGCATTTGAATACGATCTGTCTTACATCATGCATACTGTTTTATCTTTCATTAGACAATCATATTTGTTATTAGTATGAGCAAAAATAATGATGATGGACATTGGTCTATTTGTCTATTCATCATTTGTTAGTGATGCCTGTTATCAAGTGGATTTCTTCTTCTTCTTCTTCTTTTCTGTTGGCTGTTTCTTCTTTTTAGTGGTAATAGTGCTAGCTGTGGCAGAGAATAGACGCGACTGCAATAGAATGATAGAAAGATAAGAACGACGCCAAACTGGTTTATGTCTGTATGTGTATGTGTGTGTTTTTTAACGGACCCGAACGCGTTTCTTTCATTCTCTTTCTCTCTCTCTCTCTCTATGGCATTCGGTTCTCGTCGTCGTCATCGCACCAAGTAATCATTACTTCCTGCTCTCCTGGCTAACGTCGAGTTGAGCTCTCAATGGTATACAACAGTAGTTCCTAGTATTGCTCTTGTTCTTATTTCCTTCTTTTTCTCTTTTCCTTTCTTTTCTTCTTCCTTCGCTTTTTTTCAAATAAAACCAACTAGTTCGCATTACTAGAATTATGATTATAGGAAAGCGAATAGCGGCGGTAACGACGGCGAAGCCGGTCGTTGTCGATAGTGTAGCAGCGAGAGAGGAACGCAAAGAAAATTATCATCAACAATAGAGTTGTTCATCAGCATCGTATCATCATTGCTGGCTGACTGGTCTGGACCCGACTCCGGCGTGCATTCGCGTTCTTTTTTTTCTTTTCTCTTGTTCCTCGTCGCTTGGAAAAGAAGGAAGATCTTCCATCTATATTCTACATACAGCCATCGCTCTTTTTCTTCTTCGTTTTTTTTCCTCACCCTATTGCTGCCATATACACGCAGACTTTTTCCTCTCAGTTGCCGCTACTAGTCGGCCAAACTATTCTCTTTGTTGTTTCACCCACCCCGTCCGCTCGCTCGCTCGCCCGAGCGGCAACAGCAACCAGTAACGTCGTCGATAGATCGTCGTTTTTCTTTTTTTTTTCTTCTCGTTTTTTTTTTTGTTGAAAAACTGAAACAAACCAGCAGTCGTGTGTGTATGTGTGTGTGTGTTTGTTATTTTGCCACATCGTAGAAGTGTATGCATAAATGATAGAATTTCAGACAAAATCATATTTTCTCTACAATGTACGCACGTATTAAACGGAAACTAATATATCAAAAACAATACGACAATCACCATTATTATCATTATTTAAGTTATTACATCAATAATCACGTCTGTTGTTCATTATTATTATCTTCTTGATGGTCATTCTTCATTCTTCTATTTTCTATCATACAATAAAACAGATCAAGTAAGATATATATACATATATATATAGGAACATAAGCAAACAACAGAGAATAAAAAAATAAAGAAATCCTTTATAGTTTGATTTTTATTTTTAATGTTTTTTTATGTATTCCTGCATGTTGTTATTGCCTGTACAATAGAGATTGTCAAGCCTCCTTCATTGTGTGTTTGTATGCGTACCATCATTGTCGTATAAGAATAACATGTTGAAGAAGAGAAAAAATTGCGCGAGTGCGTCACCCATTTCGACCAGAGAATAATACACATGCACATGTACACCATCATTCTACACTACTATTGCCACCATCGATGACGGTGGTGGCAATGGCAGTAGCAGAATGCAGTAGTAGATAGTACACACACATTGACTGTCACACAGTCAGCATCATCAATGTCGTCGCGCAAGACGAGACATAAAAGAGAGAGAGAGAGAGAGAACGAGCAAGAACTATCGTGACACACGCACGACTAACATCGTCGTCAGTAAGAAAACAACAAGAGTCTTTCTCAGTTCGTTGCATTTTTTAGCGATTTTTACCGTTGAAGATTTTGTTTGATTCCATTAAATACTACAAAAACGTGTTGTTTTCCTTCCTTGAAATAATACTTATTTCTCACGCACATCACCCGATTAGATTATTGAAGAAAAACAGATTTTTCTCTTTGGTAAAGTTCCATTTATATAAAGATGTTGTTCAAGGACAATAAGAGTAAGATTACATTTTCAAATATTAATGATAACACCCGACAAATCTGATAAACACGGAAATAATCCATGACGACCCTTGTTTCATATTATGCAATTAGATTTATATTAAAAGAAACTGGTGATATGATAAGAACTGATCAGTACTGTTTGCATTTATTCATCAATCACTCGTTTCTTTCATCATAGCATACCAGGATTATTTTAGCTTTGATTCAAAATTTATCATTTTTCAGATTAAAAGCAATTATTGATAAGTACAATATTCTATTTTAAGTTAGAGATGTATGTTTAGTACAAGTTTGCAGATTCAAAACAAAAAGTAAAAATAGATTGTATTAGTTATTGAAGTTTTAATATTGTGAAAAAAAAAGAAAATAATGAAAGATATAGTTAAGATATTTTTCATATTAATGATAGATTTTTGAATAAATATTAAATATTTATTTTATTGTAGGTTTGTTCAACAATCACAATTCGCAGTTAAATTAATTTTTCTCCTTATTTTCCCATTGTCTTATCCCTTATCTTTTTATTAATAATAAATATTAAATCACAATGAGTGACATTGAAAGTTTACGTCAAGAAGCCGAGTCGCTCAAAAATCAAATTCGTGTATGTATTAATAAATATTTATTTAGTTCGTTCCATTTTCAAAATGTTAATTTTTTTTCTTTTTTTTTTTTTATCTAGGATGCCAGAAAGGCAGCTTGTGATGCTACTCTATTACAAGTAGCACAAAATGTCGATCAGATTGGTCGTATTCAAATGCGTACAAGAAGAACCCTTCGTGGTCATCTTGCCAAAATTTATGCCATGCATTGGGGTTCGGATTCAAGGTGAGTGTTCTTGTTTTAATCAAAATTTTTATTTAACATATATATTTAAATTTTTTTTTCTTTTAGTTCCTCCTCTAGAAATTTAGTATCAGCTTCTCAAGACGGAAAACTCATTGTATGGGATTCATACACCACGAACAAGGTATAAAACAAATAAAGATTGTAGAAATAAAAATGTTGCTATTTTTCTATTAAATATTAGGTTCACGCTATCCCACTTCGTTCATCATGGGTGATGACATGCGCCTATGCACCATCTGGAAATTTTGTAGCTTGTGGTGGTCTTGATAATATTTGTTCAATTTATTCATTAAAAACACGTGAAGGAAATGTACGTGTTAGTCGAGAATTACCCGGTCATACGGGATATTTATCATGCTGTCGTTTTCTTGATGATTCTCAAATTGTAACAAGTTCAGGCGATATGACATGGTTAGTATTGAATTATTATTTCTTATTTCAATTGTAGTAAAAGTATTTTTCTTTCTCTTTTGTAGTGCTCTGTGGGATATTGAAACTGGACAACAAACAACTAGTTTTCAAGGACATACGGGTGATGTTATGTCACTTTCATTATCACCCGACATGAAAACATTTGTTTCGGGTGCATGCGATGCCTCTGCCAAAGTAATTGAAATTATTATTAATCTGATTATCACTTTTATTGTTTCATTTTTTTATTAGCTTTGGGATATACGAGAAGGCATGTGTAAACAAACATTTCCCGGCCATGAGTCGGATATCAATGCTGTTACCGTATGTTAATCGATCTTTTGACATCTATATATATATATAGATAGATAGATTTTTCTCTGCGTTGATTATATGAAATATTAATTTTTTTTTTTATTAATAATAGTTCTTTCCAAATGGATCGGCATTTGCTACAGGATCTGATGATGCAACTTGTCGTCTATTCGATATTCGTGCTGATCAAGAAGTAGGAATGTATTCCCATGACAATATTATATGTGGTATAACATCGGTTGCCTTCTCCAAATCGGGTCGTCTTCTATTGGCCGGTTATGATGATTTTAATTGTAATGTTTGGGACACACTTCGTCTTGAACGTGCTGGTAAGTTTTTTTTTTCTTCGGATTTTTATAAAACTAGTGTTCTTTTTTTAATAGGTGTTCTGGCTGGTCACGATAATCGTGTCAGTTGTCTTGGTGTAACCGAAGATGGTATGGCCGTAGCGACTGGTTCGTGGGATAGCTTTTTGAGGATTTGGAACTAGCCTCAATTACTAACTATCTTTCCTACAAGAGATCTGCTTTGTCACATCGACGACAACAATAAGAGCCAGCTTTCTTACCTATTCTCCCTCAAGCAATACAATAACTCTATGTTTTTTTTTCTTTCTTTCTTCTCTATCTCTAGGCTGGTGGACATATTTTTTTGTACGTTTGGTATTGCCAATTTTGCTTGTCGTTCTTTCTTTTTTTTCTTTTTTTTGTCTCTGTTGTGCTCTTGTTGTTGTTTTTTTCTCAACAGTGGTGAAACACGTTTGTCAAACACACACATGCATACATATTTACAGAGACTTTCTATCTCTCTTTTAAATTCGATACGGGTTTTTTTCTGCCTGCATTCTCTCTTCTTTTTGTAAGCTGCTTTTTTGCTTCTCACTCCTCATTTCTTTTTCATAATTGTCAGTAGTTATGTATGTATGAATGTATGTATGTATGTATGTGTGTGTGTGTGTGTGTGTGTGTATGTTACTTTTAATTGTCGTATAGTTATGGATCGGTATCGTGTGAACATAGTTCTCACACCAGTCTTCTCGTCCTACTACTACTACTTCTGCTGTTGTATGTGTGTCGTTTCAGAGCGAACGCAGTTGTTCTAGTCGTTTTATTCAGCGCGTGTATCATTGTGTTTTTCTCTTTTTTTTCTTGTCTCACTGCTCTATGCTCTGCTGCTAAGTGTTTTTTGTCTTTTTTTTCTTACTGCTTGATCTGTTTGTGTGTGTGCGTTTCGCAGAATGAAAACCAACACAATGTACTTGATGTTTATCTTTTTTTCTCGTCTGTTTCGCTCTTACTTTTTTTTCTCATTATATACTTACTTATTTAAAATACACACTCAACAGTCTATACAAACAAAAAACGAATAGAAAAATAATTATTTTAGTTCTAATGTTTTTGTTCTCTTTTTTCTCGTTTTCTTAGTCAAAAAAAAAAAAGAAAATTTGTTGTTTGACCAAGATTTTATTTATCCATTGGTTTTTTTTTTTTATTGATATGACGTTGAACAGCTTTGCATGATGACAAAACAATTAGAAAAGACTGAAATGGAATTAAGACTAGTTTTTGAATTCAAAAATAAACTATAATTGATTGCAAAAGAAAGGAAATACTTTTTCTTTGTTTTTTTTCGAAAAATAATAAAATGAACACAAAGACTAAGTGCGCCATTTGTTTTCGCCAGCATGTAATGAATGTGTAATGGAACATTCTTTTCTTTTTCTTTATTTCTGTCTTTCTATTTTTCGCTTTAGACTAAGATTATCATAGGAATGAGTCAGAATGGTACGACACCTACTACAGATGAAGTATGGCTTTGTTTAATGCTGAATCAATTTTTCATTTGTCTATTCAATTTAGAATCGTAGATCGATCACTGTACCTGCTCCTTTATTTGTTCCAATGATGCCTATGTTTTTTCCTTATGGTAATGCTAATGCAACTGGGCAACAATTTTTTGCTTCAGCTGTTTATCCTAACGTTTCAACATATCCATCAACTGGTAATCATCGTCATGGAAATGTTGGACTTGGTTATAACACATTTTATAATCCATTTTATTCTACTCCAAATAATATTTTATCTCCAGTCACACATGTCACTAATTCAGCAGTATTAATTCCACCACATCCATTAATGCCAACACGATTGCTATCATCACAACAACTACAGCATTCATCAATAGGCTCTCCAACTGCTGGAAAGGACGTTGAACGCAATAAAAACTTGAATATTCGTGAATGTCAATCACCAATTATAGATCAAACAAAACAAGCAAAAACTGCATTAATGATTGTTGATACAAATCAAAATGATACATATTTAAGACCACGTAAAGATTCATCATCAGCATCATCATTTATATCTCGTTCAGGTAAAAAGAAAAAAGAAAAATTTTTTATTCTAATTATTATTTTAGAATCGGATCAAATTCCTTTGCCTTCTTCGTCTTCTGTTCAAGATATTGATAATGATAATCGACAAGATGATTTTTTAACATTTATTGAACAGAAAACGAAAACAAACACAAAAATACCAGAATTAAATCCATTTGCTAATGAATTTTGTTTCATCAATAATAAAATTCCTACTAAAGATTCATCAATAATAACAAATGGTATTGATCATAATACAAATAATGAAAATCAATCATCATATAGATTATTATTTGATAATTTAATTGAAAAAAGTCTTGAATCTATTGAAGCTATTAAAAAATCAAGAAAGTAAAATTCTTTTTTTTTGTTTTTATTCTTCTAAACATTCTTTTTTTCTTTTTCTTTTTCTTTTTTATCAATAGAAAAACTCTTGTTAATGATATATCTGTTCAATGTAGTCCAATAAATGATTCTATTAATCGTTCAACACAAACAATGGATCCTATAAATAATATGGATCTTATTGAAGAATATAGTTTGCGTACAGTATGTTATTATATTTAAACAAAAAACAACAACAACAACATCTAATCATCTTGTTTAACTAAAAATTTTTTTTTTAGATTAAATTAATGGATAAATTACTTGGAAATTTTCGAAATGTATATCAAAATGAAGTTCATAATGAATGCAAAGCAATGGCTTATACATGTGATGAATTACATCATTTAATTTTATTTATTCATCATACAATATCATCGTTACGTAATGATCAACAAAAAAACTCATCAATGGATTTAGATAATCCATTTAGTAGTATGATACAAGATCTTGAAAACAATATGAAAAATAGTAATAGATATCAAACATCATCACAATTTCCACATAGTGATGGACAAGGTACACGTCGTTTAATGACATCATATAGTAATTCATCAATACCATCATTTTCTTGTCGTCAGGCTGATCAAACAACAATAGTTAAATCAAAAGTATGATCTTTTCTTTTATCATAATACAGTATAACCATGTTCTTTTTTTTTTTTCGTAATTTTAGTTATGTTTAATTTGTCATAGACCTATAAATGATAGTGATGATGTTATGCATACACTAGTATGTGATTTCTCTGATATATAAATTTAAAAATTTTTATATCTTTATTCTAGTGTCGATCATTAGCATCACGTCCAAATATGTCCACTGATACATAGGTTAAAACATACTTTCTTTTACTTCTCTTTTGTAATTCTTTCTTTTCTCGGAGTCGGGTAGTATGGAGTCAAAGATGTCTTTTTCTCTTCTTTTTTTTTTTGTTGTTGCTAGCACATATGTTGATATGTGAATATACGGTGATATTATGTGTCCTTCATTCAATGTGCATTATAACTTTTGCTGTTATCTCTATTCTTTTTTCTATATAGAAGAAAAATAACCATGAAAGTGTTATATTTATTTAAAAAAATATAAGAAGATCGATATGTTAAATTTTATACAAGAAATTGTTTATTTCTTATTTATGTGTTAAATGCATGGCAACAATTAATAAGTGACTCAATGATAATATCAAACAAGAAAGAATTTCTAAACGATTATTTTCATTTGAATAGATGCAATCAATTTTTTTAAAGTTTTAAGGTCATTTTTTCCTATTGATCAAAGTTCAATGAGACGGAAATAATTGTTTACTTTGTTCAATCTCGAGATATTTATTCCGGCACTTTCTAAGCTAATCTCAGGATATGTATTTTAAAGAACAATTAAAAAAATAAGATCATAGGAAAAGGATGTTCTTACCGTTATTCAACAGTAAAGAAAAAAAAATCAAATGCTCGATTGTGTTAGAAGAATACATCTTTTTCGATTAAATATTATAATTAATTTTAGTTTATCTTCATGAAAAGTTTAGAATACAATTATTTCTGATATAATGGAAAAAAGTGTTCAGTCTTTGTGAAAAAAATCTTGAATATACTGTTCAATTTTTTTTCTTCCAAATAATAATAATAAAATGTATCATTTTAAGATGATTATTGACCTAAATATTTTCTTAAGATAAAATCAAGGATTTACGATAGATGGCAGAAGATCACATCATTTTTATTTAGTTTTATGCAAATCCTTACAACAGAAATAAAGGATATTTTTCAATTTTTGATATTTTTAGCATAGATTACTATTAATAATAAAAATAATAAAGATATCGAATAAAATATTAACACAAGCGTAGCAAAACGAAGGAAGGCAAGGTTGTCGTCTTCTTAGCAGAGGTATTGCCATTCGAATGGCGACGTATTGTGGTAAATTCCAAAGAGAATACACGGTTGATGTTATTCATTCAGTTGATTCATTTATTGATTGTTTTTAGTTTTTTTTTAATTGAATGATAATATAAATAAGAGAAAATCTACGAATTGCGATGATTGATGATAATTGTAATTTTATCTATTATTGTAGAAGTTTTTAATAGGTTTCGATTTTTAAGCATTAACATGGCCGAAAGTAATGCTGCTGCTTCACATGATCATGATGAAGATTTTCAAACAGGTGATGCTGGAGCATCAGCAACGTAAGCATTCATTTAGCAGAATTTTTTCTTAATACTGAAAATTGATAATAACAGATATCCTCAACAATGCTCAGCTTTACGTAAAAACGGCTTCGTTATGTTAAAAAATCGTCCATGTAAAATTATGGAAATGTCAACGTCAAAAACTGGCAAACATGGACATGCTAAAGTAAAGATTTTTTTTGTTTTTTCTTTGAAAATTTTCTAAAAATGAATTAAAATCCAATATTTTTATTTAGGTTCATATGGTTGGCATTGATATTTTTACAGGAAAAAAATACGAAGATATTTGTCCATCAACACATAATATGAATGTCCCAAATGTTAAACGTGTTGAATATTCAGTAAAGAAAACAAACCTATTATTTAAAAGAAAACTATGCAATTTGTTTTGTCTTTTTATTTTTTGTTAGTTGATTGATATTGATAGTGATGGTTATGTATCATTGATGGATGATAGTTCGGATACGCGTAGTGATATAAAACTTCCTGAAGGTGATTTAGGTCAAGATATTAAAGCTAAATTTGAAAGTGGAGAAGGAATTAAAGTCACTGTACTTCAAGCTCTTGGCGAAGAAGCCATTATGTCATACAAAATTGAACAAGATTCAAAAAAATAAACATTCATTTGAATCATCTGCTTTCTTTTCTTTTGTTACTATATCATTAAGAATTTCAACAATCATATCTTCTATGCGAAACTAACTTATTATATTATTGTCATTCATAATAGAAGAAAAGAACGAAGTTAAACTATTAATACCTTCATTTTATGAAAACCCTTTTTTTTTTCTCTCCCCTTTTTATTTTCTCTTTTCACACGAACGTAGAATTGATTTTTTTTAGCTCAAAAAAAAAAAAGTAAAAACAAGAACATATATTGTCTTTTTGTGAACTTCTGAAATCCACGCAAATTTAAATCATGTTGTTTGGTTAAAGCTCTTTTTCCTTTTTTCGTATTTTTGGTGGACCGCTTTGTTTGTTGATTTTTATTATTCTTTCTATTATATCTAAACATATGATGATCGGGTGAGGGTTAACTTTTTATTTTTTTATTTTTTAATTTTTTAATCGAATTGAACGAGGATTCAAGTGCGTATGAGCAAGATACTTGATCAGTTAATAACAGCAACGTATACTTTTCAAGGATTATGATTATTATATGAACGACTGAAAACTCCTGTGATTATTTCTCGAAATAATGAAATATAAATTGTTATTTGTCGTATATAAAAATAAGTTTATAAAAAAAACCTTATTCTCCATCGAATTGAACTGTTCCACAATCGACAATTTTAACAGCTTTTATTGGTCGTTGATTAATTGTATCAATATGTTCAAGTTTATATAATGTATCAAAGCCTTCAACAACACGACCAAATGCAACAAAACGATTTGACATCCATTCACAAGCGTCTGATAGAGTTATATAAAATTGACTTCCGTTTGAATGTCGATAACCTTTATTTGCCATACCTTAAAAAAATAAAATTTAATTTAGTAATTAAGAACATATGAAAAATATGAATACTGACCAAGAATACCTCGTTTATTATGTTTAACAACAAATGTTTCATCAGGAAATGTTTCACCTAAGATCGATTCTCCACCGTTACCTCTACCACCCCGAATATCTCCACCTGAAAACAAGTTGTATATATGTAGACTTTTTCTTTTTTATAAAAGAATATTTAATTAACCTTGAATCCATCCATTTGGTACAATACGATGAATAATTGAATCTTTATAATGAAGAATTGTGCCAGTTTTTCCACTTTGACCTTTTTCACCTGTACATAATGCTCGAAAATTTTCACATGTTTCAGGTGCTTGATCATTAAATAACTCAAATACTAAACGACCAATATCAGTTGTTTGAGAATTTTCACGATCTTCAATTTGAAAATCCATGAAACAATACGTGTGTTGACCATCACTTGATTCAAATTGATGTCTTAAATAACAAGGAAATGCTTATAATTTATTTTCTTTTATAAATACACTTACTTGTATTCTTCATGTGAAAATACACCTAAAAGTTCATTAGAACGAAAATCAGTATGATCAAATGTATTTTTCGCCCAATGTAAAAATTGTTCAGCATTTCCAAGTAATTGTTTATCAATAAATACCATACATTTATCATTGAATGACCATGTTTCACCACGTAATTCTGTACGTTTATTTAGTAAAAATGATTTCCATTCATATTCAAGTAATGGATGAATTTCTGAATTAGATATTTGATTTGAATGTGTTCGTTGTAAATCTTCCAAGCAATGTTTAGCTAATTGATATTCATCAGAATTTAAAAGACCATATATAACTATATAAAACGATGGTGGTGCCATGTTACAAATGAAATGTGATGTGAAAATGTCTCCTGGCAACCGTAAAGCAATGTTGAAGAAAAGAGAACAAACGAGGACTTTTTTCTTTCTACAATAGATTTTACAATCGTAGGAACAGTAGATGGCAGTATCAAGCATCTCGGTAGTCTTTCAATTAGATTATATGAAGCTTTATTATATGTTTTTTAAAGAAAAACAAAAACCAATTAAACACAATAAATCTATATTAAATGAAATCGTTTATTAATGTTAAAATCATAGCTGTCAACGGTTGATCCTTATTGTCAAGTTGTTCTATAAGATCAAAATGATCATAATTATCTAACTGCATGATTTTAACATTGTCGAAACCAATTTTCTGTAAATAAGAACCATATTGCCGATTTTGATCGTGAAAACTTGGAGCATCGTGCTGAGCGTCAATACATAGAATAGGTACATGCTTCAGTGCTGACCAATAGTCATTGCTATCACGATGCAAAGGACTTTGATTTTTAGCTGTTGATATGGTCATATTAAGTGGTTTGTTGACATATGTAGAAACAAGTGGAATGAGATCAAAAACACCTGAAATAAGAAAGAAGCCACCAAAAATTTGATGATCAATATTATATTTATTTTTCCAATTAATCAACAGAAGTGTTGATGCAAGATGACCACCAGCTGAATGACCACAAATAAATACTTTACTAGATAATTTCATTGCCCATTTGAGAATTTTAACTAAAGCTTGTTCAACACATGTCACAATTTGATCTATTGTACCATGTGGAGCAATTGGATAACCAATAACAGCTGTAAGAATTTGTGCATCACTCATTGTTTGAGCCATAAATGCGCTTTCATTTCGTGAGAGAAATTGCCAATATCCTCCATGGATATAGACAAAAATTGCTTTTGGTTTTATTGAATCAATCGAAGGTAATAGTTCAGTAACATTTGATGGAAAATATAAATCAATCGCATGATCATGAAATGAAGTTGTTGAATTTACGGTCCAATTTAACAAGCAAGGAATCGTTGTTTGTGCACATTGTGTACCTTTTGTTAATGCCTGTACATGGGATTCAATGACTTTTTCACCATCACTAAATCGATGAGACCAAAGAGATGGTGAGTAAACACGATCAACATCTATTTCTGTTGTTGTCATCTAAAAAACAAAAATTAATCAGCTATTTATATCGTTTCTTTTCTTAAACTGTTTCTATTTCATATAGATGAATATCTATTATCGCTTTATCCGATGGAATTGTAAGAAGGAATTAAGTGTCTCAGTATATCTATACGAAAAACAATAACTTATAGAAGATGAGAGAAAAGCTATGAATATATAGACATTTGTTAGTTTATCGAGAGCCACGTTTTATTCACTCGTTTCTTCTATGAATACGAATGCTAAAAAAGTGGAATAAATAGAATAAATCGGATATTCTTGTTAGATGTCAGACAATGACGGTGCTTTAACTAGATTTTATATTAAATTGAAAACTCGTATTGAATAGGAGTTAGTTCTTTATAATCAGTCTTATTATTGCGAAATAAAGTATTCATGGATTGAAGAGAAAAAAACTTACCAATATCAGTCGTTTTCGTTAAAATTGAGAGCTACCATTACTTTTAAATTTTCTATATAATAGTCAAATGAATTTTTTTCCTTGACGTTAGTCTTGTTTCTTTCTTTATGAAATACATAACATAATAGTTTAGTACACGATACTAATACATATGTATGTATATAAGGTGGGAAAAATTCAAAGTTTAAGCAAGATTTATTTTGTTATTTATTTACACATGGTTGGATAGAGCAAAGAAAGTTGTACAAGAAAATATAGTTGTTATTTTTCTTTCAAACTGCTTTTCCAAGAAAAAATTCGAAATACTAAGATGACCCTATTTTCTGAAAAATGAGTCATCTTTGGAAAATGGGTTCACCTTTTTATTCACATTCTCTTAACGTTCTGAAATAATACTTTTTTCTTATACGGTGTAACAAACTGAAAATAAAAATTGAACTTAACCCATGCGTTTGTTCAGCTTTCAATTCTCTATCGATTGGCGGTTGAACCAACCTTCTATCACATACCTGAGTTGAGCTATTTTAAACTTAGGAAAATTGAAGTTTTAAAAAATTGAAATTCAATTCATAAATTTGAGTTTTATGCTAGAGGCTTGAATTTTTTTAAATGTTCGTCTTTCAATGCTGAATCCGAATATCATATTCAAATGTTTTTTCTAACGCTCATTTTTTTTTAACTCATTTTTTCCGCCACCTATCCCTAAAAAACCCCGATTTTCTAGAAACCCTATTTCTGAAGGTTTTGGAGAAAACTTTCTAGAGATGAAAAGAAAGAGCACGTCGAGAAACCTTTATACTTCAGAGAAAAACTTGATTGGTTCAGCGGTTCTCGAGATAGCCTATATCAACTTTCTCGTGGAACACGCCTATTGCTTTTGGTTTTATTGAATCAATCGAAGGTAATAATTCCGTAATATTTGATGGAAAATAAATATCAATCGCATGATCAGAAAATGAACTTGTTGAATTTACTGTCCAATTTAACAAGCAAGGTATTTTTATTCGTGAACATTGTGTACCTTTTGTTAATGTCTGTACATGAAAATTCAATGATTTTTTCACCATCACTAAAATCAGTGAGATCAAAGAGAAGCGATGAGTAAAGATTTATTATCTACTCAAAAGCCAGGTTTTATCGATTGCTTGTTTCTATTAGTGCAAATAATAATAAAATAGAACAAAAGGTTTCTTCGTTAGGTGTCACACAATAGCGGTGCTTTAGCTAGAGCTTATTTTCAAACGAAAACTCTTATTGAATATATGTTAGTTGTTAACAATCTGTGATATTAATGGAAAATAAAGTATTCATGGATTGAAAAGAAAAACTTGTCAATGTTAGTCGTTCTTTTTAAAATTGAGAATTATCATTCGTTTTAACTTATCTATGTAACAGTCAAATCAACTTTTTTTCTTTTGCGTTAGTCTTGTTTCTTTCTTTATTAAATATATAACATAACAGTTTAGAACATGATGCTAATAGATGTATATATATACATTTAAAGAAAGAAGTATCGAAATTCTATTTATACGATGTCTAATGTTATATGTGAAGAAGATGGTTGCAATCAACTGATTGTCGCTAAATGTATGCATTGTAATAATCATTTATGTTTAAAATGTTTGACACGACATCAACAACCGATCGACGCTCAACTTTGTCAATTGACTAATGATATGAATAAATTATTATCATTATCATCATTAAAGGATAATAATAAACAATCTAATCATCCTCAAATAAGTGTTAATAAACAATATATGTCAGTGATGGAACAAATTGATATTTGGGAAATGACAATGACTAAAAGATTGAATGATTTAGTTTCACATGTTCGTCATAAACTACAAACTTCATTTGAACAAATTTCCTTTGAAATCGAAGAATGGGCAACAGAAAGACAAATTGAATTGCAACAATTAGCAGCAGATATTGGTAAATATTTTTAAAACAGTAAAAAAGAAATTTTTCTTTTTCTTTCGAATATCTCATAGAACAATTATCAGTTAAAACAAATGATGAATCTAATATACGAATGAAAATCGATGCATATAATCGACAAATTCAGAAATATATTAACGAATACGGAACTGCCCATGTTGAATTAAATCTTATTAATAATGAATTAATTCCATTGTCATCATCAACTTTACAATTATTTTATTTATTTGAACATTCAATAAATTTTGATCTATCATTGATTCATGATCCACCAAATGTTTGTTTTGATGCTTCAAAATCATCAAACATAGTATTATCTTCATCAACACCATCGAATTCAATTAATAATCGTCGAGAAAAAATCTTTTTACCAAGTGTTTTAGTTAGTTCACGAAATCGAATTATTTTATTTTCAAATAAAGCTAAACAATTAAGTATTTTTTCAAATAATGGAACTCTTATTGATCAATTTAAATGGGATCATATTGATATCGTTGATATTTGTTACGATTATTGTTCATCAACATTGAATGATGATTCATTTTTTGTTCTATCAACGAATGGTAGTGTTTATTCTCTTGAATATCATGCAGATAAACATTCATATTCATGGTTAAAAATGATTGCTGTTAATAATCAAACATATTATACTCAATTAATATGTGATTCAAAATTATCTTATTTATATCTTTTTATGTCAAATAAGCATCGTCTTGATCAATGGACAATTAATAAATCAAAACGTAATATAATTCATTGTTCAAATCAATTGATTATAACTAATGATCATGTTGAAAATTTATGTACGTCTGATCAACAATTAGCTTTATTATTAAGTGATAAAAAGAAAACAGCAAATTATCGTATTGAATTACGTAACTTCACTGATTTACTTGTAACAATATGTTCAATAGCACTTGATCATTTATCGAGACCGATGAGAATTATTTTTGATAATCGCCATGGATTTATTTTAGCTAATAGTAATCAATTGTATTCATTTGGATCTGATGGAGAAATTATTTCAAAACGTATTTTTGAAGATATTAATGAAATTAAACGAGCAACTTTTTGCCAACGATCAACTTGTGTTATTCTTACTGATAATGATCAACTTTTATTTTATATACTTTCAAAATAAAACTCATAACTATTTGCTTTTTATTTTAAACATTTTTTTCTGTTATATAAAGATTATTTGGTAATATTGGTTTACTTTTATTCGAAGTTTATCTTTTCTGTGCATCCAAAGTTTTGCACGTTGAGATTGAAGTTTATCTAGGTAGATTTTTCTTTAAGAACAGTTGTTATGAATGATGCCTTGCGTGAACTTATCGGCAGTTTTCGTTGTTTTAGATTTGCTTTGAAAATTTTCAGAAAAACATTCATACGTCATCCATATATATATATAAACACTGTAGTATGGCTAAACAAAAAAAGAGATGTGAATATACTTGATATAGTTTATGAAGGAACATATTATAAAAAAATTGAATTTATTTTGATTCAATAAAATTAAAATGTACGTGCATCAAATACGTAACAGCTTTGAATGTAAAATTGTTCTTAGTATTAATAGCTAAACATTTGAAGAGGTTTCAGAAGATGATATCGTATTGATGTTAAATCGAATCAAATCTATACCATAAACTTTCACATTGACTATGTTTTTGCATTTCAAACGCAACAAAATGAAAGTACATATCAGTCTAAATCTATTTATTTTTTATTTTTATAATCTCGAAGATTTCAAAAATCAACTTTGCAAGGTATCCACTCTGTGCTTTCAATGTTGCTTCAATCGATACTTCATTAACCATTATTATAATAGATACTTAGGCTGGCGCGTACAAAGATTTTAGCAGTCAATTTTGTGTTTATTCTAATTACTGTTGTTGCAGATATTTCACTGAAAGAGTTAATAAAGAACAAGGAAGTTAAAGCAATGTTTAATGCAGCAATACTGATTACTAGTTTGGCACTAGTTTTATAGTGCTGCTCTTTTATGTGAACAGTTCCACCAATTTCAAATACGGCATGCAATATAGAGAAATATAATTCTATAAAATGAGTATGTGAAAAGGCCTTGAATCATCCATCAAGCGTAGTTTGTACAGCAATACGGGCAAGTGTTGATACCATCTTCATTTTCCATTCTGCACAATTCTTATACTAGCATTACTATTCGAACTTAGATAACCACCGTTACGGCTCTTTTTTCTATGTAAAATATCAGATAATTGAAGACATTTGCTTATATATAAACACTTTTTCTAGCATATGTGATTGCCTAATTTTTGAACCGTTGATTCGCTTGAACACATCATATCATTACTCATGAGCAAAATACTTTTCAAAGACAATTGAATATATGTTCTTCTCGAAAAAGTTCCACAGTTTTTCTAGATAAATATTTTGATCAGGAGAAAAATTATGTCCATTGACTAGTTCAGCATCGGTATCAATGATGAGAGAGAGTGTGTGCCTTGTAGCCATTATGGTTTTATTGAAATTATAATTCTACAACGTAAAGCAACAATAATAATTTTTCGCGGAAAACAATACTTTTTATTAGATAAATTGCCAGTAAATGACAGTAAACTCAGTTAGTCTTCAGTTTTTTTACCTTGCCATTTGGTGCTTCTGATGATTGTAACAATAACAGTCTTTCAATATTGCTATTGTCATTTCAAGGCTAATAACAGAGTCATATTTGCTAATGGTGAAAAATACAACTTCATATATCTTATGCAAACACGACTAATTCTCGATGATATTTGTTAGTTAGTGATGATTTTAATAATAAGAATTAATCTCATATAGTAATTAAACATTATGATCAAAATATTATAAATATTCTTTAAAAACTGTACTAGTAATCAAAGTTTTTCATTATATAGTTAACATAGTTTTTCCTTGATTCTCTTCGTCTGATTAAAATTCTTCATATTTTCGTGTAGATTTATTTCTTCTTTATAGATAAACACTTATTTTGTAATATCTATATGCGAAAGAATTTCATATTATAGACTGTGCAATGCATAATTTCAATCTTAACTATATGAAACCAATGTCACAATACTCGAATCGTCAATCATTTTAATTCGGACTACAATTATTAATCGAAAACAAATATCATTCATATATATGTATATATATGAAGTTCATTTTGATACTGCCCTAGAATATAGTATTTTAAATTAATGAAAGAAAAATATTTCATTATAAATCAATTTGTATATTAGCTAAATCATGATCTTTACATACATTATAGAGACATAACAAGTACAATTTAATTGACAATTGTATTCTATTTTATATACAGTAAAATTCGTAGAAAAAAACCTACAGTAATTTTTATTATAAACATTGATAGTGTGTATAAATAGTTTCCATTCAAAATAGAATTTATAAATAGGAAAAGAAAACAGAAATGTAAAGATTAAGTTAAGAAGAAAACATTTCATCAAGAAGACTTTGAGACTCAGGTGTCATGGAAGATAATTCTGAACTTTGAAAAAATTCATCTAGCTCAGAATTAGTTTCATTCATATTTTTTGCTTTAACATTATCAGATGACGAAAGTGTAGTATCATTTTTTGTTGATAAATGTAATTGATCAATATCAATAAATTCTCCTGTTAGTCGACGTTGTTCTTCATGGTATAGAGCTAAATTTTTCGTAACAAATGAAATATCATCATTGATCATATTAAATGGACCAAATTTTCTAAAAAGTCGTTCACGTTCCTAGATACAAAACAAAGGATACAAATCATTTTTTAAAATCCTATAAAACAAATAAATAGTATTTACTTGCACCATATGTTGATCATGAAAATATTTAAGTTGTCGTTGAAATGCAAAATTAGGATCAACAAGTGTTCGTACACCACGAAGACTATTGATCGTATCCGACCATGATACACCCGTAATAGTCATTACATAAATACAAGCTATTGATGGACTTCGACTTTTTCCTTCGACACTAAAAAAAGAAAATTCTTCTTTTTGGTTCAAATTTAATTAAGTTAAATTTATACCAATGAATAAGAACTTTGCCTCGATTAAGACGAGCATTATGAATAAAATCATTACATTGTGCAGCATATTGTAATAAATCTTGTGATATATGATCTTTAGCTGAGATTAGAAGATATTCACGATGCTTGAAAGAAAAAGTTATTTAAAATTAATACTATCATTTTTATTTTACTTGAAATGGACTAATAGGTTTTGCTTGAATTGAAATAACATGAGTAATACCAAATTCATCAAGTACTTTGCCTTGTCGAGCCACAATTGCACTTGTGACATAGACACCAGGTAGTATCTAAGAAGTTTCAAAATCTATTTATTTTTATTTTTCATATCGAAATTATTATTACTTCACTCATTCCTTGACCCATAGCTGATATTTACTAGTTCAACATCTGAAAGAAAAAAACAACAGCATTTAGTTCAAATATCTTGTTTTTTTTTTTATCGATTAATAGCATCTTCAAATTCTTGATCAACTTGTTGTTCAAATGGTTTATTCATATCAAAATCATCAGGAAATTTTAATTTAAGTCTTTCAAGTGTTTCATAAAAATAAGGAAATGGTGGTGCACGATAATGAACAACTGCACGTTGTCGATGATATTTTTTTGGTAAATTAAAATCCGTCAAATGTAAATGAAGTGGACATATAATTTGTTGATCGTAGACATCAAGTGCAATACGAACATGTTTCGATAATTGCTATAAAAATAAAAAGTTTATTATTATTTTTTTCTAAAATAAAAATTAATTTATTCAACTTGTTTTGCTGGATAAATTTTATGTTTGATTGGATTAATATACATAGGAACACCGGCAACAAATTTTACTCGATTCCAATATTTATTATCACCAAGTAATGGAGCACATTGACGTAAACAATAGATTTCAACAAAATCCCATGTACCTATAGAAATCATATTGAAATTTTGTACTAAGAAACATAAAACCAATTTTTTAACTTCCTACATGTTGCAGTTTTAAATTCAACTAAAGCAACTTTTAATTCATCATTTGTAGATAACGTTCGATGTTGAATAGTACCTGTGTAAACTCGACCTTGTTTTAATGCATTTGAACTTGCATCAAATACTTCATAGGACTAAAATTGAGATAAAAGATTTGAATTTTGAGTTTTTTATTTTTTTGAAAAAATTTT
Organism: Rotaria sp. Silwood2; assembly: GCA_905329745.1. NCBI lineage: Eukaryota > Metazoa > Rotifera > Eurotatoria > Philodinida > Philodinidae > Rotaria > Rotaria sp. Silwood2. Next base: position 3,568,521 of record CAJNSZ010000004.1, on the reverse strand, counting down.
CTACCAAATATTGTCCATTATACATATGTCTTTCAATCATAATATGATGTGAATCTTCAAGTTTACGTGGAATAGCTGTTGTAATACCACTAAAATTAAATCTATTTATTGAGATTATATGAATATATATTAAGAATAGTCTTTTGAATAGCTTTAATTACTTACTACAATGTTAAATAAGGTTCTTTTAATTTTCGAAATGAACGCATTGCAGTACTTTTAATATCCTCATGTAATTTAGAATTTTGTGTATAAATTAGTAAACCACTTGGTTCACTATGATATATTTTAGATAATCAATTTACCGAACAATAAATAAAGTTTTATTTACTTTGGTGTTCGTACACAAGGAAAGAAATGATCCCATTTAAGAGCTAATCGAAATTGTGGCATATGATATTGAATAGTACATGAACTAGAACTTTTCGGATTAAATTTTCCTTCTACTTCTTCTTCTTCGTCGTCTTGGTTAGTTATATCAATTTTTCGATCCCATGTTTCATCTAAATATGATGATTAAAATAATGAATTATAAAAGCAAATATTATTTATACCAAGAACCATAACACCAGGTGGTTTATTACATACAAGAATTTGTTCATCATGATAGATTGTATTATTTAAAATACAACTAACTAGATCTTTTGGTTGACGAATTGGATTTGCTTGAGATAAATAATGAACATATCGTTGATTTAATTGACAAAGTCGAGGACTGAAGAGAAACAACGAAATATCGTATTATGAATTTGAGAAGGAAATTCAAAAAAAGTTACCAATGTGATATGACACGATATAATATATTCATGCTTACGATAGATAGATACTAATATGGAAAACTAGCAAGGAATTGATCGTTTTAATCACACAAAGTTTCGTACCAATCATATTAAATCTAATGGACATATGTACTTCGCGTGACTAATGATGTCGCTACAAGTCATACAAGTAAACGAAGCAGCTTTTTTGTAACCATGCATTTTCTTCGAGTTTCAGCCATAACAAGTGAGCAAATTTTCAAATATCTGGTAAGTATGATAAATAGGATTTTAATGCATGATTCTATATAACTGTATGATAGATTTTGTTTTGCTTTGAATGTTTTCGGTGTTGATCAATAATTTGAAGATGTGTGAGAGATTTTAAGTATAATCGAAGTAAAAGACGGAAGTGATTTGTTTAAACTGATTAATAAATTAGAAGAAGAATCGTATTTCTTTCGAAGGAATTTTCAATTTAATTTGTGAGCCATGAAAGAAAAAACCAAAACACAACGGTATAATCAAGCAATTGAGTTGAAAGAGAACACAACGAACCTGCTTTTTGTCTACGTCAATGTTATCGTTCGTCTTTTTCAATAAAATACTCTTTTTTGTTATTAGATGTCATTACATTTATTAGTAACCCTTAAAATAAAACATCTTTTTATGAAAATAAAAAATGTGCAACTAAAAATCTTAAAAAAAGAAGATGTCAATTTTATTCTACTTTTTTTTAATGTAAACTAATACCAAGTTCAGTTAAAATAGCAAGAATATCATCACCAAATTGAACAGCATATTGAGGAAATGGTTCATAATGTAATACTTTGTATTATATATCCCTGATAATTAACACAAATACGATGTGTTTGAGCAATATCAACAATTAACTAATCTTTCTCATTTAATCAACAGCATGATACAACATTAAGTTTTTCATTTATACTAACGAGGAAACATAGCGATCAAAAGAACGTTCAAAAAGCTTTCTGAATTTAACAAAACAAAATTCCAGTTTGTAGTGTCTTATTATTGGGAACCCTGTCGTTGATATTTTTGTATTAAATATAATAGACACTTTTGCTTTCGTTTTTCTGATAAACTATATGAATAAGTATTTAATTATTTGTCTTTCTTGTGGTTTATCTTCATGAAAAAATCAAAACAAGAATAAGAGAAGATAGAGATAATCTTGTCAATTTTTACATGAGAAAGGAAAGACACGCAGCAGTGACAAGTGCTATGGGTATAATAGATGGGTCAAATCAGTCTATAAGAAGATGAAGAGAAAAAGAAATTAAATTATCAAGATTTATAAATTAAAAGAAATATGTTCGAAAAAAATGATAGACTTCGAAGCATTTGTTTTATAATGAAAGAGAAGTTCGATTTGTTCTTTTCGAAATTAATTACGCTCAGAATAAATCAGTTGAAAAGTTATGATTGATTAACGTTTTTATTCACTACGCAAGTTGTTCACAAAAAAAAAATAAGTTTCCCTACCTCTACATTTGTCAGCTACATATTTGATTTCACCAGGATCAGAATAACGCTAGTTCAATGGATTGCAATTAAAAAATATTAATTGAGAACAGAATTTCTGAGAAATACTTTATATTAAAGTTTATTTTGTAGAAGATAAAAAATGACAAATGTAGCGATGACAAGTGGATAAGTGAAATGGAAAAAAATAAATAGTAAAATCTTTTTCAAAGGAAGAAATTCATCTAAAGTAAATATTTTTCAAAAATCTAAGTTAGTTGCAATAGAATTGTAAGTAACGTGCGATATAAAAGTCTTTGGAATCATGTCACAGTTTTATTCTCATGAATGGATCATTTTATTGACTTGGATTTTTTATTTGTTTGAAAGACCAAATTCTACAACGTATCAATACAAGAGAAAAAAAACTTATTTCCTTCACTCGAAATATTTATTTCACGTTTAGTTGCATCTCAAAAGCAATGAGGCATAACCAAACTACACTATTTCTTTGGGCTAACTTCCTATGTCAAAGGAATACTTTTCAAAAACATTTTGTTGACTTTTCAAAGCTTCTCAAGGTTCGTTGGTTTCATCTGTGTCGTATTGTTCATTGTTCTACAATATTTGATAATCACATGAGAGTTGTATTACAAGAAAGATTATTCTACTCTATCCCGTGACTAAAACCTATACCAAATACACAATATCAAAGAATTTGAAAAATTTCAATTGTAACTATGATTAATTTGTACTTAGAAACATACAAGCGCTCGATTCTAGTTTGGTCAGACCTCGGATCGGATTACAAAAATTTTACCCATGTCGGATAGTGAAACATACAACATCATAAATTTAGTGACTGAAAATACCACACATTCAAGCTGCAAAAAACTTCGTAAAAATTGCTTCGTACGAGACTTTTATCAGAATGCATGTTAAAGAAAATATTTGACTATGTTAACCAGCTTCATTCATCAGATTGTGCTCTTTCAAACAAAATTGCAGATTGATACGACATTAAGACGTTGAGAAATGATTTTCGGTACTTTTCCAGTGTCTTTGCATGGCATATGAAATTTATAGATATTCAATTTAAGTCTTACACATAGAAAGTAAATAGAATTCATTCAAAATAAAACAAATCAAACGACTGATTAAAAAATATCATTGGATAGGTAATCATCAATCTGATTTTATGAAAATTCAGTTTAGATGAAAAAATCTCATGGTTTTGAAGAAATTTTAATTTCTTGAATAAAAACATATTGCTTTTTAGAATATTTTTCAAGACAAGAAATAGTGTTTTTTTTGTTCAAATTATAATTTTTATAGGATAGTGATTCTCTTGAAAATTATGGACAAAGATTCACTCGAAAATACATTTATGAAATTTGTAAAATTAATATCTATTTTCAATATAATTTCTTCGTTTCGCTGTCAATGCGCATACAGCCACAAGAAATACAAAGGAAAGGATGTTTGAATTACAGAAAAATAAGAACTGCAATCCCATTGGTTATTAAAGTGTGTATGAAGTAGGCATAATTTTTTATGCTTACATGTTTGGCTCACTTCATGTGACCCATTGGTTCGATTTTTTTCAACTAATCGGTCTAGTAATGGATGAGGATGACTTGTTCGATAATTTCTAAAGCGAATCTACTGGTGCATGTGTTCAGATAATTTTTATAAATAGATCAGCTAAAAAGATAACTTGACAGAAAACATAGGCATAACTTGCAATGTCATTCTGTCATATTTTCTGCTTGGCCATTTTAAGTTGCTCTATTCTCTTAGTGTAATAAACTATCGTCGTCTTTATTATAAATGATCAACTTCGAAAACTAAGACTAAACATCTGATGTGACTAACACAGGCGGCTTCACGGCAATCATAAACGTGAATACCGGACATGATCAAAATATTTCAGCTTTTTGTGTTGAAATCAATTCAATAGTAACACTCAGATAAAATTGCAAAGGTCTATGTCTCAACGTTGTTTAGATCAATTTTTCGAGTCACGTTCGTACAACTCTAGAGAATGAACAAAAACTTTACTATTCTGATAGAATAATAGTACGAATGTGACACAAAAAAAATGATCAAAAGATATTGTGAAATAAATCTTTGTAATGTCAACAGATTTCGGCACTAGATTGATTGCAATACAAAAGACTGAAATATTCTTAGTATAGAAAAACGGTCTTATCCATCTTTATCGTTTGGAGGACTTGGTGCCCAAGCTTGGTTAATTTAAGTATTTTGCCCAGCTCTGTTAAAGATGAAATAATTTATTGACAAGCATTATCCTGACCTTCTTGTATCATTGCTGATAGCTAGCATGAATAAACTCAAGCAACACAAGCAAATATTGAGTCATTACACAATGACTTGAAAGCTATTCATTCGATTTAACATAATGGTATGCAACTGTGCCGATGGATTTAACTGTGGCAAATCCATATTTAAATACATAATTAATCAAAAATTTGCACGAAAAAACAATTGAAATGTGACAACATCTACTTTGATCAAGATGGGCGTGTAAAAATATTAGATGAAAAACTTTCTCATTTAGAAATATCATTTGAAAATTAAATTGATATTGATTTTAATAATATTTTAAACGATTGAATGCAGAAAAATCACAATGAAATATTTTAATCAATGCAATATATGTTGAAAATAATCAAGCATTACGAAATCTTATTTTAATATATTTCAAAGCTTAATAGTGTTCATTCTCTAATCTGTCTTTATTCTTTTATTTTCTCAAATATTTTGTTACATAGAAAAGACAAGATGAAATATAGTTGACAATCTACATATTACACATTAATTAAAAAATAATGATAAAGATAAACAGGTGCACAACTAGGTTTTAGATAAAAAATAAAGACAGGAGACAAAAAGAAACACCACACACGCATAATCCCTTGATAGAATTTAAAACATTTAACGGGGACGAACTGAACCGCCACGAACCATTGATGTAGCCCGCAAAACAGTTGATGATTCACGGATTTCACGCTAAAGAAAATTATGTTCAAAGCTATTATTATATGAAGACAAAAAGAACAATTTTACTTACGCCTGGTGAAATTCGGCTTACACTAATAGATGAACGACTTTTAGCACGTAATTTGCCTAATTGATTTTCAGCAATATCGGCACGTTCAGCTGAATCCTCTATAATATTTATAATAAAAATCAAGTAAAAACAAAATACAATTATTTTAAAATTTCATACCGAGTTCTGTTTGAACTTTACGGAATTTGGCCAAATTGAGTGCAGCAATTTCCTCTAAAAAAAATAACATAACCATGAATGACAAATTTCAAAAACATGTGTATACAAACCAGCTTCTTCAACTTGTCGTTTATAAACTTTGATTTTGCCTTGTAATTTTTCTGTAAGATCTTGTAAACGTAATTGATTTTTACGATCTTCTTCGGCTTGAAATGCTAATTCTTTTAATCGTCGATCATTCTTACGTAATTCTTTCAATGTTTCTTGATGACGATGTTGTTCTAATTCAATTTCACTTTCCAATTCATGAATCTAAATTATCAAAAGAATTCTTTGAGTTTTTTTTCCTCTTATTATTTCTTCTTCTATCTACATACACGTTGTTCAAGTTTAGCAATAATACGTTTTCCTCCTTTAAGTGCATTAGCTTCGGCTTCATCAAGACGTGCTTGAAGATCTTTAATTTGTTGTTCAAGACCTTTACGAAGGCGTTCAACTTGTATGGCATGTTCTTGTTCTTGTCGTAATTCTTCAGCAAGACGAGCAGCATCAGAAGCTAAACAATGAAAATACAGTTGTTTTTTTTTCCACAATTGAACCTGTTTCTATTTAAGAAGAAAAACAAAAAAGAAACTAACCAGCTTTCTTAGCACGTTCTTCACTATTTTTAAGTTCAGCAACAGCTTCATCTAAATCAGCTTGCATAGCAGCAACACTGGCTTCTAATTGTCGTTTTTGTGATGACAAATTAGCATTGTGTGTGCTTAATTCACTAATACGATCAGCTGCATCATTTAATTCATTTTCAGCTGCACGACGAGCACGTTCAGCTTGTTCTAATGCTGTACGTAATTCTTCAAGTTCACCAAGTATAAGATTAACACGACGTTCAGCGGCGGCAGCAGCTTCACGAGCTTCATCACGTTGTCGTTGTTCATCTTCAACTTGTTGTTGTAATTCAGTAACTGTTTCTTGTAATTTTTTAAGTGCTTTTTGTAAATCTGCATTGCTACGATTTGCATGATCAAGAGCAATTTCAAGTTCATTGATATCCGATTCAAGTTTCTTTTTCTAGAAAAAAAAAAAAGTTCGATTAGCAAAAACAATTTATGTTTTTCTTTTTGATTCGTACCTGTTTAAGTGCTTCAGCTTTAGCTCGTGATTCAGCTTCGAGACTTGCTTGCATTGAATCCATTGCACGAGCATGATTACGACGTGTATTTTCAAATTCTTCTTCTTTTTCATGTATACGACGATCGATTTCTTGACGTACTGTACTTAATTCCATTTGAGCACGAAGAACTTTAGCTTCTTCTTGTTCAAGTGCAGCTTCAGCTTCTTCTAATGCACCTTGTAATTCTTCTTTTTCCATTTCAGCACGTTTACGAGCTTTATCCAATTCATGAATACTCTTTCCACCTTCACCCAATTGATCCATAAGATCCTTAAATACAAAAGAAGAATTTTGATTATTATTAAATGATTATAAAACAAGTTTTTCTTTTTACTTTAATTTCTTCTGCCAAATTTTTGTTTTCTTTACGAAGTGCTTCAATTTGTTCATGTGATTCTTCATATTGTGTTTTAAGTTTAAATAATTCTGTTGAATAGAGACGTGCTTCTTTTTGTGATGCTTCAAGTTCAATTGTTATATCTTCACATTTTTGTTTCCATTCATTAATTAATTTATCAAATTGTTTCTGTTTCTTGTCCATGGCAGAAGCATCTTAATAATAAGAAAATTTTGATATTTTTTTTTGGCTTTTAGAAATATTAAATTAACTTACTAGCATTAGCACGTTCAACATCAACCATAAGATCTTCTACTTCACCTTGTAAACGAGCTTTAACTTTTTCTAAAGCATTGCATTTAGATAAGGCTGCTTCAACTTGTTCTTCAGCTTCTGTTAATTTAGCTGCTAATTTACGTTTAGCTTCTTCAAGTTCTTCAGCACGAGCCAAGCCTGAAACAATGAAAACAATATTTCTTTTCATCTTTGAATTACTAAGTTTCATATATGAATAGAAAAAGTTATAACAGAATAAAGTTTTTCGCGAAAAATATCCTAAAACTAATTGAAATTTGAATTAAACAAAAAAAAAAACAATGAAATAGATGATAAGTCTAAGTATGTATTAATGTTTGATTTAAACGTCTATTGCAAAAGCAACTATATTTTGAGGGAGTAAGATGTATTTGATGTGTTTCAAAAGTGTTGCATGTGAGTCTTGATATTACACAACTATAGAATATTCTTGAAGAAATTTTTTTACGATTAAAGTTTTATATCGATCGTTGTGTATTGCAAAATACATTTATGAAGAGCTCAAGTATTTCGAAAAGTAGAACTCAATATTGAACGTTAAAAATGACAATTAAAACAATTTGTTTTTTTCTAGTCAAAAATATACTATTGATTTCTCTCTTTTTTCATGAAATAGAAGTATTCAATATTCGATATGTTATGATTTTGGTTCAATTTCTCCAATTTTAGTGTTTATCCATGAGAGATTTTTTTTCAAAACAATAAAACTTACCTTCAGATTCATAACGTGATCTCCATTGTTGAACTTCTGAATTGAGTTTAGCAACTTGTCGTTGAAGATCTGCTTTTCCTTCTTGTTCTTCTTCAAGTTGTTCACGTGCTTGATCAAGATCAGCAGATAAATTACGTAATTGAGCAGCTAAAATTCAATGAATATAATAAAAAATGAAAACTTTAAAATATAAACAAATATAAAAATACTTACTGATTGCACTTTTACCACGTAATTCTTCTTCTAAAGCACGTTTAGCTTCATCAGCTTGTTGTTGTAATGTAATTTTTATTTTTTGTAATGAACTAACTTGATGTTCAAGATCTTCAATTTGTTTAACTAAATCTGAATTTTCTGTAATTAATTTTGTTCTTTGACCAGTTAAATCATTAATTTGTTTAAAGCTATCATCAAGTTTAACTTGTATTTCACTTAATTGTTGTTCAAGTTGTTTCGAAAGTTTTTCAGCAGCTGCTCTACCTTTTTGGGCATGATCAAGTTGTGCACGTAAATCATCAAGTTCAGATTTAATATTTTGTTTTTCTTTTTCTAATTTATTTTTTAATTTTTGTAATTGATCAATTTGTTCACCCATTTCTAAAAAAGAAAAACACCATAAACATTAAGATTTAACTAAAAGCAAAAAAAAAAACTGTTAACACAATTCCTACAGGATTGAAATGTGAAACATGATATAGATGCAGTTGCTAATCATATGGAGACTGCTTTATCCTATCTATTTTGGGATATATTTCTTTATCATTGTTTTATATTATCCTTTAGAAATGCAACGATGAAGTAGTTAGTTCATATTATAAAACGAAATGTTATTCATACACGCTCTTTAATCGTATATCGAGAATGTCTGTCATGGTCTATGAAGGATCTAAATTTTAACCTCTATACTTGAACAATATTTTTAGATCGTATTTCAGAAAAACAAAACAGCAACAAATATTTACCATTAACAGCATCTTGATGTTTCTTTCTTAATTGTGCAGCTGTTGCTTCATGTTGAAGATTAGCTTCTTCTAAATCACGACGAAGTTTAGCTAATTCACTTTCACGTTTTTTGTTCATTTCAACTTGTGTTGATGTAGCACCACCAGCTTCTTCTAATCGATCATGGACTTCATCAAGTTCTCGTGCTAGATCAGCTCGTTGTTTTTCTGTTTTTGTTCTAGATTGTCGTTCATTTTCAAGTTCTTCTTCTAATTCTTCAACACGTGCTTGTAATTCTTTAATTTTTTTACCAAGACTTGATGCTTGTCCTTGTTCATCTTCAAGACGGCTACCCATTTGTTGAATTTCTTGTTCTTTACGTTTAAGATTTTCTTCTAATTCACGTTTTGATTTTTCTATATCTTCAAGTGTACCTTGCAATGATTTAAGATCTGTTTCTAATTTACGTTTTGATTTATCTAAATCAGCACGTCCTTTCTTTTCACGTTCTAAACCATCTTCTAGTTCATCTAATGTTTGTTCAAGTTTTGATTTAAGTTTATTTAAATGATTAACTTTATCTTCTTCAGCTTGTAATTGTTCACTTGTTTTAGCATTTTGTTCTTCAAGTCGTTTACGTTCACGTGTTAATTTAGCAATTGTTTCATCTTGTTGTGCCATTTCATCTTGTAATGTATGAATTTGATTATCACGTGTTTTACATTCATTTTCTGATTTTTGTAAATTTAAACGCATATCATCAATGTCTTTCTTTAAGCCATCAATGTCGTGTTCAAGTTTTTTGCGTTTATTATTTAATTCAGCTGAAACTTCTTCTTCTTCATTAATACGATCTTCCATATCTTTAACTTGTTGTTCAAGATCAGCTTTTTGTGTTACTAATCGTGCAAGACGTTCTTCAGCACCAGATGTATTTGCTCGTTCAGATTCCAATTGTAAATACATATCATTTTTTTCTTAATAAAAAAACACAAAAAAGAAAATAATTAAAAAACCAAACTAATGAATTTTAATTTATAAATTACCTTTAATTAGTTTAGCATTATTTTCTTCAGTGTCTTTACGTAATTTTTCTTCTTTTTCAAAAGCTTCTTTAAGTGCTTTATATTCATCTTCAAGTTTTTTCATTTCTTCTTCTTGTCTTGCAACCGATAATAATGGTTTAACTTTTGTATATAATTTCCACCATGGCCAATTACGTAATGATAAGTATTTACGAACATTACGTTGTAATATTCCTAATGCTATACGTTGATCTAACATTTTCTTATATTCTTTACGCATAATATAACCACGAATTTGTCCTTGTAATGTTGCAATAATTTTGCTTAATGCTATATCACGCATATCTTCAAGTTGACCTAAGACACCAGCTTTAAAGAATACTTTAGTTATACCTAATCGATATAATTCATCAGATAATTGAATATCTTTAATAATATTTTCTGTTGCTTTTTTAGCATCAACAAATCCTTTTGGTATAGCATTGGGTGCCAATATTGAATAACGTTGTTTAAATTCAGAATAAATCATACGATTTGGAAAGCCTTTACGACAAATACGAATACCTTCAAGTACACCGTTACAATGAAGTTGATGAAGAACCAAATGTGAATCAAGTACTCCTCCGGTTTTAATTTCATTTGGAATAATACAACGAACGAAATGTGGATGAGTTTGTTTCAAGTTAGTCATCAATTTGTTTAATTGTTCCTGAAAAACAAATATTTGTTGTAGTTAAAGAAGAATCAACATGTATTTTATTAGATGTTAGTAAAAACTTATAACAATTTTCATATTTTGTAATGTGTCTGTTTTTTTCATACGGATACCATAAGCAAAAACTACTATTATGTATTATTGTTGATATCATGAAAGCGATTTAACCTGTTATCAAGTAAGAGAAATACATCGGTACTGTTTCATAGATTATTTTCAGTTGTTATCCAAGAGAATAGAAAGAAAAAAGTCAAAACGAATTTTATCAATTGCACTATATTGATGCACATAGTGCAAATTTTTTAAATTAGATAATTTTCAAGTCAATGGTTGCAAAGTTTCGAATTCTCATATATGAAAAACTGGTTTTTGCTCGAACGTTGATGTTTTGATATCGCAAAGGGTTATAATGGTACGTTTTACTGATAGTTTGTTTTGATTTCTTTGCATTTTTCTTACTTGACAATAGGTGAAATTTTATTATGAAGGCTAAAAATATAACTTGCCAGTAGTATTTGTTTACATTATCTGTATGAAAAAAACTTTAAATAAGCTTCTACCTCAATTCAAAAAAACAACCTCAGCTCATTCGAGAGAACCAAAGCAGAAATTTTCAACTTTTTTGTATCTTAGTGCTATCTATAGCCCACCCTCTATGTCTTATCAAAATTATTCAGGCTGCTTTAGGACATTTTATGCGAGTGAGTATCACATACAGTAGTTCTTCCAAAATCTTTTGGAGTATTTAGATACACTATTCTCTATATGAAAAAGTTATCATAGGATTTTGCAAATAAAACTATTACTCATATTTATGATAAATCTGTTGCGAGTCATTATCATCGTTTGAGAAAAAAGTAATTAAACATGATTGTTTTTAGACTAGGAGTTATTTTTTAATCAAAGCATGACGGTAAAAACTCGTATTCTATTGAATTCATAAACTAGATACATTTTTCTTCATGTATAATAGCTCAGGAAATTCCGTTGAAAAGTTAACTTATCGAAAACATGAAACTAGCTTGGTGTAGGATTTAACATTGCGTCAAGCTCACCAGTTTTTAGTACTGGTATTTAATTTAAATTATTGAAAGAAAAAATACTTACACGGTGAGTAGCTGAAATAGTTTGCATACTGCCACCTTTCTTTTTGAGGCCAGTCTTACCACTACCACCTTCTTCTTCAGCAACATCAGCAAACAATGTACTTAACATGGCATTCTTGGATTTAGCAAAGAGAAGAGCACTAAAAAAAACAAATAGTATGTTAATTAAAAATAAAAATAAAAATTTTCATGTTGTTAACATACACAGTAGTATTAATAGGATCTTTATTCTTTTCAAGCCAACCAGTTGCTGTATATGGAACAGAACCAGCATAATGATGAATTTCAAAATGTGCTTCTGCTTTGCCTTTAGCTGGTTTTGGTTTACCGAATTGTGGATGTTTACCCAAATGATTATTATAAAGTTTTTCAACAAATGTTTTGTCTGTTGCTTTTGGTACAATACATTCTTCTTCAAGAATGGATAAAATACCCATAGGCTAAAATTACATAAATATATAAAAATTGAAATAATAATAATAATAATATAAAAATCTTACTTTCTCAATGAGATCAATACAAGCTTGTAAATCCATACCAAAATCAATAAATTCCCATTGAATACCTTCTTTCTTATATTCTTCTTGCTCTAAAACGAACATATGGTGATTGAAGAATTGTTGAAGACGTTCATTGGTATAATTAATACACAATTGTTCGAATCCATTGTACTGAAATTTGAATAACAAAATTTTTAAAATTTAAAAAAATCAATTAAATACTTACATCAAAAATTTCAAAACCAGCAATATCGAGTACACCAATAAAATATTGTCGTTTAGCTTTAACATCGAGTGTTAAATTGACACGATCGACCAACCAACAAAACATACGATAATAGATCTAAAAATATAATTCAAGTAAATTGATTATTTTAAGATATAATTTAATTAGAATTCATTAAAGAACATACCGATTTCGAAAGAGCACCGATTGAGTTTACAACTTGATCCTTATTTTGTCCTTTGTTAACATATTCATTACCGACCTATTTGGAAAATTAATAGTTATTTAATATAAATTTAAAAAAGCAATATTTTACCTTTATACGTGGTTTGAGTAAACCTTTGATAAGTTCGGCTGCTTCAACACCGAGAAGATGTGCAACCTTCTCGCAATCTTCTGTAGTATCAGCTTCGGCTTGGTCTTCACGAGGTCGTTGTTTCCATTGAGAATTACCAAAATGCATAATAGCTGCTGTACATTTGTACATATTAAGTTTTTCTTCCTATTATTCAAAAAAAGAATTATTTTCGTTAGTTTATCATTAAATTTTAAACAAACAAACCCGAGTAAAACCAAGAATATCAAAAGCTTCATCAGTAATTCTCATTTCGTCAGCATCATCAACATTATCAATAGTCAAAACACCTTGAGATACATTATGATATTTTCCTGGATCATTAACAATAAGACATTCCTCTGAAAAATAAACATTTTCGATTTGTATTTGAAATTTTCTCAATAAATCTTACTGTGATAATCCGGAAAAGCATTTGAACATAATTGATAGAAAATATGATAGGTACGTTCAGCTACAATGAATGATTAATTAATTTAGAAATAAAATAAAAGATAAAATTTCGAATCAATATAGTACCTGGTTGCTAAAAAACAAAAAAAAGATAGTTTTCAAAAAGATTTTTCTATAATAATTATTCATACCTGAAAGATGACACGAGCTTTTTCAAGTAAATATACTTCAATATCAGCACCTGCAATTTTGCCTGCGTTACCAAAGTGAATTCGAATAAATTTACCCTGAAAAACAAATAAATCAAAAACAATAAATAAATATCTATTATCCTATTTCATCATTGAATAACAAATAAATACATGCTTATAGTAGAAAATATGCTTTATGCAAAATAATATTAAGAAAAACATGCCAGAATAATCTGTTAGTATAACAGTTAATTAATAGAAGAAGATTTCGTTTAATCTTTTTTTTGTATTATTCAATTCATCCACTTACAAATAGTGATGACTTTTTTTTTCGTACGATTTTAGTATTACTCAATGTTTCAAGAACATAAATATTTTGAGAAAATTTCTTTCTTAAGTGTAGCACTATTGACATGATGTTATTGTAGATTGACACATTATATAAAATATGTATAATGTGTTTTCACATGCTTTAGAATAAATAATATATGCCAAAGTTATTAAAAATAAAACCATGTTTAAAAAAGGGATGATTAAACGTGCAACAATTAGATATAATTCTTAATTTTAACTTACGAAACGAGATGAGTTATTGTTACGAGTTGTTTTAGCATTACCGAAAGCTTCAAGTACAGGATTCGATTGAACAATTTGATCTTCGAGGGTCATTGATTTCTATAATGAAGAAAATATTAGGTGAGCATGCATTTATAAATGTGTGCTTTTTCATCAGACCTACGAGATAGGCAAGAGACATATGGTAGTGTAGGGTTAATTAGGATAAAATCGTGATTACGTAGGTTAATATCATGAAAAAACAACCATTCAGGCTCACCTCTCCTCTGTCAGAAACTTATTTTTGCATTAGAACAACTGATCTGACTGAAAATTTCAGAGAATGTAAGTTTGATTTGTAATAGTTCACAGTAAAAGTTTCGGTCGTAAATATTGAATTGTTCCTGAACTAAATAAATGTCAAGGATCAAAAAAGTAGATCTCCATGTGATCAGGATTTCTCCTCCAAATTTAATGATACAGATTTAGTGTTGGCTTTAAAATGCAACTAAAACTCATTGCTACAAGTTAACTAAATTCAATATTTCAAAATATTGTTTATTTACTTCTGAGAAAATTTTTTCTCTAGAAATTCGAAAAAATTAGGTGTATCTATGAAAAAACATTCATTATTTTTCAAAAGCAAGTTGAAAAATGAAAAGTCCAGCTTTGTTAAATTGTAGAACGCAATAGTCTCTTCAATTACAAGCCTTCTCGAGCTTTCTAGCGCTGTACAACAGTCAAGAAATCTTTGACCTAAGAACAGAAAACAAATAGAGTAACCTATTTTGAGAAAAAACGCGAAAATTTGTATTGTATTTTTACTCAAGCTTCTTTCTTAATAAGACAGTATAGAGAACAAACTGTGAAAAAGCATAATGAAATCGAAAAATCATATTCATTTCCAAAGTAGAAAATGACAAGTATCGAACTGTATCAAAATCTTAAAATCAAATTTTTCGATGAAAATCGTGATTTCTGACAGGGAAAGATGAGCTTTAAATCATATGATAAAAACACTTCGATGTGATCAAAATATAATATGAAAACAATGGAAATGGTGTATATGATCAAATCTAACTTTGTAGTTTAATGAATTCCAAGTTACAATTTATGAAGAATTATATCGTTCTTAACGATGTATCTTATATTAGAAAAAAGATGAACATAACTAGTGAATTCTTTTTTAGAATAAGTATTAAAAGTAAACTTTAAATACATTACTTTTCCTTCGTCTTTTTTAGCACTTGCAGCAGCAACCAAAGCAAAATATTGAATGACTTTTTTGGTGTTTTCTGTCTTTCCAGCACCTGATTCACCTGTGATTAACATTGATTGATTTTCACGATCTAAACAAAATGAACCGATGTTATCAATGTCAATTTTTTTTTTTTATTCAACTAGCTTCTGTATTTATTAACATTCTTCTCATTGGCATTTTTCAATATTTATTTAGATTTATTTTATTTTATTTTGATTTAAGAAACAATTTTCTTTTAAAATTTTATGATACAATTATTATTGATTTCTTTTTGTTTTATAACTTAGTGTATAGGACTGATTATGGAGATAATTACTTCTTGTCAATCAACATTATGTCAACAGCAGACAACCTCTTCTCATTAATAAATCGTTATCGTTCTTGATGAATATATAATTTTGTTGTACTAGCAGTGATTGCATAGCGAACCATTTTAGGAGATGCTTATTTTAGCTCTCATGGCTTCTTTCATATATCTTATTTATCTTTCTAGTGCCTGTCTTGTTATAGTGTTGAAATAGTGCTGTTGTTGTTGATAGACAGTGGATAATGTAACTGTCTTTTTCTCCTACACAGTCTGTACAAGAATCAGTAAAGCAATGTATGATACTGATTCTAGATTTTCAGGTATAGAAACTATCATTAATTTTCTCTATTGCTCGTACGATATTATCATTTGAGATGGAAAAACAAAGATATTTAATATATTTTTTACTTACCACGAAGCATATTTGAATATGCATTATCAGAAATAGCATATAAATGTGGTGGTACTTCGGTACGTTTTTTACCACGATACATAAGTACTGCCTTCAAAGTATAGATTGGTAAACGTTTGTATGGATTGATGGCAACACAAAATAAACCTGAATAGGTCTAGAAAAATAAAATAATGTTTAAAATATGAATAAAAAGACATATTAGATAGAATATTATGATACATACATAAATGAGCCATCGTCCATAACGATCACGTAAATTATGTAAGACAGAAGCATCATTTAAGTATGTTAAATTAGCCATATCGTCGCAGCAAGTAAATTTAGGTGGATTCATCTGTTGAATATCATCCTTTTTTAATGTAAGGGACTAAATAAAATATTAAATAAAAAATATATATATTTGTTTTACATAATTTTTCTGAGTTTACATACGTCTCCTTTAGATGTTTTGACTGTTACTTCTTCACCTTTTGTAGCAGTAATTTCAGCAGCAATGAATGACTCTTTTGGATCGGGTGCCCAACATTGCTTTTTACCATCGAAAGGTTGAGCTTGAAGTTTGATACGTTCTTCAGTTGGTATCGTTAAAAATGTTAGTGTTTCTTTTAATTCCGGATCATTGGGATCATAGATAATACTATAAAGAAAAAATGATTATACTATATCATTTCTGATATATTTTTTACCCTTCGATCGACATTGTTGTTTTGAAGAATTCTATTTAATACAATACAATACAATTTATAATATAAGATATTTCGTATTCTTAGAGCTTACTGATAAATCTTTGTGTCTAGCTTTGTCAACTTGATCTATGCAACGTTCGTAGTTCGACTTGTGCGAAACACTTGTTCTGTTAAATAGCAAGGAGTTATATAGCTTCTTTGTTGGTGGTTGAGAAAAAAACGATTATTGATAAGAAATAGATCTATTTTCTCTCTTTTTCTCTCTCTCTTACCAAATACATAAATATACTTTCGTTGGTTGGCTAAACTAAACTGGATAAATGTCCAAAATTGGCCCTAGTATTTTCTAGACGAACAACAATAACTCACTGGTTTTCCTTTTCTTGCTCTACCGATAATCGAAAGTAGCAGAAATTTCAACACTGATTATACAATGATAATAATGATTAGCTAGAAAAACGCACAAGTAGAAAAGAAAAAACTTCATCGACACATCTTTTTTTCCACATATGGTATTTATGGAAACGTACAAAACAAGTAGCTGGTAAATTCTACAGGCATAGAGTAAAAACTAAGTGCAATGAATCTACATTGTACATTTATGGGATGAACAAATAAATAGACAGCAGAGAATATTTGTTTATATCTTTTCTGTATTCAATAATCATTTCATACATCCATCGACTTTTGTCACATGCTCAATTGAATCAAGCGAGCACTTTTATATTTTTTATTTATTGTTTCTTTATCATAGAGCAAGTATACCAAATAGTACTTTCAAATACAACATGAATGTCTAACACAAAAAGAATACTATTAATTTATTTTCTTGTCAACATAGAAAAATAGAAGAAACAAACTATAATATATAGAATAGATCACAAAGTATATTCAAGATTATATAAATGAATTATGGATACAAATATAGATGATAAAAGCCTCCGACAATCGTAGGCAATCGTATCAGATAGAAAAATTTAATTAACTGTTATTTGTATGTATCTTTCTATTAATGATTAGTACGATATTTTAACAAAGAAAATTAAAAAATGTACTACGTTCTAATTTATAATCCAACTAATTGTCTTTCGTTATCGAAAATGAGAATAGAATTTCTTAATTATTCATTAATATTACTTAAATAATCTGACTGAGGTATCAGCAAAAAAAGCTAATAATATGCTTTTTTAAGGTTAATCCAAAGTCTATTTGCATAACTCTATATACAATTATTTAATCAATCATTACAAGTACCAGTTGTGCTTGAAGCGATCACAGCAATTGATTCCATTAATCATTTTTCATCAAGGATACGCTACATATGTCTATAAATGAAATTTGGAAGATATAGATTAGCTTTCTAATATTATTCAAAAGAAAAAATGACAAATTTAATTCGAACATGTTCATAAAGTTGTTAAGAATAGTTTTAATTTTTCTAATTATTGGTATCGATGACAAGCTTTACTTTAATGTCAGGCTGCACTGGTAAATAGTTTTTATGTGCTTTTACATAATAAGCTTTATTAGTGTTGATGACATGATGGACATATTACCCGCTTGTGGTTTTTTTTTCTAATTCTGTTGATGACATATAAACGACCGAAGATAGATCAATGAAATATTTACCCTTACTACGCTTAAGCTGCTCTTGGACTTGCAATCAATTAGACTTTAACTAGGAATATTGACAGTAACAGACTTTTCGTATCTCGAACAATGTCACATAAACATTTCATACGGGCCAAATTAGAAAATTAGACTGTGTAAACATTCTAATATAGAAACAAGATTATCTCAATAAGTAGACATGAGATATATTCGTTATTATTTATTACATATGTCAAATAAGTATTAGTTTTAGACTAATGCTAATGCTTTAATCATTAGTATTAAAACTAATCTTAATGTTTTGATAGTGTTTGCATTAGAATTAATTAATATCAAGCTGTTAGTATTAAACTAGCATTATTTTTAATCCTAATACAGATGCCTCTCTAAGTCTATGCCTCTGGAAATTCATCTTCGAAAGCTTCCGATAACAGAACACAAGTTCTTTTTTCTATACACCGAACCGAAGTACGTTTTATTTCAAAAACAAACTAAAATGCTCGGTGTTAGAAACTTCTGAACTTAGAGTACCCGAGACGTAGTCGTCGGAAATCTATATATTCGAATTAAAAATAATTTCTAATTTAATGCTAACCGGTTGGCAGTAAGTAATTTTAATATAAATAACAACAAAACATCAAGGTTAATTTCAATACTAATGCTTAAAAGCATTAGCATTAATACTAATAAATGCTAATACTTATTCTAATATAACATCTCTCTTGTTTACCATAATATAGTTATCTATTTTATGAAATCAATAATAATAGCTGTTATTTAAAATATAAATTATTATTAAATGAATTTGAAATAAATATTAGCGCAAGAATATTTTGTGTACCATTTTGTTATTGTTCTTTTTTTGTTCTTTAAATTTTTATATATACAAAAAAATGCTTTTATTAAGTTTAATAGTATTTACCAATTTATTTCTAATACCTATTTTGTTTCATCCATTTAATGTTTGTCGACATTTTATTCATATTGGTCATGAACCATATCATGGTGAATATCTTCGAACTAATTCATATGAATCCTATTTATACAAGATAATAGAAAATTCGAAATCTTATATACATATTTCTACATTAATTAAATCTGAGAATATTTTTCAACGATTATTTAATTTTTTATTTAAAACAAATAAGAATTTATCTAAGAAAATGTTCTATCCAAATTTAATAAAATATACTAAAATGTATATGTACGAACATGATTTATCACCATTTATTCAATCATTTTTAACAATGTATATTTCTTATTTTTTACTGACTTATTTTTCATCACTTGTTCATGTTTATCGAATATCATTTAAAACAAAAGAGAAATCTTCAAATGATATTCGTTATAGTGCTAAACAATTAATAGAATCAACTTATATACGATGGATTATTCATGCTTTATATTGGAAATTTATTGGTGTTATTATTTCACATATTTTTCATGTTATGTCTGTAAAAATTCTAATGCAAAGATTATTTATTTCTTATGAACATTTTCATCTTAACCAAGATTTAATTTATAGTTCGTGGAATTTTCAAAAAAATATTAAATTAATTTATTATAATGAAGGATGGAAAGTTTTTTTTAGTGGTATTATATCACGATTGATTTATGAACTAGGTAAGTGATAATACAAAGAAAAGGTCTATGTTTTCGTTTCATTTCATTTAATTGTAGTAGATAAGTTTAGATATAGTAGTTAATTATTGAATCATCTTTATTAAAAATTATAGATATGTAATTCATAAATCAATTTTAATATTATCAAGAGAATGTTTGAGACTTTATCAAGTAAGATAGAAATCGATTGTTACGAACACAAGACTTGAAAAAAAAAAACAACTATTTTAAATCAAACGCTAAAACTGCATTCTCTTTTGCATCTAGTAATATTATATTTCTATCTTTTGAATAAAGTTACATTAATATTTCTAGTTCTCAATATGAATTAGTTTAATTTTGCTTCGTGCGTTATATGCGAAACTATTAATAATAGAAAAGTAAACAGTATTTTTTTAAAGTCTTTGTATATGCAAAGACGATAATCGAATAGTATACTGTTTTGTTTATCAAATATTTAGTTAGCCGTAGAAAGACTAAGCAAAAGAAAAAATATCGAGTGGATAAATATAGAGCAGAGAAAAGACGCTACAAAAAATATAAAAAAGGAAATATCGAAACTGCAAAAATATTGAAAAAGCTAGTGGGCTGTCGCTTTGAGTAATGCAATTCGTGGATCGAGTGCCCATATCTGGGTAGGCATGTGAAAAGTAACGATTTGTGGGAGACACAATCCTCATTTTCAACAATACGATTCATAAAAAATTTCAAAAAAAAAAGATGCATTTTTGATACTGTTGTTTAATAGCGATGTCTTTGATCGCATAGTTGATTACTGTTTCTAGTAAACCATCAGCAATGTGTCAGAGAAATACAACCCAAGGGTCGGGTACCTGTGCAGTATTCTAGTGCGGGTGTAGGTTTCTTTCTTCTCATCAAAACGCTACGCCCACAACCAACCCTCAGGTTTAGGCACAGGAGTAAAAACAATCCAAAACAGTTGCTATTTATCTTGGTATAGATAATCTTGGTGAACAATGTTATGATAGTCTTATAAACATAGTGAAATATTTAGATGGTTTGTCATTTACAATTGCTAAACGGAAAAAATGATACTACATTATTTTCTTCTTTCTTTTTTTTATTTCTTGACTTGCGTGTGATCTATGATACAATGTTAGTATTATACAAAAAAATAAAGAATGTCTTGTTAGCTGAAATTTTCGATATTTTTTTTTTCATTTAGATAAAACGGGTGGGCCACAATAAATTGCATTAAACATTTTTTACTTTTTTTCGATCATTTTCCGTTCATGAAACATATTCATTTATATATTAAAAGATACAGATCTTCAAACTCTAAAAACCTATTTACTTTGTTTTTCAAATAGGTTTTCCTTGTTGACGTTTAATTGGAAAGATTCATATCTACTCAATCATTCAACTGAGATTTTCTTTTTTCGGCTGACATTTATCCATTAGTGCAAGCTTTTGCTCATCAAGGCAAACGCTAAAAGTAAAGTGTTTAACACCAATTGACAGAGAATATTGTGCTCTATCCTTCCATCACATGTTCAAGGCCCCTAGTGTTGTTTCTCAGAAGACAAAGACTCGGAAATAATATCTTACGTCATTTTTGGGATGCATTTGGAAAAGTCATGCTGTCAAAATCTAGATTTCCTCTATGAAACGTCCAAAATCATGTTATCGAATGTAGAATTAAATTCAAAACAAAATAGTGTAGCTGTTAAATTGAAAAATGAAGAAAACTTAGGTTATTTTGAATAAAAAAACGAATTATGATCTAAGTTCATTAGAAAAGCTCTTTTTCGTTGCTTTCAAATTTTTTCTTCGAAACTATTTCCTTCAAATATTTTCTCTAAAATTCTGAAACATGCAGCCAAACGTGCAGAATTTTACGGAAATTTTGTGACATCATTTTTATTTCACCTAAACCAATTTTTTAAAATTTTCATAATTTTTTTTGTTTTGTTACAATTGCAGTTGAATGATTGAATAGATATGACTCTTTTGCAATTAGACGCCAATAAGGAAAACTTATCTGAAAAGTCAAATGGATAGTTTTTTCAAGTTTGAAATTCTGTATTTTTTAATATATAAATGAATATTTTTCATGAAAAGAAAATGAACGAAAAAAAAAAGTAAAAACATTTAGTGCAATTTATTATGGCCCATATGTTACTTCCTTTTGGCCGTTCTACAGCATAGCAAATATTTAAATATGTTTCACGAAAATACATTATGATAGAGAAATAGGTTTTTCTTTTGTATTTTCAGAGAGAATTGTATAAATTTTATAATCAAAAGTCAGATAATAGTTAGCTATTTTAAATAATTAATTATTATTCTTTTACTTTTGATATCATAATTTAACTTTGAACAGTTCACCAGTTTTATCATACTACATATAGATTATGTTTAAGGTCTCAACAATCATTCATTTGATTCTTCCTGACATATCAAACAATACGTTATAGTCTATAAAATGGACAGTCACAAGATCGATAGAAATCATCTATAAGATATTTATGTTTCTTTAACCTTGTTCAATCTCGTTACAATCTGTTTATTACGAAAAGATAAGATTTAGAATGAAAATGACAAATCAAGTTCATTCGTTCCGACTCAATCATACATAATCGAATTTTCAAACAATCGTTTATTTCTTATGTAACCATAAATTTACATTAGTTTTGTCTAAAATCAAATCAATATTAACGATTGAAAAATTGCAATATTCTTTTGTTTTGTTTATTGCAGGTATCACTCTGTTACCTCGTTTAATTTGGTGGCCATTTCGTTCATTTTTTTTTCATTCTACAATAAAATCTTATTTTCGTGCATCATCAATCGAACTTTATTTTATTCAATGTGTATGCGAAAATTTTTTTCGATGTTTTTCTGTCTATCTTCAAATATTTGCTCGCATAACAACATTAGACATTGTCAATCAAATGCATGAACATATCAATCTAAAGAAGTATCCTCTATTATCACTATTACGCCATCATCATGTTAAACAACCTTGGCCATTTCTTCTATCCATGAATGTAATTGATGCAAGACTAATTACAAAAGGTTTATCTATATTTCTTCGACAAGCTAATTAAGACCAAAAACCGAAGATAATCATAAGCCACATTTTTTTTTTCTTTTATGTTTATATTTCATTATTTTTATAAAATAATAATAACAAAAAAAAGATCTATATGACAAAAGACAAAAACCAAGGCACTCTTTGTTTTTGTTAATAAACTAAAAAGCAAAGATATTCTATTTGCATATATGAATTTCAACAAGCTTCTGACACGTCTGACATTGTACAGAACAACACCATATAAATTTACAATTGCACTTTTCTTGCATATGTTTTCGTATAGTATTATAACCTCGTCCACAACACATTGTTCCACAACCATCAGGACCATGACTTGTTCGATTACATTGACGACCTTTCGTACCCAGTGATCCAATACGTCGATTATATTCACAAAAATTTGAATCTTCAAAATATATTAAATCATCTTTAGTTGGTCCAGCAAAACGACGATCACGTGAACGTAATTGTCCTAAACGACGTTGATATCGTACTTCAACAGCACTATCATATTTTTCTTTTAAAAATGCACCAATTTCACGAAATGTTGGTAATTGTTGATAACATGTTCGAAGACTAAAGTATTCATTTTTATGTTAAAAGAAAAAAAAATTTTTTGTAATTTAAATCTTTACCTGCAAGAACCACTTACGCCATGACATTTACAAACAACACGTGTTAATCGATAAACAACCTTAAAATAATTAAATAATGAATTAATAATTGTTTTTTTATTTTTCTATTTACTCTTCGTCCAACTTCATTATTATGCATATTCATTTGACGTCGTATTCTATTACGTCGTAGAGATTTTCGTTTTCGTTCTTGATATTTTGTTTGATTTGTATTTATAAGTAAAACAGAAGAATCAATTATATTCGGATTAATTTCTTTTTCAGGTGTATCAACAAAATCTCGACCAAATCGATAACCATAATCAACATTATCACCACAACTATTTACAAAAGTCAAAAAATAAATAAAACTTTTTTTGTTGAAAATATTCATTTCATTTACCCTCCCCATGTCCAATCACGTGGTAAATTTTTCGGTCTTGCTGTTCGACTACATGTACATGATTTTAATAAACCCTGTTTACAAGCTCGACTAACAGCATATGTAACACCTGCCGAGAGCATTGCATGAGCAAATGCTGTTTCTCGATTAGCTAGAAATTAAAAAAATAATAAAAATTATTGTAATCGAATTTTATTTATTGAGCAAAACAAAAAACGAAAACGAAATAATTTACCATGATAAAGTATAGGCCCAAAAACAGTTCCATCTCGTACTGTTGAACAATTCCAATGACGATCTTGAAATTGATGTTGACATTCCTCAATACCTTTACTTGCACCTATACAAAATAAATATAATTCCATTTTCTTCTAATAAATAAATAAAAACTAAAGAATTCTACTACCTTGAATAACAACAGGCATATGATCAGCATGTAATAAACATATTTGTTTTTGACCAACAGTTAAACTTTTTAATGTCGATTGACAATATAATGATGGATCATCATCGATTTCATATTGATGATCAGAATTAATAAATGTATATGAAGATAAAATATTATTATTTCGACGTTCAAGACCAATATTCCTAAAACAAAAACAAAATATTTATCTCTATATTTTATCTATTGATTTCTTTTCTTTTTTTACCACCAAAGATCATGTTTAATCATCCCATCGATCAATTGACATGAACAAAACAATGAATACAAAAGAATTATTATCACCTTCATTGTTATGAGTAGTATTTTATAATGACATATTATTCTACAAATACAAACCAATGAAGATTACCATATAATATCAATGAGCTGTTCTTTCTAATCCGATATTCATCGATCATATGAAGACAGGTGCCGATCGTCAACTGATTATTGAGCGGCACGATATCACAAACAATCGTGTATTTGGACAAGGTCAGCACTCGACACTAATCGTGTCGACATACAAACCGATCGGGCACTTTTGATTTTTTTTTCTCTTCTACTGAAACAAACCGTGTTAGAATGGATTATGTAAGTTTATATGTATATTGTTTCCATCGATATGATGATAGATTTATTCTTTTTATGTATCAAACAGTTACACATGGTCAATCAACAATAGACAAACAACTGTCAATCTAAAAACAGTTCTTTTCTTGTTTTTTAGAGTCTATTCTCATCATATACAAATATATTATAAGAAAAAGAAAAAAACTGTTAATAGCATGTCTACAATTGTCCACATCGTCGACAGAAAAAAAAAATAACACTCAGTTCGAAGAATAAAAGGTGTTACACTCATCAACTTATTCAAAATGTATTTATTTATAACTCATATCCACATACGTGCCTTTTTCTCGTTTTCTTTTTCGTTTTGAATATGAAATGAAAACAAACATTCATTGAATGTATACTCAAACTGTAAAACAATTTTTATATTATATTTATACATATTGAAAAGAATCGTTTGATCATTACGACATGGCTCAATTTCAAGGAAAAAATAATAAATATCTACAGAAGTTCATTTACTCATTTACATATCAATCGACAGAAAAAAAATAAATTCAAAGTTTCATATATCATGTCAACTCAATAAATTAAAAATGACTTTCAAATCATCTTTATGATTATCATCTATTCAGTTCATTGCACACATAGATACACATACAGACACATATTCTATGAATAATGTATAGAAGAGATTATTCTCACTTCTCAATTTGATATAATACCGCCAATTGTTGACTTGTTCATTCACAGTTTTGATTTAGATCAGAGAAAAAAGAAAAGAAAAACGGGATATACAATTCACAGTTTTGTTTTTTTGTTTTTTATTTTATCAAAAAACAAAATTCTATGATAATGATATTTTCCCATCGGCAAACATATTTTACCAGTTGTCATAAAAAAAAAACACGAAATTCTACATTTAGGTATTGAATTTCTAGATCCAATGACAATGACGTGTTAATCGAAAGTAAACATATATATGCTTAGAAATCTCTACTCTTGTGTTAATTTTAACATGAGCTTATATAGATGTGTCTTCAAATTGTGTATATTTAAGGATATTACTTTTGCATTACTTGATAAGACCATGATATAGAAAAAGCAAAAAAAAAAAGATTTTTATATTACATCATTAATCCGACTTTTCTAATTTTTCGAAGAATAAATGTTAAGACTTAATCTTCCGTTTTGATTGATTGAAAAATCAATGAAAGATTAAAAGGATAATTAAATGAGTAAAAAGAAAAAACTTACCAATGAGTTAATTTTAGTTCGATCGATAATGATTAAAAAAGGTATGCAAAAAAATCAATTATGTAGTACAAACACGAGTATTAGAATAACAGTCAGATCACCTCTGTGAATTGTAATGGCAAAGATGTTTGTTCAACTCGATATATGTGTGTGCGGATATATATATATACGTGTGTATGTTGATTTCCTTTTCTTTTCTTACTCTCTTGTATTCTCTTCGTTCTTTCGCTCTTTCTTGTTCTAATCTATTTTGTACATATGTGAGACGTAACCACATACTCATGCGAGAGTAAAAAACTAATATCAATAATAATAATAATAATAATAATAAGACAAAGACTCTCTGTTAAGACGGATTTATTGACATGTTCTTTTATTTCCGGCTTTGCTCATTTATTTTTCATAATAGGATAAAAATGATTCATAATGATGACAATTTGCAAAGCCATAAATGTTGTTAATACGAGTCAGACCTTGATAAAATGAGACAATCAATCGATGACATATGATATTTGGACGTGTATTATTCTTAATACTTACGTTATTCCACACACTAAGATTGATCAGAGAGAAAGACTTTCTTTTTTTTTTCTTTATGTCTATCTGATTTTGAAGAATAATAATAATTGTTCTTTGTTTTCTTTTCTATTATCTGAACTCGAATCATCTCGCTCCTCTCATCACTGTCTATCGATCTCAACTATTGCAAATCTTAATTGATGTGCATGGTCGACAATGATTATCTTTGCTTCTCTTCTTTTGTTTATTATTCTTTTCTGGTGATATTAGTAGAATATTAGTGAGTCTTATGCTACTGAAAAAAAAGAATGAAAGCAATGTGTTTGATACTGAGATACTTCATCGAAGTCAGTTGTTCATTAGCATACGACGATTGTTTTCCTAAAGGTCAATTATGATCTATCTCCTCCTTTTCTTTTCCTTCGTCGTTTTTTTTTGCTTCTAATCAATAATGATGATGATGATGACAATTAGACAATGTATTCTGTATAGAAAACTTCATCACTATTTTTCTCTAGAATATGATACTATCTACTCGTCTATCTATTGATCTGTCTGTGTCTTTCAGGTAAAAAAAAAGTTACTAGGAAAAGGTCGCAGACACAGTAGTTTGAATGTCAACGACAACTGGATGCCTTATTGTCGTGATGATAATCGATGATGAAGTATGCACAATCAGACTAAAGATCGATCAAGAAGTGATAGTTATTCTAATTCCTTTTGTTTTGTTCTGTTCATTAGCACACTATATATATATATATATATATGTATCAAGTCCATTTGGTTCACTCAAACGAACAGTATATATATACGGTATATTGATAGTAAAAGTCTGCTGATATTTAGCTATCATCATGTCTGTTTTAACTCCATTGATTATTATTATTATTATAATGACGAAACATTAAAAAAGAACCAACAAAATCGAATTTGTTATTGCACAAAAAACATATTGAAAAGGAAAATGGCACATAGATGCAACAAACAATATGATTAAATGATAGATGACTAGAATTTAAAAAAAGAAAAGAAAAAAAAAAGATCGGTTTGTAGAAGAAATTCATTGAACAATTAATGACTAGTAAAACAAACATATTTACATAGAGAAGAAAACAAAAAGAGATTTCTTTTTTTTGTAAAAACAAAGAAACATTTGGAAACATAAAGAGAAAACAAACGAATAACACCGGATATTTATTTTCGATTATGTTTAAGTAAAACTGGATTCATCATCGGACGGCGTTATTGGACGTCGTTCAACAATAGCACGAGTAGTTGACATTGATACGGGTTCATTAAACCAAGTATGTTCATATTGTTGATTATCATTTTGACTAGCCGGTGGTCGATAATTATCGAATCTAAGAAATTATATAATAATCATTAAAAAACAAAGTATCATATTGCTGTTTTTTGTTTATTTAAACTCTTATCAAACTGTTTCGAGTCTTCTTTCTATTTTGTAAATTGAAAAACATAGATAAGAGATAGTCGGATTCAATATCAAAACTTAAGGTACGTTCGGAAACAGCCATTCTACAAAAGATATTCAAAGGTATCATTCAATTGCATCCTATGATAAGAAAAGGATAAAAATGTATCATCCAAATAAACAAGAATTTTATAGTAAAAGTAAAATTGTCATAAGATGATATATCCTATAAACTTTGATTTTAAAGATATTAAATAAATCAGAGATTGAATATTGTGATTTTTGTCTACAAAAACGAATCTTTTTTTTTTCAAAGCTCATTTTTTTTTGCAACTCTGAATCGATTCTTTAGAATATTTACCTTTCATTTGGTTCACAAGGTCGAATATCAACATCCCGATTTGAACGTTTGCGTTGTAATACACCATGAGGTTTATTTGTTAAAGAAACAGTTGCAGCTGCAGCTACGGTTGCGATATCATTTGATTGTAATGGCAGAATAGCATCTTTATTTTTCTTATTACTAAGTTTTCTTTTAAGTTCGGTCTGTTGTTGATGAAACGATGTTTCAATACATTTTAAATCAAAATCTTCATATTCTTTAAGTTCATCGGGCTTTTGTAAATTTTCTTTTAATTCATTTTGTTTATGAGCAAAATCAATGATTTTAGAATTTTCATATAAAACATCTTTTTCAATTGGTGGCTGTAAGTTCATCATTATTGAATTAAGTGTATCAACATCATTTTCAACTAGAAATCGAAATAAATAAATAAGTAATTTTTTTCTCTTATTTATTTTTCATACTTACGAAATAAATCTAAACTTGGCATTGTTGCTGCTACTGCTGCTACATCAATCAATTGAGAATCATCTTGTTGAGATTCAATACATGCTATAAAAAAAAAAGAAAGAAATTTTAAAGAAAGACTAAAAAACTATTATGAAAAATAAACCAGTTGCTTCATTTGTTGATTTGTGTTGATTTTTTGTTTTAATTGATAATTCAATAGCTTGTTGTAAATCATTAAAATAATCAATTTTATCATTTGTACTTAAAATTGAATTATTATTATTGCTATTTGTATTTGGTCGATTAATATTTTGTTCATGTTCTCGTACAGCTTGTAAACGACTCATTTCAATAGCTCGAAGTAAATCCATAACATCATTTGATGGTACAACAACAACAACTGGTGATAAAGTATCATCAGTACTTTGTTGATAATATACTGAATCATTTGTTGATACACTAGCTGTTGTAGAAGGAGTAGTAATAGCTGGTGAACCATTTAAACCGACTAAGCTTTGCTCCATTTCTCTTTCTTCTAAAACAAAATCAATATCTCTGTAGATATAATAAAAATTATACTTTGAATATTTATATGTTAGCGTTCAAAGTGATATTGAGTCCAATATCGGATTTGGGAGAAATACTGATGTTAAAACTCGAATTACTTTAGTTTGTAGATAGCTTTGATATTCGAATACTCATTGATGAAGTAGAGAGAGAGAAAAATGGTATTTCAATTGATACCATCATCAATGGATAAATTAAATTTGAATCCGTGAAATTATTGACGGCGTTATACACAAGAACTGATTCCATAAAAAACTGTCTATAGAAGCTTAAATCTTTATTTAACTTATCCATAGATGATTGTATTAATTCAAACGTCATTGCGTTCCATCAACTCATCGATAAGCATCCAAATACAACGTTGATTGATAAATTAGGCTGAGTTTTAACACTAGTTTCTCCCTCAATTCGGTATTAGATATAGTCTCAGTCGTGACACTAATATATATATGTATGCATACCGCCTTCTAATTGTTCAGTACGATCTAAACGTAAACATTTTAATGAACAATAATCAAAAGGAATTGTTGTTGTTGGATTTCGTGCACGACGATTATAACAATGACGACGGTTACAGTAGGCACCTATAAAAAAAAAGAACATTGAATTTTTCCTAAAATCAATATTTTTTTTTTGTTCTCTTTACCATCATCACAAGAAACGAGACCTGAATCCATTTCCATTTCTAATTCTGGCCATTCATTAAGTAATGTAACTAGATTAGTATGTCGTCCTTTACGATCTACAATCCAAGGATTCTAAAAACCAAACGAAGAAGAAAACATCTAATGTATTTTTCATTAAAATAAATAAAGTGATGTTTTACTTTTGGATCTAAATCTTTCAACGAAGCTGCAATTGCTTTTTTTAATTCATTATCATCTCCATCAACATCATCTTTAAGTAAATATTTCCAACGTTGTCTTGAAAATTTTTTCAAACTAGGTGGTGTATCTGGTGGTATAAGACCACGTGCAATTGTTTCAAGAAATTCTAAACGTTTACGTTTAACAGTTTTAGTTACTTGTACAATACGATGTTTAGGTGTACGTAAATAAGGTCGTGCTATAATTTGTGATAATGTTTCCGTACATTCTTCAAATTCTGTTTGAATAAATTCAAATATCATTTTTTTATGACCAGAATTTTCTAAATAATAACCATAAACATATGAACAACGTAAAACACGTCTTGCACGTAATAATTCTTTAATAGCATCTTCAATAAATTTTGTTTGTGATTCAAAATTATTTTCATCATTTGTTGTAGCTGAAGTTGTTATTACTTGTGTTGGTTGACTTGATTTGGCAAATATAACTTCACATTTTTCTTTTGCACTTTTTGATAATGGTTCTTCAAGTTTATAAGAATTTTCATGATTTTTAAAACGTGTATAATAATGAACAAACTATAAAAAGAAAAACATGAGACTATTATTTTAAAAGAAAATATTAAAATTAAAATTTTACTTTATTTAATTCAACCATACGTAAATGACGTTGTTCAGCAGCAGTTATTAATTCTTTTTCTTTTGCAACAATTTTATTTACAGTTTCATAACGATTGCATTGAAAATAACCACCTGTTGTACTTGAATGTTTTTTCCATGCTTCCAAACATATCCAACAGAAATCATATTTACATTTAACACATTTTATATGATTACATCCTAGAAGAAGAAACAAAAAGACTGTAATATTGGTAATTTGTTATTTTGATAATTTTAATCTGCTTCATTCATGATATGGAATCGAGTCGATATGGTTACCCAAATACTTATTAATTCTTTCAATTCAATTCGTAGATTAACAACAAAAAATTTCTGTCCATTCAATGCTAATCTGTATTTGATATTTAGATTACTCAAAAATATTAGCAACGCTTTCGAATTCATTTATTGTGCTAAATCGATTCATATCGCTCGATTTTCATTCAATGATTGAATCAAATTTATTACTGAAATATGCTAGGTTATCAGTTGACTTTGTTGTCTTCCCTAGAATCTTTTCTTTCACACTAAAATGTACTTTATTCTCTCAATCAATGACTTTTATCTTAAATGTCGCTATAAAAAAGATCACGCAAGAATCGAATGCTTATATAAATCGTCATGATTTGCACCTATTGCCTGTTAAAAAAAATAATAGCCGTGATCATTTTTGCAATAAGTCAAGAAGAGAAAGAGCTAGAGAGCTGCGGTTTTCGCCAGTCGAAAGAGGCGACATTATGGCATCTTTTTCTCCAACATTGTATAAGACGAAATCATTTTAAAATTAAACGTTTTTGCAAAACATCGAAAAAAGGGACAAAAATTATCTGTCCGTCATATGAAATTTTGACAAAAAGTAAGAAAATTTGCTTAAAAATGAAGAGAAATTCATGCTTTTCGAGGGAGTAAATAAAGAATTTGATTTGCTTAACGTTATAATGCGTAAAGATCATTATTCAGATTTATATCTTAAACTATAGATCAATGGTCCCTCTATCCAAGCCATATATCAAAACCAAAATTTTATCGGAACGACAGGCCGTTTTCATGCATTTTTTGTAATGTTTTGCAGAAATGATTGTTTTTAAAATGATTACGTCTTATACAATATTAGAGAAAAAGATGTCCTAGTGTCGCCTCTTTTGACTAGCGAAAACCGTAGCTCTCTAGCTCTTTCCCTTCTTGAGTTATTGCAAAAATGACCACGGTCATTATTTTTTAAACAGCCAATAGAAATGTGTGTGACATGGACTGGAATTGGAATTCAAGTTTATAATTCTATAGTTTTAAACAAATTATCTTATAAATAATAGAAATTAGAACATAATTCAAGAGAGATGGTTCAATAAAGTGCTCATTGTCGACTAAATAAATAAAACAATAACAAGTATTGAAGAATTATTTGAGATAGGATACGAATAAATTCTGGAATAGTTTTCTCTAGACGGGGACCGGGACCAAAAAAGCTTGATCCAACACATCGCTATTTGCATCCCAAGTAAATATATTTGATTCAAACGTAATGTGAATATCTTCACAAGGAATATCAAACACTATGATAATACGTAATAAAGACAAGTTTGACGGGTTTATTAAAATCTATGAGAATCATTAATATATTTGACTATTTCATTTTTATGTTATCTATAACTGATTGTATTTGAAAATTAAATAACGATTTAAGATTTTTATAGTGAGAATTTCAAATAAAATAAAAGACAAAACAAAAATAACCTTCATTTTTTTGTATAGATATTGAACAATTTGGACATTTTTTCGAATTAGTTACAAGCCATAAACAGTTAGCAGCTATTTCTTCTTCTTCTTCTGTTCCTTTTACTAAATAAATAAAAATTAAAAAAAAAAATTTAATGTTTTTTTCTAATTCAAAAATTTTTTATTTACATTCTTCTGGTTTAATTTCTGCAATTTTTTCAAACCAATCTTTCCAATTTTCACATGATGCTGGTTCATGTCCTTCTTGTAAACAGTCCCAACTAAAACAATAAAAAAAAGCAAATCAAAATATATATTCGTGTCTCTTGTTTTTCTTTTTTTTTCCTACCAAAAATAATGTCCATTTCGACAATTAACTGACTTTGAAAATTCTCTCATATGTGATGATTGAAGACGATCAAATATTGGTGATTGTACAGCAAGTGTGCAATTACTATGAGGACACCATTTAAAATTTGGATTTGAATCTACAAATGCTTTTATATCAAATTGTAAATAACGACGTGCCATATTTTGATCAACACATTTTTCAATTATTTCATTTGGTACGAATTTAAAACAATCAACAGCTGGACAAAATATACTATGAACAGAACCTTCTTGAATTTTAAATGTTAAATATCTAGAAAATATTTTTTTTTTTGAAAAAAAAAAATGTAATCTTTTAGTAAATAAAAGAACTAACTGTTTCCAACAATCTTTACAAAATTGATGATCACATGATATGACAATTCTTTCAACGCCACTTTCAAATTCTTTTAAACAAATTCCACACTAAACAAAAAGCGAAAGTGCATACTATTAAATAATTTATCATTTTAAATGTATTACTTCTTTAGATAAATGAACAGTATCAAATTCATTTATATCTATAGTTGTTAAACCACGTTCATGAAGAAGACTTAATGGAGGATTCACACCAGATATTTCACAACAGCTTATTGGATCATCAATCCATGATTGAAGTAGTGATTCTTTGGACCATTCTAAATAGATAAATTTATTTACTTAAAATTTAAAAGAAGAAAAAAACATACCATAATGTCGCAGTAAAGCTTCAGCTGTAAATAAAGGTAATTGTAACATATCAGCAGTTTCGACAAGAAGTAAATCTTTAGCTTCTTGTAAATCTTGAATACGTAGACCACATGATGTCTGAATAAAAAAGAAATAATAGAATTATTTTAATTATATCTTTTTTTTTTTCAATTAAATATTTAAGATTTTAAATTTTAATTAGAATTGTTCGTTGAATAAAAATTTGTAAGTATATTTAGTTTAGTTCGTAGCAGAAAGATTATTATTTAATTGAATTGCTCTTTCAAGCAACTAATTTTTAAGACACTCAAAATTCGTTTGTTTTTCTTCATTCATACGGTGGAAGTGGCATGTACCTCTTTTAGCATATTAATCTTGCTTATGTAGATACGTAATAGATAAAAAGAACATACATCGGAAATTGACTTATTGTATTAAGAACTGTTCTTCCATCATTTATCAATCTAATGAATACTTTACAAGATTAAATATACTGCTTTTTTAAGGCTAGTTCTCAATCTATAGAAATCTATGTAAGATCAAATAGCTAATTAAGAAATATGATTTCAAAAAGGTCTTTAAGATTAAATTATTCGATATTTATCGACCTTCGTAGAGTTTAAGTGGTAAAATAAATATTTGAAAATATACTCAAACCACTTACATCATCAATCATTAATGGTGATTCATCAATTTCTAATTCTTCTGAGCTATTCTATAATTACAAAAAAAAAAATATTATGAACTTTGATTAAAAATTTCAAACATACACTAAATATCATTCTTGATTCAAGATAAATAGCTAAATCTTTATGACCATTTTTTTCAGCTAAAAATAACACAATAGCATTTGAAAACACATTACTTCGACTAAATATATGTTGAATTAAAACTTACCAAGTTCACATGGAGTTAATTTTTCACGATTCTCAACATAAAGTGCAGCACCGGCATTTAAAAGACTCTATAAAAATAAGAATTTTTAAATTAAAATTTTTAATTTATTATTCAAAAAATTTACTTCAACACATGACTTAAGTCCATTTTTGGCTGCATAATGTAAGGCTGTATTATCATCCTAAATGAATGAAAAAGAAAATAAAACTAATCAACAGAATCAAATATATATAAATTTCATTAATTACTGAATCTTTAGCATCAATATCAATAGTTTCATTTGTATGTTTATCTTTCCATTTTAATAATAATGTAAGACATTCGTTCCGACGAACTTCATTACCCGGTTTTAATAAACAATGTAAAGATGTTTGATTTAAGCGATTACGTTTATTTGCATTGCCATTATGATCATGAAGTAAATGCCTATGAAATAAAAATTTATTTCTAATTAATTTTTGTTTCTTTTATATTAGAAAAAAAGAATTTTTATTCTATACATTGAATAATTAATAAATTTTCATCAGAAAATCTCAATTATTGATTCCATTTAAAATAAATCAAGTCCTTCTCCACCTACAACAAAACTTCTGATTTAAGTATCATTTGATTACGTCGTTTTGTTATGTCCTTTCAGAAGATATAGTTTAACCTTGGATCATTTTTCATAAATATTATTTTGTCGATTAAAATGAATAGAATTGGATAGAATCATCAAATATTTCTTTGTAATCGTATCTTCAATATTGCACAGCTACGTATATAAATGCTTTGTTTTCTTTAAATGAGAAGCTTAGTCGTTAGATTGTTTAATAGATACACCTTTCATTTGAAACAAAAAAAAAACCTAATTTTTGAATCAAAGGCATGCTATATAGAATGTTGGTTGTTGTTTTATTTTTACATCAATTGACCATTGAAGTATTAAGTCAAGGCATATTTTCTCCTCCAACATTTACGGAAAATAGCTGTTCTGGTAATAATAAATGGACAATTTGGTTCGATTCAGGTAATCCAAGTTCAACAGTTGGTGAATTCGAAGTGACTAAACATATTCAACAAATATTTCGTTTATATATGTGTCCAGTACCGATTGCTATTGAAGTAATTATATTCTATTTTTATTTTTTTCTATCATCAATAGTTAAAACAAACAACAAACATTATATTTCAGGCTCGTACAATAAATGATGAAAATCCTGGACGAACTGGTGATATATTTCGATTAGCTGCAAAAGATGGATTTTTATGTTTAAATCAACAAGTTAATGGTTTTAAACAAAAATTATGTGCTGATTATAAAGTACGATATTGTTGTCCATCAACAACAGTTGGACAAACTACAACAACAACAACATTTCGTACACCATCTGTTTCTAGTAATACTTGTGGTCGTCAAGCTGTAACACCATTAAATATACGTATTGTTGGTGGTGTTGAAGCTATTCCAAATTCATGGCCATGGCTTGTTTCTTTAAGAGTACGTGATCATTTTTGCGGTGGTACTCTAATTGATACACGGCATGTGCTTACAGCTGCACATTGTTTAACTAGTGCAAGTGCTAATATTATTCGTGTAGTTGCTGGTTTACATCAACGATTAAATATAAATACAGGACGTACACAAATCATGGGTGTATCACGTATATTTTTGCATGAACAATATAATTCAAGGACATTTGCTAATGATATCGCTGTTATTCGTCTTTCTCAACCAGTTCAATTAAATAATTATGTGAGTTTAGTTTGTTTACCAGGACCTGATCCACAAGAATCAGCAACAGTAACTGTAGCTGGATGGGGATCAACATACTTTGGTAGTCCATTACCAAATAGTCTTCGACAAGTTACAATGAGAGTGACAAATGCACAAGCAAAAGCATCATATCCAGCTTATTTTAATGTTCAACGACAACTCGGTGCTGGTATGCCGTATGTTGGTGGTAAAGATAGTTGTCAAGGTGATAGTGGTGGTCCTTTAATGTATAATAGCAATGGAAAATGGTATCTATCAGGTGTTGTTAGTTTTGGTCATGAATGTGCACGTGGAAATTATCCAGGTGTTTATACACGAACAAGTGCTTATCTTAATTGGATTTATAATAAAATAAGTGCAAAATAAAAGAAGAGAGAATAAATAAATGAAAAAAGATATGAAAATAAAGTGACAATAATTCATGACAATTATAATCTGTTCTAACTGTTTTTGTTTTTCTATCACTAGTAAATATCACATATAAACGCGAGGGTTACTTTTAGATGTTTTTCTTTGAAAATAAAAGTCAATGAATATATTAATACGTATTCAATAAATGTTTCTAATCATTTAAATATCAAATCGTATCATTGATCATTATTGTATATTTTATTTTTACTGTTGGCTTTTTCTCAATGTATTCATGAAATGATAATTGGTGAATGTTTATCGTCGAACAGTAGTTGGTCTGGTTTTGAAAAAGATTATATCTATGTGAATTATTTAATGTTTATTTATCATTTATAGATGAATTTGAACTAGTTTCACATTATCAAAAAATTTTTGCTGGTCAAACTTTTGCATGTTCGAAATCAACAGGATTAGAAGTTAAAAAAGTTGATAAGCGTAAACCATCAACAATAGGCGCTACATTTCATTCTACATTCACTGAATGTTTTCTTTGTCTTAATTAAATAATTGTTCCCAAAAAGAAAAATTCTACTGATTTTAAACTTAAACTTTGTTGTCCGGTGCAACAAAAAGCAACAATCATTTGGCTTATATTGTTTTATTTTTAATGTAGAATACAACAATATATTTTTCATCGTTGATTCAATCTCATAATGAATATATTCAACAAATTAATATTATGACATGAAATATAACAACTAATGCAAGATAAAAAAAAAGACAAGATGGAGAAGACATCAACTAGCATATATAACAGAGAGGATATACAAAATTATCTAGTATAAATGACATGTTGTTGATAGAAGCATAGACACGTATTCATCTGATATTATGGATGATAACGAAAGAAATGAATGACGTTCTTTTAACAACTGACGCTAACAATATTCACTTAACGGTGGTAAAGTAGAGATTATTTTTTCAAGAAGTTTTCTATCTTATCTAACATCATGGAACAACGTTTTACAACTAACAGTACATCATTACTTTTATCTGTTAATAGTGAAGGTTCCTTTACCTATCATTATGCTATATGGCCTTATATTTGTTTATTCACTGTAATTATTGTAGTCTGGATTTTTATTTATCTTGTAAAAATTTTTGTACTTCAA
Source organism: Rotaria sp. Silwood2 (assembly GCA_905329745.1). NCBI lineage: Eukaryota > Metazoa > Rotifera > Eurotatoria > Philodinida > Philodinidae > Rotaria > Rotaria sp. Silwood2. The sequence continues at coordinate 3,530,496 of CAJNSZ010000004.1, read as the reverse complement.
CGTCAAACGAAAAATCAGCAACATCATTTTTTTCTTTAAATGCAATGCAAGATAGTCGTGTTACTGGTAGTGTTCTCAATGCATATGGAACTGCAACAAAGATCCCACCACAAAATGTATAATTGTGTCAATCATTTCACAATGATTCTTTGTTTTTTTTAAGTGTGAAAAAAAATAGAAGAAATAATATGTGACATAAAATGACACTGATGTTAATGGCTCTGTCAAAATAAAAATAACTAAATGTTTATCTATCATTGTGTTTTCTTTTTCTCTACAATAATTTTTGTATATATTTTCTATTTGGTTTTTCATAATGATAAAATAAAGAGCATGAATAACGAATAAACATAGACATACAGAATATTCGAAAATAATTGGATATCTCAGCATATATACTACAAAGAAAATGCTTTTACTCTAAAAGCTAATGATATCAATGTATTGATACTATGCATATATGTAACTAACGACACACAAATTAACGCTTTTGTCTTACTTCATTGTTTGTTGCTGTTTGAAGATGAAATTGAACAAACCGAAAAATGCTTGTCTTATAATTATGAGAAACTTTTCATTTCTTTCAAGTGTATGCAATCTTCAATTGTTACGTTTTACTGTAACTCTAATTGATATTGACCTTACATGTTTTCTCTAAGATTTAACTGATATTAGTTTACTTAAAATTTTAAAGGCATGAGATAATTTTTGTTTTTTCAATGCTCTAATCAAGTATTCCGTACAGATAAATCATTATTGATTCTTATTCATTTTAAATTAAAACAAAACACTACTAGAATAATTCTTTTAATAAAAATCAAAGTGAAATTAGAAAAGACTTTTGTTGAAAATACTATTGAACTCTTGTATTTGATTGAAAATATTTGAGAAAGTTTCTAATTCTAAACATTAAGTCTATATGTAAACTCAAATTAATAAGATTATTAGACTTAAAGCACTGAATTGCACTTGATACATAGAAAAACTAACATACGCTATGGAGTCCGGAAAAATTCAATAATATATCATTAAATTTATGGACTGTAATAATAAGATAAAAATATCATAGTGTGAAGAATGTCTCCTAAATAATACAGAGAGAAATCAAATTGAAACAATATATAGCTAAGGTATCAGTACAGCTGTATCACAACTGATTACAGTTGAGTGAAGGAATTGTATAGATATTTTTTTGCTGAATCAATGTACTTTTTTTTGTTCAAGCACACGATTAAGCGCATCGTTGTTGGAATCAATAAAGTCAATGATATATTATTGAATTTTTTCGGGCCTCATAGCTTATGATAGTTTTTCTATCTGTCAAGTGCAACTCAGCGTTCTGATCTTAATAATCTTATTCGTTTCGGTTTAAACATAGAATCTTTCTATAGAATTTAAAATTTTCTCAAATAAGTCAAATAAAATACAACAGTTTAAAGATACTTTCAAAAGAAGTCCTTTTCGGTTTTCATTGAAATACAAAGTGGGTCATAAAAGTTTAAGACACTTTTTATTTTTATTTTTTTTAAACATAAGAAAAAATAAATATCTTTACATATATATACATGCAGGTAGGTAGAATTGAGATCTACACGATTCATTTATTTTTTATCAAATTGATCATTAGCTGAAAATGTACAATAAAATACAATTTTTTTCTTCATAGTCAAAAGTTTAAAACACTTTTAATATTTTATCGTAATTGAAAAGAGAAAACAATTGTCTAAAATATATCATTCGATGTAGAATTGAACAGATTACATTTTGGTATAGAGAGTTTTACTTATTTTTTAATTATAATAGTTTAATATTAATAATTAATTAGTTAATTAATAGAAGTTTTCTCGTACGTTTTGACTTTCAAATATGTTATTAGAAAGAGCATTTAAAGCTGAACACACAACTGTGTATTTTCTGTTTCGCAATAACTAGATATAATAGAATATTTTGAAACACTTTTTATAAATTCAGTATTGTCTATTAATGATTAAGCAAATTAAGATTTAAACAAGAACTTTAGAATTCTGATTAATAATGCATTTGTACGGCAGAATTTTTTCTATCGAATGATATTATACAATCTTCTGTACAATTTGTCTTTCATCAAATATATAGTATTAAGCTGTCATTACTAATTTTAACGATGATTTTACCTATTTTTCTACTTGTTCGGTACTTAAATATCTTTGAAGCCCTATATTTGATGAAAGATAAATTGTACAGAAGATGGTATAATATCATTCGATAGAAAAAATTCTGCCGTACAAAATGCACTATTTNCCGTGGTAATAGATCAACTATGGATTTTCTTCGGGGCACTGCCCATAATCTTTCACTTTGAGTATTTGTAATTTTGATTAAAAGAATTTAAAAAGCTCAAGAAAATAAAGAATTTTCTAAAAAAAATTAATCAGTTTTTATTAATATTAACAAATTTTGTCTGTAAAACAAGTTGTCGACAAAGTGTACATATCGGCAAAAAGTACGTGTCGGCAAAAAAATTTGTCGGCAAAGTGGTGTCGGCAAAGTGATACGGACCCATTTCGACGTGTCAAACAATCTATTTATCTCTCTCGTTTTCGTTCGTACATTGAAAAAGGAGGAACACAACAGCAGAAAATGGAAATTTTAAATAATTATGTTTACCATAAATTCGAACATGCTCGGGAATTATTTCTTCTTATTCATGATCTTGACTTGCGTCGGCGGGCTTTGAAAAAAGCTCAGGAAGAACTGATAAATGACTTTGTTGCTTCTGAAAAATGGTTGTTCAATTTTAAAATCAAATATAACATCGGTTCAAGAAAAGTGACTAAAGTAAATGATTTATCTCCCCTGACTATAAAGAGATAATTTTGGTTCCATAAACAGTTTGCGGAATATTTTCGATCATCATAATCATGTAAAGGGTATTCCAACTATTCAAGGATACATAATAAAACTTTTGTGTAGAAGTTTTAGGAGAGAAATTGAAGATATTTGCTTTATAGAACTAAAAGATAGAAACAATGTTTTTCTTTAGATAGTAACGAATAAACAAGTGGCAACTCAAGAAGAAATTCAGCACTCTGCTGATGAATTTGTGTCAATGGTGCGAAGTCTGCTACCTAAATATAATCCTGATTATGTACTCAATACAGATCAATCTGGTATTGAACATGAACTTCACTCAACTCGTACTCTCTCTTTCAAAGGAGAAAAGAATACTACCTTATCTGTTCGTTCCAAAAATGCCATCACACATTCGTTCATCGTGCAACCGTGCATTAGTCTTAGTGGCAAACTTGTCAGACCACTTTTTCTCTGCCTAAAAGAGTCATCTGACTATTTGAGTAAAAATGTCCAAGTAAGTTGATTATAATTACTAATTGATTTTTTCAGTATACGTATAACTGAAAGGAAATATTGCCATGCGAATTGTATATTTCAGAATCATTTCTTCAAAGCTCCAAATATTGTCGTATCTTGTAGCTCATCAGGCAAACTCACAACTAGCCTCGTGAAGTATTGGCGTGATTGCGTCTTGCTCCCTTCCATTTCTTCTCATCGAACTCTTCTTATTTCTGATTGCTGGTCTGGGCAAGGTGATCATACAGGTGTGTATGATGACATCAGAAATCTTCGTCGCCTCGAAATACCAAAACATACGACTAATCAAATTCAGCCTTTCGACGTGTTCTACAATAATCAACACAAGTATATTGCTCGTTGTATTTATGATCGAGTACCGCTTGATGAGTTGGATGTCAATTTAAGTGAACGTAACAATATTATTCGTTGTCAATCTTTAATATACAATCAACTATGTGCACCGATTTTTCAGCTGATACTTAAATATGCATGGCATGCAAGTGGATACACAGACGATCATCCGGGACATTTTCTATCTGTCAAAGAAGCATGCTTTACATTTGATAATGTCGCTTTAGGTGGTAATTGTTGTGAATCTTCTCCATTCATTTGTTGCAGAGGCGGCGGAGCGATTCTAATCTAGGGGAGGCTCAAAACTTCTCAGGAACGATAGGAAGGTGATGTTCGGGGAGGGATATTTTCTAGCTTTTCCACTTTAACTTTTATCAAGGGATATTGGATGTCTCAATATGTTTTTGAACAGCATCTATTTGACATATATACCCTTCTATAGGCGTCTGATATAATCTAGGAGCCTTGTCGAAAGATGTTCTATGGAAGTTGAGAATCCTTCGTGGTTTTTTTTTTGGAATTTCCAGGATTCATTTTAATTAAAAAATTTCTCTATTTCATAGCATAGAACATAATATAACTTTGCTAAAAAAAATCCATGATTTGCAAGAATAAGCGTTCGTTTTTCAGCTGTTCTTCATCTGAAGTCTTGTCTACTTTTATCTTCGGTGTCATATGCTCGTGTTTGCCTCAATTTCGTTCAGTTGACGATGAAAGAAGTACCTAAGAACAGGAACTTTCAGAAAAGTTTCGAAAAAATGAAATATAGACGCTGTTGTTGAATTCTCTACAACAATGCACATGACGTCTTGTTCACCTGTCCTGATGAGTTCTTAGAACAGTGAAAGATAGGATATATAAAACATTGCTATGTCGTATCGTGTTGAAAGTAATAAAAACATTTGTCATACATATTTTTTCACACAAAAACCTTGAAAACTTGAATCTGTTTTTAAAGAAGCAAAATGTTCTCTTGAGTTGTCTTAATTAGGTTTTGAGAGAACTGAAAATAAAGACGTGCAAGATACTGTATTTTTCACTCTTCTAAATTAAATTTCCTCCAGTATTTAAACGAGTAACTGTCTGACTGTTCACTTTTAAGTCTTTAAGGGGATCTTCAAACACGAAACGTATCATTCTGGTATTACCATTGCATTTAGTAGTGTTTTAATACATTAAACTTGGTTTTGATAAAAATTCGGCCTTTTTAGTAGCGTTCAGTTTACTGTTATCGTGAAAAATTAGAATGTGTCATACAGTTTTTCTTTTTCCCTTCTCCAAATTTATTATCATCAAGCAGGAAAACCTTTTTCTATGAATATTGTGAAGAGTTTAATCACATATCTATATGAGAAATCCATATTTTTATCATTTTTTTAAGGAAAACCGATGCAAAAAAACAGATATTATTTCATACATTAAGCTAGCGAGACTTTTTAATAGTTACTTTAGACACTGTCAGCAACGTATCCTTTGAAAAAAGTCAAGATTTTAGCATTTGTTCATGCGAAGATACATGCAATATAAGCTATGTTGGTAACATTTTGTGACATTCACCCTCAAATTCGGAATGACGTTCCTAAAGTTTTCTTAAATATCGAGTCTCTCTCAGATGTCCTTCTTGGTTTTTCACTACGACTTAAGCTTTCTTAAACGCAATTGGTGTGCCGCTTATCGAGCTATCTAATATGAGGTTGAACATACTATTGTTCAAAGAACTTTTGCATACTAAATATAAATCCATGCTGAGATCTGTGATTTTTTTTCAAAATATGAGCCTTCCGAAGCCTCCCCTACCTATTTTTAGGGGAAGCTTGAGCCTCCCCAAGCCTAATGGCTCCGCCGCCACTGGAGGTTCGTATTGAGTTAAGTATAATCACGTAAGTTAAAATTCCTATCGAAAACTTAGGTGTTCATAATGTAATGAGGTGGAATCGTTATTTATTTTCATAAACTTCTCTATTTGGAAAAAATGAATATATAAATCTTCAAATAATAACTTCAAATAACAAGAGTAACTACTAGCACTAGTACTAGTATTATCACTTAAAATAACAAAAACGACACTGAAGAAAAAGTAGGGAACAAAAACTGTATATATATAAGAAGAAAAGATGACCACGAGCTACATGAAAAAGGACAACAAGAATCAATGAACAAAAAGCATTCTACTTAAAAGTTAGAGGCGACATAGTGTCATCTGTCGACACTAACAATCAGATGATCCATTCTTGAAATACGGTGTACAAAAGCAGCTTTTGGAAACTTGCTATTTTTACGAATTTCCGAAAGAAGTCATTAAAAAATCGAAAGTTCAATATTTTTGAAAGCAGCTTCCGACAAGACTTATAAAACTCTTGTCTATACAACGCATATTAATTTGAGCAACATCTGACAAGTGCGATCGAGTAAAGTCTATCGTGGTCTACATAAACTGGCTCATGTGAATAGCATGTCAGTCAGTATTCTCACTTTGCTCTTGAAATAGAATGAAGACTTATATAAATAATCATATTTACATGAATAAATTAGTTTCATCATGATTAACAGAAGAAAAATCATTTCTTTTCTTAGTTGATAGACGTTCGTCACGTATAAAAACAGTAAATGAACAATTATTTTTCTTTTCAAAGAAAAAATACTTCAAAAAACACAACATAAAAACTATTATGTATTTTCTTTATCGATTGAAAATTTCATAGAAGTTTTATTTTTAGATTGTTTAAGGGTTTAATCAACTTTTTAACAACACTTTAAAATTTAATGTTAAAAAAATAGTACGCAATCGATTACACAAAATAATAATTGGCAAAAAAAGGTCTTTATAAAACAAAGTTATTTTTATCCAAATCTTTTGAATTAATCTGATGTTCATCTTCTTTTTTTTCATAATCCTGTGAAGGAATCAACATAAAGAATGAACGGAAATAAGAGATTATAACAAACATAATCAGTTCTTTTTTTTTTTTCATCGAACACCACTGTTTAGGTTTACTACTATTAAGTATTTACATATATCATATAGACAATAACTATTTTAAGGATTCGTTTTTTTCTATGATAAAAATTATCTATAACAAACTTGATGTTTATGACTTCATTTAAATTCTTGTATCAAGTTCTAATTTATTTTTTATTTGATCCCTATTATAAAATGTAGGGATTCTAAGGTTTACTGAAATTAAAAATGTAATAATAATGAAGTATTTCAGTTACTTTTAAACTTGATTAGATTTTAAAAATTCATTTTATTTTTAATGAACTTAGAACAGAATTTAATGACATAATAAAACATGTTGTTTAACATGAAAGTCTGAAGAAAAAATAGTTGACATTTGCTTCGGAGATTGCTTTTGCGTGTTGACTGGAATTTTTTATTTGTCTAATAAAAAGAATAAAATTTATCCACTTCTCCATGCACTAAAAAAATTCAGACACTTTAAATACGAAAAATATTGTCAATAAAATTATTTATAGAATCTTTTTAAAAGCCCTACAAAATATATTTTCAAGTATTTTGATTCATTGAAAACTAAACTAAAAAAATTTTCGTTATATCACAAAAACGAATGAATTTTTTCGTTTTTTGTATTCGAAGGATTGTTATTTTCTTTTTGGTTATCGGTACTCATTCTTTGTTTTGTTTTACTGTAACATTCGAAAAAAAAGACTCGCAAGAACAAAGTAGTCAGACAAAAAGAAGACAATGAAAAACGATTATCGTTCACCGGGATTGCGATGAGGCATACAAACATCGCATCATACATTCAGCATATACAAAGACAATCGAATATGAAAAAAAATACATTTCAGCACAGAGAAGAAAAAGAAGGAAACCAAAATGAATAAGTTCAATACCGAAAAAAAGAAAAGAAAAAAAAATAATACATTCGACAATAGAAATCACAGTAGGCTTCCGTGTTTGTTGTTCCTTTTTTTTCTTCAGTGACTGCACCCATCATGTTTAACTAAAAATAGATGTGTGCGTCGAACAAAGAGTAAAAAACAAGGCATTTAATTTCCTGTCCTAAAAGATCGAATTAGGTTTTGACGATGTACTATTTTCACCAGCAGTTACATTTCCATTTGATGTCTCAAGTCCATTATTTCCTTGAGTAAATTTATTCGTATTTGTAAGTTTTTGTTCATTTCTATTTGTTTTTGTTTTTGAATTTTTTTTAGTATTTTTAGTTCTTGTTTTTTGTTTATTTGAACTTGTCCTTTGCATTTCTCCACTAGGTGTTCGAGGTAATGCTACAGCACTGCAGGTACTTGCACGTCGTTGACGACAACAAACAATATATGGACTAAGAGTTTTCTGAAAAGCATGACGAAAATCTTTATTATGAAAAGCATATAAAAATCTAGAAGAATAAAATAAAATAAATATTTTGTTTTTATTGTATTTTAACTTACGGATTAATCATTGAATTAAAATAGCCAACCCAAAATACAATATCTTCTATAATTGGCATAAATATCCAATTGCAGCGATTTGGTTCACATGCCGAATATCGAACAAAAAATGGAAGCCAACATATTAAAAATGCAACCATTATCGCACCTAAAGTTTTAACAGCACGACGTTCTCGTCTTAAATGTTTCATTTGACTATTTCGAGGATCATTTATATTTCTAGGTAAATCAACAGATGGTTGCCGTTCCATATGTGTATCAATACTATCATGTTTGCCTTGACGACGATGATTATTGAAGGAACCGTTTGTTGTTGTTGCTGCTAATTTATGAGATCGATGTGATCTATGTGTCATGGGAGTTGTTTCAGCAAGTGTTTGATCATCACTAGATCGTCGATGAGCAAAATAATAACTTTGTGAAATGCGACGACGGTTAGTAAGAGCATCAATCATTCGACATGCTTCTCTTTCTTTTCTATCAGCTATTCTTATTAACATAACATACATAATAATCATAACAGCACTTGGAACCCAAAATGAAAATGATGATGATACTATGGCATATACTTGATTAACAGCAAATATACAACGACCACGAATACGATTTAAACAATTGATTTTTAGCCGTTGTTCACGTGTTGTGTATATACCAGTAAATATTGGTATAAATGATAGTAGAGCTGACCCAAACCAACAACCAGCTATCATACCATAACGACGTCGTTCTGATGATGAACGTTCATGTTCAAATGGACGTACTATAGATAAATAACGATCTAATGCTATACAAGCTAAATGCATGATTGATGCTGTTGAAAAAAGAACATCGCATGAAAACCATAAACGGCACATAAACTAAAACGAAATTAAAATTCGAAACAATCATTTCTCATGTCATCTTTAGAAAATAAACATAAATATTGAATTGTTTTCTTTTTCTTTTTCTTTGAAAATTAATGATTTCGTGAAGCAAAAAAATAACATCTCGAGTTTTACACATTCTTTTTTTTCTTTCTATTAAAGTCATAACTCAAAAATATAGTTAGACATATGTTGAAATTTGAGCATGACCTCTCGGACTCTTTATTTAAATCTACGGAAATCTGTGGTGAATAATATACAAAATAAAAAATTGATCCTATCATAAGTTTAGTCAAATTACAGTTATGATTTGAAGGTCAATATGATCTTTTTATATTTCCAATTATCAATCATAAGAATCATGAAAATAAAAAAAGATATTTATTTCACTAATTGTTTCTTATGTACCCAGCTTCATTAATGTCTAATTATAGTATGAACAAATTGAGTTCTTTCTAACTCAATATCAGTATTTGAAATATATATTGATAAGAGAATTATGTAATCAGAAGTAAAACCAGCCTTTAGGTATCACAGAAAAAGGAAAAAAAATTTATTATTGACTATTTCTTTTTGAGACGATGAAAAAAGAAGCACTTAGCTTGATTCGTTCATGCACATGCTTATGCATAGTAAATAAAACGACAAATATTTCGATTGTAAGACCAATTTAGCCTACGGTCTTCATTTTTATATACCGAAGAAAAAAAAATACAAACTCAATTCCAGGTAATCAATATTATATTCGAACTGACAAATAATAATATTATTTGATGGTCTTACCGCTCCAAGTATCCATCTTCCTTGTAGTAATTGCAGTCCATAAAATGTCATTGCTAATGTACTAACACCAACGTCAGCAACAGCAAGCGAGGCAAGAAAAACATTGCCTGTTATACGTAATGAATGATAATGTTTAATAACATAAATAACAAGAATATTGCCCGATATAGCACAAATTGTAATTGGAACAATAAGTGCACCAGCAAATATTCGGTAAGGCAACGAAAAATAAGGCAAAGTTTTATCTATTACTTCAGCTATACAATTAGTTGTTGTATTTTGTGTTGAATTTGTAAAAATACTATCCTGTTCTAATGTTGATGTATTGTTCAATGATGGATGGACGACTTTAATACCACCAGGAGCTGCATGAACGGCAAGCACCAGTTTAAATTGAACGATATCAAAAACAATTAGAAAACAGGCGAATGTTAACAATCGACTGATGTTAATATGAACACCGAGAAAGCAAATAATCATGTGAAATTAAAAAAACACGCACGACAATGAACAAGATTATAGCGACACAAATAATGTCGCAGTTGTTAAATTAAGTTTTGTTGTCTAAAAAGAAAAGAAAAGAATATCATTTAAAAATGCAAAAACAAATTTACTTGATGATATATATATAAGCTCGAGATTATCTTCATATGAATAGAAAGGAGTAAAGAAGAAGAAAAAGAAGAAAAAGAAAAAGAAAAAATAAAGATAAATATCAATCGAATTTATTTATTTATTTTCATCCGATTAAGAAATAATGATGATAAACGTCATGCACAAACTATCAAATGAACTGCAAACGAAATGTAGTCTGAACATGCTGTTAGCTCGATATTTTTTTCTTTAACAGAAAGAGACGAATAGTATTTACTTGACTGAATGGATTAGGTTATATTTTTTCTTTTTTTTCTAAATAAACATAAAATGGCACGTTAACAATTATAACTCATGTTTGTTGAAAAACACGTTATCCATCCAAAATTTTTAAAAGGAGCAGACCATAGAAAAATGATAGACAAGTTTGCTACTATAAACGAACGAATGAAACAGAAATAATAATTATTCGTGCAAATGCATCACCGTACAAACAATAGTCCATTTTGATCTTAAGTTTTCTTTGTCGAATTTTTTTTTTCTTTTTCTACTTCTCGTCTGAGCAACCACATATATATATATACAATTCCATTGCCACATCATGCTGCTACCAACGTCAATTTACTTTAAAAACAAATACTCTTCTATCCATCATGCACAAAATGCGCTTTCTTTTTTCTTTTTTTTCTCTCTTTAACTTGTTGATGCACACTCTCCATCCATATATATATATATATATATACATATACATATGCATACCTTTAAAATGACATCGAGACGTTGATTCGTCGTTTTGTAGTTTCTTATCAAGGGTAGCAATAGCTCAACTGAAACTATTTTACTCACCAAAATTTACTTTCACTACTGTTTCTTTACATATGAAGCAAAGATGACATAACTAGACAGGCGAATAAGATACTCACCTGAAAATTCATGCAGATGACGACATTACAAAAAAAAAGAGAACAAAAAGTTTTTAATAATATCCGCCGATGTATGTCAATTAATGCTATATCTTTTAGAGCTAGGAAAAGAATTGACTGAAATAGTTACTAGTTATAGTTAACTACGGATGATCAATCAAAGTAGATAACATCACTGATGACAAGCATGACCAATCATACATACACACACGCACATCCAGGCGTAGCACCTAAGGGAAGGTTGTTAGCTTTCTTTGATATAGTCAATACTAATTAGAAAGGAAAGATGAAGACAAGAAACAGCAGTATGAAATTTAAAGCGTAACTTGACTGTGTTTTTTTTCTCTTTTCTTCTTGTTTAATAAGGAAAAAGTAATATTAAATAAAAACAAAAAACTAAGATACGCAATGATTGTCATTATCATCATCATCATCATCAACATAAACATCGACATTATATTACAAATAATTTGTTTGAATAAATTAGCAAAACATAATCAAACTTACATTGTAAGACGTTAAATGAAAGAATCGAACCATATGTCTTTTGAAAATATTTCAACAATCGATAAGAGCAACACATCGTCGACGGTGACATTACATACATCAGAGAACATAAAACGGTTACTTACGAAAACAAACAGACGCCTTATTTTAAAATCGAAAGAAAGAAGCAAAAGAGGGTGGAGAGAAAGAGGAAGGTAAGGTGAAAGACTAATAATAGTCAAGAACAGAAGGGTAGCTCGAAAAAAAGAATAAAAATGGTGAAGATTAGTTCTCTCTCTCATTGCTTCCTCAAATACATGTCTTGCGCGTGGTTGCGTTTTTCCTTTTTCGCATAAATCAATTACAACAACAAGAACCATAGCAAAACTAGTAGCAGAAGGACCGATAACTATCAATTGTATAATTCCTCTGATTGCTTGATTAACGTCAATTTATGACTGAGAGCGAGAGATTATCCAAATATTTAGATGGTATTACTTCTCAAAGATACATATAGATAGAGAACTGTCACAGCTGTAGACAATCGAATATTATATCAAAGGCATGCATCTAATAGAATTAGTATAAGTGCTAGTCTAGTCAATAAGCAATGTACTCGAGGAATCCATAATATAAATAAAAAAAAGAAATGATATCAAGAACGAAGAAATCTTTTTATCCAGATTAGCTTTAAAAATTTCAAAATCTTCATAGTTTCAAAGTTAATTTCTTCAACCATAAAAAAACGCTGATTACTCATACAAGCGATAAAATTCGATATAATTGTTTTTTTTTAAGAACCTTTTTATGATTCGTATTTGTCATACTTCCTAACCTTAACAAGACAGAATCTATAAAAACAACTCTTAGAAGTAATATAAAGTATATTGAGATAAAGAAAAATTGAAGATAAGAACATCTATTACGATCATCACTTGTCTAACAGAACACTCATTGCATAATGAATTGTTCTTACAAGTCTTTTCTTTCAATGCCTATTTCAAATATTAATAAACAATAAGAACATTTGCTGTTATTGACGTGTCGTCAGCTATACTTACTACAAGCGCCAAAAAAAAATGGTCCTCATGTTTTTCTTCCGATTTGTATACATAGAGAAAAAACGTTTTTTCATCAAAAAAACATAATGTTATTCCTTGTTCTATTACAAATACCTTGCACTAGTAGTGTCAGATTAGTATTAGTGTTGAAAAAAATGCTAATATGCTTACATATTAGTATTAAAATTAAGCGCAATGTTTTATATTCGAATTGATTAATATTAAGGTGTTCGCATTAAATTAGCATTTTTTTTTCAAGTCAATACATCTTTTAGCTATATCTAGACTATGGACAATTCAAATCGAAAAGGTCACAGTTATCGAAAAAAGGTTGTTCTATTGTAGCGAAAGTCTCAAAAGGAAACAATTCTGTTCTTTATTTTGAAAAATTTTGAATTAGAGCTGTGCAAGGTCTAATTATATCTCACCTTTTCATTAGAGTTAAATAATAATATTAAATTAATTAATGCCAACAGCTTAGTTTTAATCAATGCTAATGTAAAATAATATCGAAACATTACATGTAATTTTAATGTTAACGCTTAACGATTATCATTAGTATTAAAATTCAATCTAACATTAATTTTAACACGATACACCTCTATTGTACTATTTTGTTTTAATTTCGAATATAAAGATGAATATTTTATTTCGTACTTTAAGTAAAAAAAAAGAAAGGTTATTTCAATTATATTATAAATATGGTAGTATTAATAAAAAGAAAAACACACATTAGTTTTTTTTTTAATGATATTATATTGTTAATTCACTATTGACAAAATGTAACACAGATTGCTCGTTTTTATGTTCATGAACAAGATAGAACTACATAAGAAAGATTCATGTTAATAGCAATGAAACATTACCTTTATTTCTTTACAAATATGAAGATTAAGATTTCTATTACATTATCTATTTTTGAATACATCAACATGAAAAAGTATTTCCTTGACCTATAAATCTGTACTGATAGGCTTTTCTTTTTCTCTTACACTGAATGTTACTATTAGAGAAACTAATTACAAGAAGTTTAATAGATCGGTAAGCAAATGACGAAAAATCTTATCGAATAATATGATTAGTATATTGCTAATCTTCAAAGTACCCACTCATGTTTATACTTATATTAATTATAAAATGAATCATCAACGGATATCTGCTAGATGTGTAGTAATGTATAGGTCACGAAAATTGATCGTGTACGCAAACATTGTGCGATAGATGAACAAAGAGAAAATGCATCTAAAAAAAATTTAATGATCGATCTCATTATATACTTATTTATCTTTGACGCACTTAGGTTTTTGTTTATAAGAATAAAAATAATGAGGGAAATAACTTTCTTCCTTTTTTCTTCTCATATAACACAATTGTTCGTTTTCTCTCATCTTTTCGATTATACTTTCGATATAAACTGTCAATGAAAATGATGAGAAAAACTAACGACAACTATAGCAAAATATGGAAAATCATAGAAGGTCTTCGAGTCGGTTACATAAAAGAACTGATAGAAAGACAAAGGATTTCTATACTGATAAGTAACCTTTGTAATAGAATACTAACAAATCAAACCGATCTAGTTATCTACACGTTCTGTCAGTTATTGAGGCATAAAAATAAGATACATAGGTCGCATATACGACCGTTATCTAGAAAACAAGACAATCGAGACTAAAACAGACTCGTTCTACATTTGTTATGAGTTCCGACATATTGCATAGAAAATGAAATATTAATATCCCATTTGTTTTCACTGATTCTGTTTTTTTTTTGTTATGATATCTACATAATATTACGCCGTCAATAAGCCAATCAATCGTCACCTCTGACGCCATTCATAAATAAGTCCACTATGCATCCCTGTCATCATCAATCTTAGAGTGATCATGTATACACATAGAAACTCAATCTTGATGATAATTCAATTGAGATAGAGAAATGAAAAGGTAGGAAAAAGAAAACATTGATGATTTATGTCTCAATATTTCTCTGATTGTATAGGTTCAAATGTCCTGCTTAGTTTAGTATCGATATATGAATACAGCTTACCATCAAAACCATATTGGTGACAAAGATAGTGATGGTATCGAAACATCATCTATAAATAGAAAGAAAAACAGCATCAAAGAATAAGAACAGATATCGATAGAGTAAACATTGTTTTTTTTCTTTTCTTTCTCATACACACACACACACACATATATATATATATACATATGTATATATACAAACTAGCGCCATCATCTTTTCTGGTTGATCCTTTTGGGAACAACATAGAACGCCTCGTATAAAGATCTCTTCATGTATACAACTCAATGGAATCGATGCACTTGTTTGTCATTGGCTGTACATATATGAATATAAATATGTATAAAGCTATGACAAAAAAAGCTGAATTATGTGATGAAATAAAACTTTGCCGAAGGTAGCTAACCGATTGACCGACAAACATAAATAAAGTAAGAACACAGGCAAAATCAGTTAAAATAAGCAAGCTTCTTGGTTAACGCGCAGGATTTTAATCGGAAAAAGGAAATCGACGAGCGAGCGCTTGCACACACGCCTCTGCATTAAGCAAAGCGAGAAAAGAGAAAAACAGCGAAAAGCGAATGTTGATTTTGTGCTGTAGCTAAGTGTGCACGAGCAGTATTTTCACTAAATCAACATAGAAAGGCAAGCATACATGCGATGAGTCTATATTTTTACCATGATCAATGACTTGCACAGGCTGATAGACAGCACAAAATCAGTCTGGTCACCGGAGAACAAGAACACGAAGGAAGCTAATCGTGATATATCAAATTGCTTTAGTACATTTGAATATGGGCACGAGTTTTTGTTCAAATAAAACCGAAAGAAAAAAGAAAAAGGAAAGTGTGGGTTAACATTTACACCAACAACATGAACGAATAAATGATTGTGGCTAAGACAAGTGATAATCAAATTCACCAGAAGACATGATCTAGATATAGACAAGACGATAGGAATCGCACCGCCTCAGAAGTTTTATTTCTTTTAATAGTGTTGTTCGAACAAGGAACACAAAAGAAATGACAGACAGATTGTACTCGTATTTTTTGGCAAACAATCACTGACTGTTCAATAGAGCCTTTAGTCGTGTTCTTCAAAAAGCAAGAATAATAGAATAAGAGGAAGAATTTCATCTGTCTCTTTTTCTTGTTAAAGAGAGTCATATAAACTTGAGTCATTGACGTGAGACCGATTGTAATTTTTTTTTCTTTATCCTATTTATAATTCAATTCTCAATTCTTTCAATGATTATCTACGATGTAAAAATAGAAAAAGCTGATTTTAAAAATCATGGATACTAGAGTTCTTACAAGCATTGTGAATGATCATTATTGCATAAATTCATCAATCAGCGAATAAAAATGTGTGAACAATAACAAACAAACAAGAGGGAAGAAGAAAGCGAGAGTACGCATGTCTTTTTTTTCATCATTTGACAGTACTGTTTTGTCTTCAGTCAACGTCCTTTCTTTTTTGTCTGCTTCTCGCCATCTGTTTACAAGGATCCGATTACACTAACAATCTACTTTTCTCTTTTGTAATCTCTTCTTCTCTTGTTTAAGATTTTATCCTCGATTGAACATTTTCTACTAGTTCCACTCACCGGTTTACATTAGATAAGCCAGTAAACATACACCCACATATCGACTTGATGTGCAACGTTGTAAGAGAAGAACATCAAGAAAAAAAAAACCAAGGCAAAGATTAGAAAGGAAGACGGGAAATTAAATGAATCTATAATATATGCCTGAAAAGGATTACGCTCAACACTACCACTATTATTACAACTACGACGATGCAGGGTATCAACACATATGAGTCTCAATATCCTGTTCATGAACAATGCATACATGAAAATGAAAATAACAAAATCTAGAGAATACTAAAAACTTATCTTCATCTACAAGTCTTGGTGTCATATAATGAAGAAATGTTAAAATCTGAGAGAGATATGATTTTTATTAATATCCTATATTCACTATTTTAATATATAACTAAGAAACAAAGCCTAGATAATATCAAAAGTATTTTTTTAATGAAATAAATCGTTCTATTCGTACAAACAATGCACCTACAATCTAATTTACTGAAGTATACTTCACTATCCTTTTTTTAATAAATGACCATAAAAAAATACAATAACTCATTCATCAGTAGATTTACTGAATCAAAATAACAATGAAAAAACAAAACGTTGCATTTCTCTTTGTATTGAAGAATTTTTTACGATTGTTATTTTAATTTACTTTAACTTTTGTTTCACAAAAAAATGATCTTTATGATCGAAGAAAATAATTACATAATAAAAATCCAAAAAAAAAGAAATCAAATGTTATTTTATATTTCCTCTATGACTATTATTATAATTTGATCGGGCATTTTAGCACTTACCTTGCTTTTTTTGTGCTTTTGTCTATATTTTAACAATAGTTAGTTTGCATAAAACATCCGTTTTATTTCGTCTATCCTATCAGCATCTAGTCAACAACGCAAAAATAACAATGAAAATAGCAACAAGAATTGATTCGCATGATTTTATGCGTAACAACAACGAGCAACACAACAGTCTCATTTATGATATTTATATACAAAGAGAGAAAAAGAAAATGGTTTTTTCCCGTCATCTTTCAAGTTAATAATCCACCCCTGTAGATTTTGCTTTTTCTTTCGCCTATATTATACATTATTTGATAATGTTGTAAAGCATAGATATGATGATTCATACAATTGTTGATATGTTATTTTGAAGTGTTGAAATTAAACCTATAAATAATTATGTTCACTAGCTTTATCTAGTTTAAATAAACGGTAAAATACAGAAAAAATATTTATACTCAATTTTGATAATCATATGCTACACTTGAACAAATGACAACATTAATTTATTGATTTGTTTCCAGGAAAGAAACTACATGTCGTATATTATATTTTATGCGAATGTATAATGAAATATTACTTAAATTTTGATGACTAATTAAGTAAGAAGTCAAACAAATAAATAACAGAGGAATGACCAAAAAAGAATGACAATAAATTTTCATTTTATAGATTATTTAAGGTCGACGACTATCGTAAAACTTGAAAAAAAGAAGTCAATGAGAATTGTTTCAAATATATAAATATGTAAAAAATGTATGATATCTTTTTGTACTTTTGCAGTAAAAAGTTCAAATAAAATATGTTATCTTTTATTTAAAAGAATTCTACAAGATTCTAATAGCAAAATTATTCTACAAGTAAAATTCAAGATTCTTTTTCTTTTAAATAAAATATTATTATATAATATGATATTGATAATTTTTTTCTCATCAAGGTCTCACTGATGAGCGTGTTTATTGAAATTATTTTAAAAATATTGATGAAATTAGAAGTTAACAATAATACATGCAACTCTATATGCACGAATGCCCTCCAACTGATTAGCATTGACTATTTGATAATAATATTTGCCTAGTTTTCTCAAAAGACAATCGACAGACATTATTCTCCATAGAGATCATTTCTGTATCATTGAGCAATTATATTTTATACGAAAAGATCTACAATAAAAGATGTACATCAATGTTCTGAGACGAGGAACACAGAGAAAACTAAATATCAGAAAAAGAAGGAAACAAAAAATAACAAAAATTATAATGAATTGTATAGATTGCAAGAATTACATCTTCGAATAGTACGTTCAATCAGAAAAGTTTTCAAAATTGATGTTCAAACTAATACCATTATTTGATTTTCAATCTAATATCTCATTATTGTTTCGATCGTTGATGGTTAATTACTATATCGAATCAATGAAATTCTTTATTGCAAGAATAAAAAACAATGGTTTAACAGCAAAAAAAAAATAATATAAAAGAAAAAAAGTAATATCCGTTTAAAACCATAAATGTACAAGTACTCCAACAAAGATGAAATCCGTGAAACACATTTTCACTCGACCATTCCATTGTTCTTTCCAATTCACAGATACATTAACATCTTTTTCTAGTTGTAATTTCAAATAAATAATTGAATGAAACTTTTGAATAATTTCATTCAAATTTATTAATAAATATTCATCAGTCATACGTTGATTGTATATATGAATATGAAGAAAACGTAAATTAGGAAATCGACTTAAAAATAATGGAACTTGATTAATATCATCTGCAGCAATATCAAATAAAGATAATTCACTAATTCGATTATATTGATAAATACTAGTAACACTAGAAAAGAAAATTTAGTTTTTAAATAGAAACAAAAAACCTTTTTTTTTGTCTTACTTACTCTAATGATTTATTTTGATCATCAATAGTAAAATAAGATATAAATAATGTGTTTATTAAAGGTAGTAATTCAAGTAGATTAGATAAATTTATATTTCGATCTTTTTCAATTTTTAATGTATGCAATGATGAAATATTAATTGGACTAATTATCGAAAAATTCATATTAAAATGAATAAGACGTAATTCTTGAAGAGAAGGAAAATGTTTTAATATGAAATAAAATGTTGAGTTATTAAATTGATATGCTTCATTATTTGTTTGATCAATTAATAAATTTGATGTATAATTAATTGGAAAATCATTAAATATTTCATGATTATTTATTGATACATCAAATAATTCTTGATTTTTATATGGAACTGAATAAAATATAATATTATCTCTTAATGAATATTTAAAATAAGAAAAAAACCATTTCTTCTGAAGAAAATATTTTGATTTAAATGAAGTTATTTTGTCTGTCTCTTCTTTAGCTGAAAGACATCCAGTTATTCGAATAAATAAATCAAATTGATTTAATGATAAATATGATTTTAATACATTTTCCCATCGTTGACCATCAATTAATTGTGTTAATTCATTATTACCATTTAAACAATGTCGTAATATAAAGGTAAAACTATAGGTTGTTTCATTATTCAGAATTTTATACAACACTTGTTCAAGATGTTCAAATTGAAATGTCAGTATTGAATCAATAGTTAAATGAAAACTTTTTAGATTATTTAAAAATGATTTTCGATCATTATTTAAACTCATTTCATCAAGCATTTTCACTAAAGTTCGATCTCCACTTGTCCACCAGCTAATACGTATTGAAAGACTTTCTACATTAGGAATACGTTGTATAAGAATAAGTAAATCTGTAACAAGTGTAACATTTAATGTCACATCAATTAATGAATTGAACATGATTGTATCTGATAAACGTGAAAGAACAAGTCCAGTAGGCATTTCAATTGAAAGTTTGACTAATGTTGAAATTGAAAGAACAGAATGAACAATTAATTGTGTCCATTTTTGAAAATCTTCATCACGAATATAATCAATTGTAATTGAAAGTGATACTAAATTCGTTAAAGATAAAAGAAATTTTTCAACAAAATTAATTAATTCATTTAAACGAGGTGATTCAATAAGAACTTTATCAAGATAATTAAAATAATTACGATAAATTTTATCATGCATTAATGTATTAAATAATTCTATCTGACCAGGAGTTCGTGTATTTCCTAATTTCATAAAATATAATGGTTCATCTTTGCTTATTATAGGTAAAAGTACATTGACATAATTCATAAATTGTTGATATGATAAGTAAGTTAAATCAATTTGTTGTTTAAATGGAATTAATAAACGATTAAAACGAATATTAAGATTGATGAAAGAATAAAGTGCATCAAATGGACTTAGATATTCAAATATTTTACATAAAATTTCATCGGGAAAGTCCAAGAAATGTTTCATATTTATCGTTCAACAGCAGTGTTTCTAATGGAAATCTAAAATAAAATGTACAGTACACGCTGTTTTAAATGAGCAAAGTGTACATTTACACTTGTTTTCATAAGCTAAATGTACAAAATGTACGGTGTTGAAGTTTTCTATAATAAAAAGAAATATTAAAAACATTTTCATATCTGATTTACTCAATAAAAAAAGAGATCAATAATAAATAAGCAAATAAAGAACAAGGAAAAAGCAATATGCGTGTGACTCATTTAGAAAGACTGACCACACAAAAGTGCAACATCAGAATAGTACATAGACATGAGAACATCGATTTACTCTTTTTTTCTAAATCCTAAATAAGCACAAGACTTATCAAAACTATCTTGGTCTTCTTCATCATCATAAACATCAGTATAATTTGAAGAAAACTAAATTGAATATTGTAATTTTCAAGTTTTTCTGCAACTATCACATAAGTACCGAGAACAAACTGACATAAATCTGAGAAGGAAAAAATCACGAACTCAGACAAATGATGCTATTTAACGAATAGTAGAAAAAATAAAAAAAATAGATTATTTTCTATTCATTGTTTAAACATAAGTTTTTGAACTAAAAATATATTTAAAATCTTTCCTACAAAGTGTACGTTGTACACTCTGCTTTTTAGACAAAGTGTACAGCAGCGTGTATTTTCACAGTTGCAAATGTTTGTACATTTTGTTTCCGTTGTGTACACTTGCCATTAGAAACACTGTTCAATAGAAACCTAATCCGTATTTAAAGAAGAAGGAAAAGAATCCTGCAGTAAAAACACATTTACAACTCATTCAATCAATGATAATGTTCGACATAGATGGCGTTGGTAATAGAGTTTTGTTTTCTAATCGAAAAACTAATATTTTCTTTTGAATATTATTTAATTTTCTATTTTCATAGTTTTGAAATATATTCAATTTGGAAATTTCTAATAAAAATTACTTTAAATATATCAATAATATTCTATTAGTGGATTTATTTTATTTCGTACGAAACTAATATAACCGTTATAATGCTATGTTTCCAATATCAAATTTACCAAATAAAAATTATATGTACAGATCATCTAATATTTCCAAAATACACTCTTTTTTTTACAATTTGATTAGAAAAAAGTGTGTACCATGTACACTTTGTTAAAAACATCTACATTATAAATGGTAGATCTTAAAATTTATATGTAATATTATAGTGAGATTTATGGTTGTTACATATGCTGGCCTTTATCATAGATGGAATCAGTTTAGTTTCAAAAAAACTACGAATCTATTCAGTCTATGGTGTTTATGTTGTGTCCTTTTATTGTAAATACGTCTGATGACAAAACCACTAGATGAATTAACCGTTTATTGGTTTGCGAAGAATCAGTTTCTCGTTTGCATTAAATAAAAACAAATATGAATATAATTTTTTGGGTTTTCTAAAAATTGCAAAGAGCTTGGTTCTTGCACAAATTGCTTGTATAAGTAACATATATAAAAATATTTTGTTTTAGATTTCCATTTTAAATGCTGTTATAAAGCAAACTCTTATCGAAATTTTCAAAAAAAAACAAAACAATCATCATGCAAAAATTAACGACTGGTGCTTTAATGGTATATTCAATTTGAATACTCGCATTAATATACTTTTGTTTCTTCTAGCGCTTTGCTAAGAACAGTAGTGGTGGTGAACAACCTATTTTACAAGTGCTGGTAAAATATAATCGACGAAAAAAAGAAACTTTTTTTCTTTGATTAAAATAAAAATTTTATTTCAGAATATTAAATTAATGGATTCAAAACCATTGAATGAATCTTCAATGACAGCTAGTCAATATAAAAAAGCTCAACGTTATCGACTTATTCTTTCTGATGGCAAACATTTTTTACCTTGTAATTAAAACAAATGATTACAAATAAAGGAACTTAACATTTGTTTTCAAAATATTTTCAGCTTGTGTTTTAACTGTACAATTAAATGATTTAGTAACAAATGATCAATTACAAGAATATTCAATTATTCGACTTGATCGTTATTTACGTAGTGATCTTAAAGGACAAACAGCAAAGTATTAGTATAGAAGATTATTTATGAGAAATAAATCTTTACATTCTAATAGAATGATTTTACAAATTCTTCAAATAACTGTTTTGGATATAGTTACACATAGAATTGGAAATCCTGTTTCATTATTGACAGCTGATCTAAATGAAAATGATACTTTAACAACATCAATAAATAAAGATGTTCTACAGCCAAAAGTTACTGGTAAATATCAATGAATCTCAATGTTACTTTATTCTTTAAATAGAGCCCATTAAGTCTAAAATTTTTAGACTCGATCGGATTCGGGATCAATTCGACGGGCTCTATTCCTCAACAGAACTAAGATAAAGCAGTCGTGTTTTTTATGAATGTCTATAGATCAAAATTTAATGAATAAAAGAACTTAGAGGAAGGATCTATCTAATTTAATGTAAGTTGTTCGATGCTTGATGAAATTTTAGACTTGAGGATTTCTTATGAATATTCTATTTATATTAAATAATGACATATTATCTGTCGTTTAGGTTCAGTTTTTAAACATCCAACAGTTCCAATAAGAAATGAACTGCCTGTACTTCCTTCTTCATCATCAATAACAACAATAACAAATATTGATTCAATTAAAAATAATCGTTTATTTAAAGTTGAAGTACTTAATCCTTTTCAGAATAGGTAACATGAAATGTGTTTGTTAGTATTTTTAAAACATAAAGATATTTCCATAGATGGACAATTCGAGTTCGAATTGCAAATAAAACACCTATTCGTACATATTCAAATGGTGATGGTCAATTATTTAGTTGTAGTTTAATCGATGAAACAAGTGAAATACGTGCAACTGGTTTTGGTAATGATTGTAATCGACTTGAACCAATTCTTATCGTTGGCAATGTTATTTTTTTTTTCTTTTGAAAAATTCAATCAAAAAAGGACTAAAATAATTTCGATATTTTAGATTTATTATATTACACAGGCTCAAATCAAATATGCTAATAAACAATTCAATACTCTAAACAATGAGTTTGAAATGACCTTCAATAATGATACAATTATTGAACCATGTCTAGATAATATACCAAGTATTCCAATGCAACGTTTACATTTTATTTCAATTAATCAAATACAAGACATAGAAACAAATTCATTTATTGGTTTTTTTAAAGAATCTTTCAAACTCTCTTTAGTTTGTTTTTTTTTATTTCTAAATTTTAAGATGTTATTGGCATAGTGATGAGTATCAATGATATTATTCATGGAAAAAGTAAACAAAATAAAGATTATACAAAACGTGATATTCTTATTCTTGATCGAACTGGTCAAATACCTGTTACACTATGGTATCGAATAGTACGTAAAAATTCAAACAAAACAAAAGGAAAACTTTCGATTGAAAATATATTTCAGGCTGAAAATTTTCAACCATCAGCTACTCGAGCTGTAATCATGTTAAAAGGTGTTTGCGTAAAAGATTTCAATGGAGGTATTTATAAATATAATTACACAAAAAAACAAAATAAAATTTTATCTGTATCTAAAGATCGAACATTATCTGTACTTGCTAGTACACAATTACAAATTGATCCTGATTTACCAATAGCTCATGAACTTCGTAAATGGTATCTTGAAGAAGGAATGAATATTGATATGATAGATCTTACTATTCAATCAAATAAACATGAAAATAGTAAAAAAAAAATTGTTTTTTTGTTTATTTTCCTTTTTTTTTTATTCTAATTAAATTAGTTTCATGGAAAACATTTAATCAAGTAGCTGAATATGAATTAAATATGCCATCAGCTGGTAATGGTGAAATATTTCGAATTAAAGCTGTATGTACATTTGTACGACATGATCCTGTTTACAAAGTAAAATAATGATATTTTATATTTTGAAAAGAGAAAAAAAGACTTTTATTTATAGGCTTGTACTCGTTATGATTGTAAAAAGAAATTACAAGATAATAATGATGGAACATATTATTGTTCAAAATGTGATTTAAATTATGAAGATTTTAAATTACTTTATATGACGAGTGTAAGCTTGGATTTTTTATTTAGAGAGAATATTCTAGATATTTATTTATTTATTTATTAGATTCTTTTATCAGACTCAACTGGTTATCAATGGGTTAGTTTTTTTGAAAAGGAAAGTGAAATCTTATTTGGTTGTCCACCTGAACAATTTCCTTATGGAAAATCAAAAGATCATGAAGATAAAGCTTATCAAAAAGTAATGAGTATATGTGGACAAGAAAAAATGTTTCTGATTCGTGTTAAATCAAATCGTTATAATGTAAGTTTAAGTAAAAGAATAAGTTTAAAAACAAACAAAAATAATATTATTTAGAATCATGATCGACTTCAATTTACATGTGTAGGTATTGAATCAATTGATGCTCGCCTTATGTGTCGTTTGTATATTGAAGATATTGGTAGAATGTCATGTATTCTATTGGACTAGATACTTTTTTGTAATAAATTATGTGTCTTATTAGATAGATATTCAGTGTTTTTTTTTGTTTCTTTAATAACAATAACAACAACTGTTGCTCATTAATGAAATTTGATATTGCGTAAAAAGTTTTTTTTTTTGCTTTTTAATAACAAATTGTATTTGCGTCTTGTCTAACACATACCATTCGTACATTTGCTGGTAAATATGTCCTTCGTGGACATTGAGTATAGACTACATGATTATCATAATCAGATTCATCATCACTCAAAGGTTCTATATCAACTAAACGTGGTGAACGAATACGTATTGATGGTTGTCGACGTTTAATTGGCTCATTTATTGGAATTGATCGTGGTGGTGGAGTTTCAACATTCCATACTTCATAAATATTTGGTTGTGTTGGTTGTAATTGTAATTGAACACGATAACGAGGACTAAAATACTCACTATCATATGAATCTGCTACAAATATTTTTCGTCTTTGTAAATCTATTCCATCATGACTATCAGCAGATCCAAATGAACATTGAACTTGAGCATCTCGTTGTAATGAGTGACGAGCGATAGACAATTCTTGTTGATTTACTAAAAGAGATTCTATTGAGAAATTTGAATGAATAGAAATGACAATGAAAAATTTACGTTGATCAACATGTAAATATTCTGGATGTGCAACATTAGGAGTAGAACTACGGGCAGATATTTGTTGTTCATTGTCATTTATATGAAAATTTTTAAATGGTGCACGAAGACTAAACATTCCTGAACGACAATTTGGATATTGTATTTTATATAAAGCTGGTGGAAGTGAAGAAGATCTAATATCATTTTTTGTATTTAGTTTATCAACTGGTTTTGTTGTCATGATGTCAAACAAAAAATGATTGAAAAATTCTATCAATAAAATAAAATCCCTGCCGAGTTCAAGTGACAAAGAAGAATAATGATTTCTATTTATTTTTTTGATTTCACATTTTTATTTTTTACCAATGTTTCACAATTTAATAAACAAGTTTTCTTTCTTCTTTTTATTTTATAAAACGGTCTGAGCGCGAACGCAGAGACGCTGCTAACAAATTGACCTCTCTCTTCGCCCCGATGTGGAGCGAAAGCAGGATTTAGTTTATGGCGAAGTGCAATGCCAAAACCTCGTCCTGGATGTTCAGTATTATTGATCACTGAGACGATCAGAGGAAAGTAAGTATGAGTTTGTTGCATTCATTTTACTTCATTTATATACGTTGTTAAACAGCAAAATACGGCGATGAATGAATGCAAGACACATAAGAAAGAAAGAACAAATTTTATTATGACTCATTCTTTGTACAGAATATGAATCAATGGGTCTGAGAAAACGGAAGAATTTTTTTATTATTATAATAACTGATTGAAAACGAAAAACAAAAAATGTTAGAATAATTAATTTTATTTATATTGAAAGAATTTTTCATAGAATAAAAATCTTTGTTTTCGTTTGATTTTATTTTGATGAAAAAAGCTTCAAAATAATCATTCGTAGCTGGAGATCGAATAATGAGAAAAACATTACGACATTTTTTTTTCTTAAAGAAAAGAAAGAATATGATTAAATAAAAAAGAGAATAATTATCCGTTGGAAATATGATTATGAACAATTATTATTATCGATGAATATAAACAAAAATCACATTGTCGCTATTGTTCGCTCTTTCATATGATTATGTTGATGTCGCTATTAGCTTGTTGATCAATTCGTTAAAAATGGCATCACTTCAACCAATAGTAATATTCTTCTTATATTTGACTAGACTAATTTTTTGCTTTGCTTCAGAATTTCAAACAAAAACATTCTACACATTTCAAATATTCTTTCGTTTTGTTTTTGATTTTTTCTTAAGATGTCGAATCCAAAAAATAAAAGTATACCATCTCCCGGAAAACATTCATCAACTTCAATATCAATACCTTTAACAACAAATCAAATTGAACAACATCATCAATCACGTCATTCAATAAATTGTTTAGATTATCCATCGTCATTATTTTCAACAATAAATCAATTTCGTCTATCAGATATATTTACTGATGTAACTATTTATGTTGATGGTGTCCCATTTGCTTGCCATCGTTTAATATTAGCTGCCGCATCACCATATTTTCGTGCGATGTTTTCATATAATTTTCGGGAATCAACAGAAGGGAATGTTCGCATACAAGATATAACAGCATGGACAATGAAACGAATACTTGAATTTATTTATACAGGTCATACAGATATAACATATGATAATTTATTTGAAATGTTTAATGCAAGTGTTATGTTATCAATAAAAGAATTAACTGATTTACTTATTAAGTTTCTTTATTTACAAATGGATATATATAATTGTATACAAATAGAACAATTAGCAACATTATATTCATTAGAAAATCTACGTCGTACAACATTACAATATATAGTTGATCATTTTATGTGTTTATATGAAAAAAATTTATTTGTTCATTTAAATGAACATACATTAATGGAAGTTTTATCTGATGATAATTTAGATATACCAAAAGAAGAATATGTTTTTTTAACTATTGTACAATGGGTTAATTATCGTCCAATTGAACGTGAACAATATTTTCAAAGTTTATTTAAATTTATACGGTTAAATTCAATAAGTGATAGTGATTTTGTTACAAATTCAATGCGTAATGAAAAACTAGTACAAAAATATACAGCTTGTTTACGTACATTGAAGGATTTTTATTCAAATAATTTTATTCCAGATTTATTGGGTCCAATTAGGTATTTCAATATCTTTTTCTCTCTTTATATATACAGAATAAATCATGTTATGTGTGTGTGTCTTTTTTTATTGTTCAGACCAAGTACTCAGATCAGATATCATTTAATTGTGATTGAAGTACCTTCGAGTGACGATGAAAATGATGATGATGAACAAGATCAAAATGAACAATTGACGAATACAAAAGAACCTGATGAATCAATTGTAGCATTTTATCAAAAATTTTCTACTCAATTACAAATTAATGATGCAGCAACAACAACAGCAACAATGACAAATCATGTCTTAAATCAAAAGTATATTTATTGAAGAAAAAAAAAAAAGAAAATTTCTGTTTAGTTAAATAATAGCTTAAGAACTAAATCGTTTACGAATGAATGAATATGAAAGACATATCAAATGTACTTTAAACAAAAACAATAAGAATAATCGTTGTTTTTCAAGGTTAAAAAACTGATGTTTTTTTTCTGCATGGACGATATGTTAAACTGTAAATACTAAAAAAATTCCAAAGAAATGTTTAAAGGTAATACGAAAGAAAAAAGAAATATATATATATGTATTACTACAAAAAGTGAAGAAGTTTAATTAGAATTATGGAATATGATATTTTATTATGTGAATCATAAAAATGAGAGTTATCATAATCAAAGAATATTTTTCGAATGATAAATACGTTTTATTGTGTCTAATATGAAAATGTTTTAAAATTTGTTTACTATAGAGAAATTAATATTCAATTAAACTTAATTTTGTTAGAATGAAAATTTAAGTTTACATCATTAATAATGAGTAGCACGAAAAAAACTGTAACAAAATTGTTTTTTTTTTTTTAGTTTTCTAAGCATTCTATTATTGTCTCAATTGTTTATTTGATAAGAAATTTTTCATCGTATATACATAGTCTTTTAAACCAATAAAAAGAAATCATCGAGAATAATTCCATTTAAAATAATCGAGTACACTCAAATATGTAGTGCACGTTTTAATCTTATGGTTCACAATTAGCGAAGATACTTTGATCAATGAATTAGATAACTTTAAACGAAATTTTCTCTACAATTTCTATGTTGTCTATTGTTAACTCGGTAACAAAATCTTATAAGAAGTCTCAATTCAACATTCCAAATCGGCATTCATAAAAGATATTTTATAAGTTTTTTTAGTAACTTGAAAAAAAAGACTATAAAGAGCTTTGTTACCTGTAAGCATGTAAGAAAAAAAAATACTCTATCAAAGTGTGATTGAAAAATGATTCCATTCACACACCAAATGTTTTTTTTTTACAAATTATTAATTATTTGAATAAAATATACCGTACATTTTTGATTACATTAGATGATTCAGAATATCTTTACTTGTTATAAGATTTTACTAGTTGAAAAAAAAATCATGATAATATTTTTTTGCTCATAATCTGTTAACTTTTGATGAAAAAGTAATTAGATACAATGTTCATGCATTTTTTTGCCTTTGTAAGAAGTCTGTAGAAATTTGAAAACATTGGGTTAGAATCAGATTTTTGTGTTCTTGCTGAATATGAATTTAAAACTTCTGTAGGATTATTGTTTTAGAAGTTATGAGCTGACATTTTAGAGACCCGTAAATTAAGCTAAAAAGTCTGAAAAATGAATAAAGATTTTCTCTAATTCCTTTTCGATCATCCATTAGAATAAAATATTCTCTATCGATCTAATTTGTAATGCGCAATTCAAATAATAATTAATAGTTTCCTGTCGAGAAAATTGTATTAGTCTATTATATAATCTATTCTCTTCGTTATGTGTATAATTTCTTTTTTTTTTTTTTTTCTATTCAAAGTCATCTTGATTCAAATCATTGTGATTATTCTTTAAACTTCCATCATCATAATAATCGTTCTCCGTCACCTGACTGTCGCTTATCATCTTCACAGTGTCTTTTACATGCTTATGACTTTTTTCGACAACGTTGGCGTTTTCTTGGTGGTTTACCAGAACCTTTTTCTCATATATCATGTGTATCAACAAATACAACACTGTATTTGTTCGGTGGACAATTACGTTCTGGTGAATTAAGTGATCGTATTTGGATATTTTCATTTTCAACACTTAAATGGCAAATGTCTTCTATATGTTTATCATATCCACGTGGTCAACACACATGTGTTCTTTTTCATAATTTCGTTTTATTATTTTTTGGTATCACAAACTCATCATCATCATCATCATCAAGTCCATGTCGTTCAGTTGATATGTTTGATTTAGTAAATGAAACATGGACATGTCTTGGTGAAAGTGTACCTTCATATCAATGTGAACCGATAGTTGCAACGGGACAATGGTTATTATTATCAAATAAAAATGATACACAAATGTTACATACATATAAATTGAGAATGCAACATCCTGATGAATTTACTAATGGACCGACTATTAAAATGAATACATCTAATGATGAGCTAGCATCATCAGTTTCAACAACAGAAAAAGATAAAACACAACTTTCAAGAGTAAGTTAGAAAATCTTTTTAATCAAAATGAAAACTATTTTTCTGATCAAATTATGTTGAAGAAAACTCCTTTGAGTAGTTTTACAATAAGATATTTTGACAATGGTATCACATTACGATGATTTTGCTTTTCAATTAATCAATATCTTTTATTAACTTATGTTAAAGATTGAGGCTTTTCTGTCGAAATTCATGTATATTTATTATTTTTTTCAACTTTCGTTGTTCTAACAATGCAATAATCAACCTAAGTTACTTATCTATCATAGACATGTATTTTCAAACATGATTATAATGATCGACACATATTCTATGATTCCTGATTTGTAATGATAAAACTTAAAGTTGTATGGCAATGTAAGATTAGTAGATTGGTCATTGTCACTGTTTCATCTTCATGAAATAGATGGCAAGAGTTGCTTATGAAAATTTATTATTTATATTCAAATCATAGTATATAACATCATCTAATAGATTCTAAACGTGAGCTTCAATTCCAAAAAAACAAACCATTATCTTCACATTCATCCAAATAATTACTAAAATTGTTTATAAATACTATCTTACCTAATTTCTTTTGTAGACTCCATCGACAGATAATGCTGTTGTAAATGATCCATGTTTAACATCAGCTGGTTATTATATGTTACCACGTAATAATAATATTGGTCGATTTTCACTTGTAACACATGATGACGATCTGTATCTTGTTTATTGGCAATCAAAACAAATCTATCGCTTTAATTTAGTACGCAATGAAATATTATTAAAACAATCAATGTCCTATTCATATGTAAACTATTGTCAATGTGTACTTGTTGATCGTCGTCTTATTGTAAGTGGTTTAGTGTGTTTATCAAATCTAACTGATACAGAAAAAGAATCTTTATTAATACCACAAGATAAAAAATCTTCAAATAAAGAATATCATTGGATCATACAAATATATAATATTGATGATGATCGATGGTCTATATTACATGACCAACAAATTCAACGAAAACATTTATTACTTGTCGCTAGATTATCTTAATCAAATCTAATGAGAATGATATATAGACAATAACAACAACAAAAAAATTAAAATAATAATAATCATAAGTGCCTAACGTTAATAAGTTTTTGCATGATCACAGTGAAATTCTTCTTGCTATTATTTTTTTGTTTTTTTTTGTCTAGTCTTCTAATTTCACACATTGATGTATGATGATTCTGATCTCTGATAATTTCTATATTTTGTCATTTCTTTTTGGAAAAAAATAAAACACAACAAAAGCACAATTCAGAAAAAAAGGAAAGATAAATCAAGTTATCTTTTGTTTCTCATTTTTTTTAATGGTTGCTCAACAAATATGATTGTACATTATTTTATTTGTCATACAATCTCTTTCTCTTACACTCCAATGTCTGTTTTTCTTTTCGTTCTTTTCTGTGACCTGGTTTGTTTTCTTTTTTTTTCTATTCTTTACTGAAAAAATATTTCTAATGTATATAAAATTCATTTGAAAAAAACATAATTTGTCTTTGGTTTTTATTTTCAATTTTTGCTTTAGATGATTAGTCGTTATATATTCGTTTGTTTGTATTTTATTTCTTTTTTTCTTATTAATCGTGTATATGATTTATATCAATATTATTTTCATTTATCAACACATAATTTATTTTCTCAACAAATTGTATCTATCAATCAATTAAATATTGAACAGTTACAACATATTCTTAATATACGGGGTATAACATATATTAATATTAATGAAAAATATGATTTAATTAAAATGGTTGAACAGACAGGTGAATATTATCTGTAGGAGAGAAGAGAAGACTCCTTGATAATTAGAAAATTTTCAGAATGTGAAAATTTGAAATAGTTTGAATTTCTTTGTTGCTGTTAATATGATATTATTGTTTGAAAGTACTTAATTTTAATATGGGTACTGACATTAGTGAGCTGCAGACATTTATTGACTAAAGATAATATTTGAGTCGACATTGCTTTTTCAGCTGGTGAAATAGTCTTTTCATGTATTGTCTTTGTTTTTTCGTTTGTTATCAACGTGTACAAAGAAAAACTATTGTTTTTTTGTGTTATAATATGAATGTCGATATAGTTGACAAGTCCTTCAAACTAATAGTGATCTTTGAATAATATTCATTTTTTAGTTTGGTAATTATGAATCACTAAAAATATTGATAGGCTTGTAATATATCATTTTAAAGAATACTTTTAATGAAAAAATGAAAATACTAAGAATTTAATAGTCAAGTGTATGTAAATAATAAATTTGATTATGAAGATAGAATTACCTTGTCTTCACCAAATTAAAACTTCATTATTTTTATTTTCAAAAACATCTACTTATATAACATGTCATGTAAAGCTGTTCGTGAAGTCGTGAATACTATGTTTTTTATCATGTTACGTTACATCAAATTAAATCTTCGTTGTTGAGCAAAAGAAGAATACTTGTAGGATAAAAACAGTTGTAGAAGCATTCAAACAATGTTTTCATAATCCATCAAGTCCATAACGCGTTTGTCGAGCTAAATGAATCGCTTAAAATTCTTGTCAATTTGAAAATTTGACCATGTGCAATAAATACGAACTTTTTGATTGTTTGTCTTTTTAACAAAAAAAAAAAGTCGAGAAATATATTTCATTATTAAATATTAAATATTTTTTTCGCTTTATTTTATAGGTTCTGTTCGAAAGAGTGAATTGTCTGAATCTCTTGAAGATCATACGAAACGGCAAACAACAATATTTTCATCATATAAACAATTACTTGATTTTGTTGATGATTGTAAAGATAATATTTGGTAAAGAAATAATCATTGATTGTATTGAATATTTTTCTTATTGAAAACTAGGTTTATACATCTTCTACCTAATGAAAAACGTCGTCAATCGATCATTTATCTTTCTCCTGATAAATGGCAAATAATTGAACGTCGTTTATCATTATTTAATATTCAAACAGGAATATTAAGTTGTTCAAATAATGAATATTCTAATTTATGTCGAACATTAAATACTGAACGATTTATTTTACTTGTTCCAACAATAAATCGACGTTCAATTAATATTTATTCTTATAATATTGATTCGATGAAGAATTATAATTATCAATATATATTAAAATGGTTAAGTAAAACATTAGAAAATCATATAAATAAAAATTTTGATTGGTATGAATTATCAACAAAAAATCGCTCAGTATTAGAATTTCAAATAAATTCAAATTTATATGCATCAATTATACCAATTTACTATTTTACTTTATTATATCGTTATGGTTCTGTTATTAATTTTCGTTTAAATTTTCAAGAAAATAAAAATTTTCAAATAAAATATTCTTTTCAAAATTCAACATTAAATTCATATATTTATAGTAATAAAAATAATTCATATAATAATTATTATGAATTATATTCATATCGTTCATTAAATATATTTCTATCATGTTTAACAATAAATATTCACACATTAATGTTTATTTATTTTATTATATTAAATATTTATTTTCTTTATGATATTTATTTAGTACAATCTTTATTATTATTTAAAAAAATTTTGATAATTAACATTATATCTGGACTTTTATGGTTATTATGTATAAATTATATATCAACAAATACAATCGATTATATTTTACAAATGATATCGTTTTATTTAATAAAGTTTTCTCAAAATTCAAGAATTCTAATGTTTATTAGAAATGATTTATTTATTTGTTCGATTATATCGAAATGGATTTTATATTCAAGTATGATAATAGTGCATATTGGAATAGGTCTATGTTTTAGATGGTATTTAAAAGAAAAATTTGGATCAACAACATATGATGTAAGTTAATAATCAGATGAATACAAATCTGATTGATGTATAAAAATTAATAAAGTATACTATTTACTTGAATTTCGTAAGTTTGTCAGGTTGTTTTATGCAAGCGGTTATATCAAAGAATTTCATTGCATTGTTATAATCATGTTTAAATAGCATTAAAATTTAAAT
>CAJNSZ010000004.1:3467668-3496016 GCA_905329745.1 Rotaria sp. Silwood2 | reverse complement strand
AACAACACAGTTATTTATACTTATTAAATAGTCATGACTTTTGGGATACCCTGTACATTTATTGTCAATGATTAAATGTTATTATGAATAATTAATCCAATATTAAGTTGTACTTTCTTAGTTATGTGAGATCTTCATAGGCAATTCAAGATATGAAATGCTCAAATAAACACTTGATAGAATAACCTTAAATATATCGTTAAAATTCAAAGAACATCTATTTTATGAGAGCGTCATAATAAAGAAATTCTATGTATGTGAAAAAGCATACAAAATCGAATAGATATTGTTAAGAATCAGTTCTATTTATGTATGTATCATAACACGACGGTCACTAACGATATAAAACATAAATGCAGACACAAGCATCTGTAGAATAAGTATGATTATTCAACATGATAAATCATACGGTACTTGTCAATTTATTCTTTTATCTTCTTCAGATTGATAAAACAATGTGCAAATAAACCATCAATAGTTATCAATGACTAAAAACAAGTGTCTGATGAACAATTAATTGAAATAGAAATGAAAAATAAAAAGATTTTTATTGAAATCTTTTCGTTTTCATAAATAATTTAATACGAATTTGAAAATATAAACTATTAAAAAGTATTTAAATAATTTATTAATCCGAATATTCGTTAATAACTACTTTCTTTATTATATATTTAAAAACTTACTTATTGTAATTTTTGGTTTAATATCTGTATAATCATTATATAAATATAAATTTGATGCTTTTAAACATGTCCAATAACGTTTCCATTGACGTTTTGATGCTAATTCAACTTTATGATGACGTTGTACAGTTAACCAATGTTTAACATGAAGCCAACTATTAAAAAAAAAAGAAATACATAAGCTACTTTAAAATGAAAACAAACTTAACAAATACAATATATTTACCTAGCTTTTTGTAATCGAAAATTTTCAAAAGAATCTTCAGACAATTGACTATTAAGATTTATTTGTGGAACTGGTGTACGATCATCATCACCATCAACATCATTATTATTATCATCGTCATCATCATTATTACGTTCATCATTAGAATCAGAATCTAAAATCGATAAATTATATATGTTCAAGATTATAAATTCAAATATCTTTATTAAAAATGACTTTATAACTTATTCAAAGGTATGACCTTGGCATAAAATGAAGAGATTATGTGCATCATTGTTATTTTTATGAAAAGCTACTTAAAAATTTCATTTTCTAACAAACTTATATGCATCTCATTTAATGACATGTAAATACCTTGTTGTTTGTCTACTTGTTGTTGTAGTTGTTGTTGTTGAGAATAATGGAATGAATCACTATAATTGCTAAGTCTCCAACTTGATCCACTATCACGTCCAATGCCACTATCTGTACGTTCGGATTCATTAAAACTTGTTCGATTTATATCATGATTATTATCATTTATTGTCTGATGATGAGTATTTTTTATTGTTATTTGATTAGAGACGATTACATCATTATCATCATCAACAGTACGATTATCTATAGATTCAATTGATGAAGTATTTCGAATGGATAAAGATGATTGAAGTGATGTTGTTGCTTGTTGTCGTTTAAGTTTACTAATATTTCGTCGTATAACAACAATTTGTTCTTCATCTTGTTTTTCATTATCAGAAAATATTAAATCAGCAGTTGGTAAATGACATTTTTCATCATCTGAATTACTTTCATTACTACTACTGCTATTCATAAACATGCCACCGGACATCACCGTTTTGGTTACTTTCGACGATTTCTTCATTCATCAGTTCATGATATATCTGAAAAAAAAGAAAAAGACGAGGAAGAAGAAAAAAAGAAGAACAACTACAACAACAACAAGGTGACCGCGATTGCCATTGCTTCTTTCGATTCAATGGAAGAAGGTAGACGGAAGGAAGACGAAGAGAG
Organism: Rotaria sp. Silwood2; assembly: GCA_905329745.1. NCBI lineage: Eukaryota > Metazoa > Rotifera > Eurotatoria > Philodinida > Philodinidae > Rotaria > Rotaria sp. Silwood2. The sequence continues at coordinate 3,494,096 of CAJNSZ010000004.1, read as the reverse complement.
AGAGTGAGAGAGAGAGAGAGAAAGAGAAGGACGTGTGTGCACGTCTGTCGCTCCTTTGTTGTACTCGACATCTAATACGCTTTGATTTCAGGTTTATTTGCATCTGTTCTCACACATATCAAATAGACGGTGGCATTGTAGATGCAACTATAAATAGTAGTGACTTGCTATTCTGATTATTATTATTATTGTTATTATTATTATTATTATTATTAGTTGATGGTGGCAGTGGTGGTACTGGTGGTGGTTGACATTTATTGTGAGAAATCTATATTTGTGTCTCTCTTTCTCTCATTTCATAATAGTATTACGAAGAAAAAAGTGAGAGACTCGGCGAGTGGTAACATGATAATAGTGTTCAATTATTTTCGTCTTTCTTTCTCTTTTGTTGCCTAGTGGATGACAAGTGAAAAGAATCAAGAAGAAAAAGAAGAAGAAGAAGAAAACACTATACCTTCATTTTTTCGCTTTCCTGTCTAAATGCCTATTTGACAATAACGAAAAAGTGATAGTGAAAATGATCGAAGGGCAATACATGCACATGAAATAGATGCCCTTGCATAACATTCGGTTAGAAATGTCAATACGATGACCCGATTGTGATCATTTACTTTTTGCTTGATGTCGTCAAGTGGCTATTACTTACTCCTCTTCGTTTTTTTGCGTTTTTTCATCATCATCTTCATCATGGATGTGTTATGTTGATATTGAAATCCATCTGCTTTTATTGAAGATTATGGCCTTGTTCCTTCATCAGGAAAGTGCGAGAAATAATAACGAAACTAATCATGTTACAGTATTCAAAAGGTTGCTATTAACTTGATTTCCATCAGTTCATGAAAATTTCTATATATGAAGTATTCCATTGAAATAAACCAGTTAATTACTATAATGTTACTAAAAATAAAAATAAAAAAGATAGTAATGACAATATAACAGAAGAAAAGCAAAAACTGTGTTAATTGATCGATGTCATACACGCACGCCATGTGTTAGTCTAAATGTTCGTTAATCTTTGTCAACGAGAGTCGCCGGTTGATGTCGAGAAGACCATATTTGTCACATCAATTTGAATAGGAAAGATCGGCAGACGAAGGAAAAAAAGACGAAGAACACAAAAAGAAAAACGATAGTAACATGGCACAATGCCAAAGATTAAATAAATGAAAAGATCCACACGGTAACACATTAGTCTTCATATTTATTCTACAAGATATATATACAAAAATATCATTACATGTCGTATACATATTTATGACTTTGATTTTATACAAAAAAAACCTACGAGAATATTTATTGCTTCCGGCTGCGAAAGCTAACATTGCTTTAGTTATATTTTGAGAACGACGACGTTGAGATCGTTTGTTGATCGCATTGCTACGACATCGATAATGGCAAGAAAATGCAACAATGCCTTAGAAACGTTGAGCAAGCCCATGTCAAAACTAATTTGTTCGTCCGATTGATTCAATTATGGAAGCCCTGAAACGATCGGTCTTTTTGTTAACAGAATGAATAAAAAGGTTTTTTCCAATGTCTAAAGTCGACGTTTTGTTATAGAGATCGAGCTTTGCTTTACTGATATCTATTCACGTATTAAAATGCGTATGGTGCCCTTGGTACATTTGCACACATATACGCACATATTAAGCACGTAGTACTTGCATATGAGTGCAATAATGTATATCCGTTGAGTCTAGATGATGGAAATGTTTTGCTTAAGGAATTGAGTGAACATTAATAACAACAGGAGGAATAACAGAGAACACCCGGCGAGAAAGTTACTGCTTTTGCTGCTGCTATTGCTGTTGTTCTCGTTAGTGCTCACAAGGATTCACATTAATTTGTCACTCGAAATAATCACATTGTTGAGAGCTTACATGTGCTCTACATATTCATCTGCTCTTGTCTGTATGCCAACTGTGCACGAGTGAATTATCGTAGACATCTTTCTTTTTTTTTTTTCTATCCAATCAAAGTACATTGTCTTTGATCATCACAGAATTAATCCCCAAGTCAATAGATATACTAGTGAAAAAAAGAAAGGACACTAGGACCAATAGTTATCAATGACGTAATGAGTTCTTTTTTTGTTTTTGTCTTATATTCTTAACTTTTTTTTTAAGTTAGAATATTTTCTTTTTGTTTTACTGCGTTCCATTCGCGTGAAACAAAAAAAAACAAATAGACTTCCATAAACACAAAGAAAAACAAAAAAAAAAGGAAACCTGGTGAGCATACAAGATAAACGTCGTTCATCTATTTAAATCACACACACAAACAAACATTGAATATACAACAAAAAAACCCAGAACAAAAACTGATTCTTCTTCCCTTCTTTTCTTTTTTTTATTCCCACAACTCGCATAATTCTATCAGCATATATATATGTATGTGTGTGTTTGTGTCTATACGAGAAGGGAGAAATTGAGTATAGATAGATAGATATAAGAAGAACCAAAAAGGAAAAAAAACCAACATAAGCCAGAAGAAGATTATGAGAAACTATACAAAATAAAGAAGCATCACATCGAATACTGACTACAATAGTACACAAGAACACTGTGTGTATGTATGTAGATAAGAAAACGAAAAAAAAAGATTTGAGATGGAGAATGAACAGAAAAAGAAAAAAAAACGAAAGAAAGAAAGAAAGAAAAACAATTGAAATAACAAAACAAAAAAATGATACAGAACTATTGAACTGTACTCGTTATGACAATTAACAAATAAATTTGTTCAATTTTATTTTGAACAACACAACGATAAGTATCCGGTGCACGTTTCTGTAAAATTTCAGATGCAAATTGACATGGTGGAAATATATGTACAACGTAAGCTGGTTGTGATGCACCGGGCAATAAAACATTGACAATTCCGGCTGCTTTTTTTTCATCAAAATATCGTATAACACCATTTTTTAAATTATTTTGTTGTATACGTATTTCATCTGGTGTTGAACCATTTGGTTCAGCTATTAATATACAATGATCAGTATCCATTTGCATACGTTTTTGTACACCTTCAAGTTGTGCTTGTTCTAAACGCATACGTTGTGATATTCGTAAATTATGATGTAAAGATGTTTGTAAATTTGATGATGTTGTTGATAATGAATCTGAATTCCAATAATTCATTGATGCACGTGCTATTTGTGGACTACCAGCAACAAGTTGAGTTTTAACATATGCTTGATCATTTTTTAATATTAAATTTCCTTGCCATTGAACATTATATGGATCACGTGATAATTCATTTGTTGGTGGATTTAAACGAAAATACGGTTCAGGATTAGAATATAAATCAGAAGGAAATGAATGATGACTACCAGATATACCTATGACATTGAACATTTGTTGAGCTGCAGCAAAAGCCATATTTGTTGGTGCATAAAGAGTCGATGATGCACCGTACGGGTCAGGTGCATCAGGATACACATTACGAAACGGTACAGAATCTTAAATGTTATTTATTTTTAAATATATATTAAAGTGAAAATTCAAAAAAAAATAAAAACAAACCTGGTCCAAGAAATTGTTGTAATGGCGATGCTTGTTGTCGCATAGCAACTGCAGGATCAAGTGAATTTAATAAAGGTGATGATTGCTGTTGTTGTTGTTGTTGTTGATTAACAACACAATTTGTTGTTACATTTGATGATGATGACGATGATGATGATGATGATGATGATGATGTTGAAGATGATGATGATGGAATAGTTAATGGAATCGGTACTGGTACTGTTTGCTGAATAGATGTTGGACGATTTAATGATGATGATGATGATACACCTGAACTTTTCGTGCTTATAGAATCTCTGAAAACATCAAGATTAAGAAAATAATAATAATATTAATTTATAAGAAAACTCTTTACCGTTTTAATGCTTTTTCATGAGTATGTGGATTTGTATTTGTTGATGACAGATTTTGTTGTCCAGCCATAATTGTATTAAGATATGAATTATTAATAATATGACTACTTGTACTTGGACTACTATTACTTGTTGATGATGTTCGTGTAGATAATGGTGGAGAATTTGAAACAAGTGATGAAACAAGCATATTTGATGATGAATTTCCTGTTGGATTTGTTGGATTGGATGATAATGGTGAAAATAATGAAAATGGAAATTTTTGATGATGAACAGCAGCCGCTGCGGCAGCAAATATACTACCATCTGGTGTAAGCATATGTGAAAATGGATGCATTATTGCTGATGATGGTTCAGTTTTAGGTGTTGATGAACGTTTTTGACTTGTTGATGTTTTTGATAATGTTGGTCGAACAACAACAGGTACAACAGGAGTATTCAATGAATTTGCTGTTGTTGTTGTTGTCGAAATATTTGCTGGTGTTGTTGTTGTTATTGAAACATTTGCTGCTGCTGTTGTTATTGTTGTTGTTTTCAATGGTGATGTCGAACGACAATGTGCATCAAATAAATTTAATGTTTCACTTGTTGCTGTTGTTGTCGATGATGTTAAACAAGGTGTTTTCATAACATCACGTAATATACTTGGTATTGATGTTGATTTATTAGTACCAGTAGATGGTGATGATGATAATGAATTTGTATCGACAATAGATGTTGTTGGTTCTGTTATTATACTAGTTGTTGTGGATGCACTTTTAGCAACATCGTCAATAACTTCTTCAATATGTGATCGTGTTGTTGTTATCGATGATGTTGATGTTGTTATTGATGGTTTTTCTCCAGTAACATTTGATGATGAAACAATATTTGATACCATTGTTATTAAATCCGTTTGTTGTGTTGGAACACTTGAAATACTTGTTGTTGTTGTTGGTAGTGATGGTGGTGGTGGTGGTGGTACTTGTCGAGTTTGTTGATCTGTTGGACTTGGTAATGATGCTACATATGAATAAACTGGTTTACTTATTGTTGGTGTTACACGTGCAGCACCTTTTATTGCTGGATGATCGCCGGATATATTTGAAGTATTATTATTAAGCATAAGAAGACTATTTACTGCACTTAACGTTTCTTCAACATTTTCATCTATAGAGAGAGATAAAAAAAAAATTTGAATTATTTCAAAAAAGAAAAATAACAAACATACTAAATGCTGCTGATGTTATTGATGATTTAATTGGAACATGTGGAGGTAATATAGAAGTTGTTGTTATAGATGTTGATTGATGTTCAACAATAGGTAATGTTTCTTTTGATATAGGTGCTATAATTGGTGATGCTTTTTCTAGATTAGATGTTTTAGATAATGATTGTTGTGGTATTTGTATAGATGAACATAACGCTTTAATAGCAATTTCAGTTTCAGTACTTGTGGTTGATGGTGATTTAGTTGATGCTATGATTGAAGATGATAATGGAATTTGATCAGTTTCCATTGGTGTTATTTGTGGTTCATCAAGAGTTGATGGGGATGTTGGTAGTGGTACTGATGGTGAAGGAGTTTCTTGTTTATTTTTTTCAGATGATACTATTGATTCAATAGTATCTTCTTTAATTTGTATATTTGTTGTTTGTGAAAGATCTTCATTAAGTTCAGTTTTATTTTGTAATTGTACTGTTGAATCATCTGTACTTTTACGTAAACGTTTTGGTTCTTTATCATTAATTGGAGATGATACAGATGAAGATTCTGTTATAGATAAACGTTTTGTATTTGTTGATATTGGTGCTGGTTGTTCTATTGATGATAACAGATTAGAATCTGTTGATGTTATTATTGATTCAGATTCTTTTTCATTTGATATTATAGATTGTATTGTTTTAGAATTTGTTTTTGTTTGTTGACGCTTATTAGGAGATGCATCTTGTTTTGCTGCTCGTTTACCTTTACCAGTTGTTTTTGTTGTTGAACGAGATTGTACTGGTTTTATTCCTTCACGTATACGTGTACTAATTAAATCACTAAGTTGCATTGTTTCAGGATTAAGTGTTTCATCATCACTTAACGGTGGTTGTGTTGTTATTGTTGGTGGTTTTAATGTATTTGTAGTCGGTATTATTTGTTCATCTTTTAAAGTTGTATCATTATTATCATTATTCTTAATAGATATTGATTCATTATCATGCTCCATATTTTCATCATCATTTTTTGGTGTTTCAGTTGATTGTGTACGAATAGATGATGATGATGATGATGGTGGCGTTGTTGCTGTTGAATGACGATGATGACTAGTAAATACAATACCAAATTTAGTTAGTGTTGTCTGTGATTGAATTTCTGTTGATGGTTCATCAATTTTTGGTTCATTTGTTGTTGGTATTGTTGTTGTTGTTGTTGTTTCATCAGATGGTGATGTAAGAGTAATTGCAGGTTTGTTTATTAGAGAAACGTCTGATTCAACTGGAATTATTGTTGATGATGTTTGTTCTTGAATTGAAGTTACTTTAGGTTTTTCATCATCAAGTTTAAATTTTTTTGTGGATTCATTCGATTCATCAGTTGATGGACGTTTTGGTGTTGATATTGTTGTTTTAGTTGGTTTTGATGTTGGTTTTATTGAATTAACTGTAGATTTCTTTTTATCAATTGTCTTTGTTATAGGTAGTTTCTTTTTTATTGTTGATTGTTCATCATTAGTTTTGGTTGACTTTTCTTTTTTCGTTTGTTCATTATTTGTCTTTAATACAGATTTTTTTATTTGTTGTGTTTGTTGTGTTTGTTGTTGATTTATTTTCTTTTTACGATTTATTGGTTTAGTTGATTCATCACTTTCTCCAGCATCGAATACATTATTATCGAATACAGTTGATGTTTTTGTTTTAGTTCTTGAAGATCTATCGACTTCAGAATCGGATGAATCACTCATAACATTCTAAAAAGAAAAGTAAAGAATTTAGAACGAAAATTAAATTAAAAAAATGAATATTTTAAATTACATGTCGTTTTGGTGTAGTATTGGCTGGCCGACTAGGCATATGATCGTCGTCATCATTATCTTCATCATCATTATCATTATCATCATCATCATCATCATCATCATCATTATCATCACTGTCTTCATCAGATAAATGGTCTTCACTTGTTGATAACGAGCTATGAAAAGATTTTAAAAAAATTATAAATATGAATTTGTATTTGTATATATAACAATGAAAATTTTTGGTTGAAATTTGTTTCTGAAAGATTTTCTAAAGTTTAAACTTTTTAGAGTTAAAAGATTTCGATTCAAGGTATTATATTTTTGATTATAAATAACGAATGTCAATAGAACTTTACACTAGAGGAATAAATCATCGGTTTTATCTTCTGAATTTTCAAAAGAATAAACTCTAAAAATTGATGAAAAAATAAAATAATCTTATTTCATTTGCACAACGTGTAATCAAAGGGAGACAACGCTTTTGCGAAGATCGGACTGATGCTCTTAGAGTTTTTGGTTATTGTACCACATCTATGTGTCATTAATACTATAAATATGCGGGATGAAAATTTAGAAGTTTACCGAGACTGCAAGAAAAATTTTCCCAACCGGAACTAAAGATTATGGTTTAAAAATTGCATAGTTTTGAGACGAATTATCTTATAAATGATATTAATCAGAACATAATTCAAGATAAATGAACCAAAACAATGCTAGTCATCCTAAACCGGGATCGGAAGCAAAGAACTTTGATTACATACATCTGTAGTCCGTCCGCCCAAAAAAGACTTTCGCCTTTCCGAAATTCTAAATCATTACTCCGAAAAAGAACATCTCGATAAAACATGCACTCTAAACTAAACATAATTCTACAAGATAAAGAAACTTATTAAATAGACAATAATATTTGTCTCAAGTAAACATAAACCAAAGCAAACATCTTTCATTTGTATTTCATTAAATTAAATAAAAGAGAAACCAAGTCATACCTATTTCGTGTTTGTTCATTTCTTGCTCGTTTTTTAATTCTATCATACATACTAGAATCTTGTCTTAATTCTCTAAAATTAGTAAGATTTTGTGTTGATCTTAATCTATTTTTACTCGTTGTTTTAGTTCGTTTATTAATTGTTTCTTTTTTAACTTTTTCATCATTATCTGTTGATGTTTGTTCATGATCAGAATTCATAATTGTTTGTTCAGTTTTTTTTTCGTCAATATCTGATGCTGATGAATTCGTTTCTGTAATTGTTTGTTTTTTATTTGTATTAGTTTGAATTTTATTTTTAGTTGTAATTGATTGACTTTTTTTTGTTGTTATAGTCTTTTGCTGATGTTGTTGTTTACGTTTTGTTATTTCATTATTTAATAAAGGCTTTTTTGTTTTTTGCGCATCATTTGTTGTTGTTGATGATTTTTTTTCTGTATCACTATCACTTTGAATAATATGTGTACGTTTTAATTTCAAAGATTTATTTGTAGATTTTTCAACTGATCCAGTTAGTGTTGGTGTTTTTAATGCTTTTGGATCAATACGTTCAAGTGTTAATTGTGGAACTTTTGAACCAAGTGATGTAACAGATGTTTGTTTAGTAGTTTTAGTCACTTTTGTTGTAGATTTTGTTGATTCATTTACAACTGATTTTGTTGATTCATTTACAACTGATTTTGTTGATTCATTTACAACTGATTTTGTTGTTGATGGTGTTGGTGTTGATGATGATACGGCTGAAGATTTTTTCGGAATTTTATCTAATGTTGGTTTTTTTGTATTATTTGTATCATTTAATAATGTTTGTTTTGTTATTGGTGCACGCCATGTAGATTTTTTTTCATCTGTTTGACGTTCATCAATATCATTTGTAAATATATTTGTATCTTGCTGATTAAGAGATTTTTTCTTTTCATTTGTTGTTATTGTTGGCGTTGTTGGTGGTGGTGTACGTTTAGTTGTTGAATCAATTGATGTTGAACGATTATTATTTGTTTGTGATGTTGAACGTGATTCATTTGATGCTAATGGTGACACATAATTAGTTGATGATTTTCGTTCATTTGTTGGTGATAATGATGAAGTTGGTGATGGATTTGATAATGAACGTTGTTTCAATATAGACTTTAAACCTGTTGATGTTTGATGTTGAAGAATAGGTGATGATATTGTTACTGGTGAACGATGTACATTTGTTCCTGGATTTGTTGGTGTTGTTGATTCAGGTGATGGTAATATAGGTGAATCTTTAATACTTGTTGGTGTTGAAGGTGTTGTTGGCGTTGTATTAACAGCTAATGGTGGTGGAATTGGTTTACGTTTAAATTTAGCTGATGGACCAAGACGTTCAAGAATTTTAGCTGATGATGTACTTGGAGAATTTGTTGATGAATCCGGAAATGATGACACAGATGAAATATTAGATATAGGTGGACTTAAAAGATTTGTTGAATTCGAACGATTTGGTAATGATGATGATGATGATGGCGGACAATTTAATGTTGCAATTAGATTATTATTCGATGGTGGATTAAGTGTTGAAGTTGTTGATATAGGATTTAGATTAAGTGATGGTGATATGAGTGAAGCCGGCACCGGTGGTGGTGGAGGATGAAGTGTAGTAGCAAAAGACCTACAAAAAAAAAATTTAAAGATTAATTATTTGAAAAAAAAACGATACATTTACAAAAAAAGAAAGATACTTTACATTGAATTATATTTTGCTGCAGTTTGTGTTTGAGCAATAGCAGCATGAAATGTTGCTAATATTGAATTCGGGGATTCAGGTAAACGTTGTAAACCTGTAAATGGTGGTGGAGGTGGTGGAGGTGGGGGTGGTGCTGTTAATACTGATATACTTGATGATGATGGTGATGTTACAGGCATAGTTCGATTTAAACCTAATGTTGGTACAGATGTAATTGGATAATGAAATGGTGATGTTGATGATATAGTTGGTGTTGTTTTTGATGGTGATATTATTTGTGTAGGTTGAGCATTTAATGCAGCAGCACGTGCTGCTTGTATACATTGTGCAAGTGTTGTTGATGGTGTTGATGCTGAAAGTGTTGATACAAGTTCATTAACACTTTTAACTGTTGCATTTGTATTTGTTGTTACTATTGTTGTTGTTGATGATGACGATGCTATTGTTGTTGTTACTGTTTTTGAATTTTGTTGTTCAATAAGTATAGCTGGTGATAATGATGAACTTGATGATGATGATGATGATGATGTTGCTGATTTCTGTTGTCCATGATTCATTTCATACATTTGTTTATCTAATAATCTGATACGTTCATCAAGTGGTATGCGTGTTGTTAAATCGTCATCATTATTATTATTATTATTACTACTAAGGAGATTCGTATCCATAGATAGATCATATTTTGTTGTTGTTGATGTTGGTGTAGTTATTGGTGCTGATGATGATGATGATGATGATGATGGATTATTTAAACCAAGTGATGAATGTTTTAAATGTGCTTTTGGATTAAGTACAACAAGAACATTTGATGATGTTGTTGAAGTTTTTATATGTTCAAATGCAAATTGTGGAAATGGTAAACGTATTGATTCAATATGATCGTTAAATAATGATGGATAACTTCTTAAACGTACATCTAATTGATCATATGATGATATTGTATCAAATGGAATTGTTTTTGTATGATTTGTTGATAAATGATATTTTGTTTTATGTATTCGACGATGATTTGTATGATTATCAAAATCATCTTTAGTTATTATTGTTGTTGTTGTTGTTGTTGGTGTTGGTGTTGGTGTTGGTGTTGGTGTTGTTGGTGTTATTGTCGTTGCTACTGCTGCTGTTGTTAATGTTTGTGTTGGTGATAAATGAATATCATTTGTTGTTATATTATCATTTTGTTCATCACGTTTATTACCTGTACGTATTGGTTGTAAACGATATGCGGATGTTAATGAAGATTTCTCATTTTTAGAATTTTTTGCTAATGCAGCTGCTGATGATGATGATTTAATATTTGCTGTTAATGTTAAATTATTTGTTTCAATAGGTGGTGATGTTTTTGATGTTTGTTCATCACTAACATTTTCAAGACTATCATCATCTGGTTTAGGTTTTAATGTATGTTCATCATCATCATTTTGATCTAAGCCCATTGAACTATTACTATCAGGTAAATGATTTTGCATAAGCCAATCAAAAACACGTTCAGTATTTTTTAGTGGTGCTTTCGGTGATGATGATGAATGAATTGTTGTTGTTGTTTGTTGTTGTTTAGGTAACTGTGATAATTGTGGTGGTGGTGTTGATTCTTTTTTTAGTGTTTCCAATTGGTCTTCAAGTGTTAAACTTGGAAGAATAACTGGATTTGGTTGTTGTTGCTGTTGTTGTTGAGAAGTTGGAATGATTGTTAATGAATCATTATCTTTTTCAGATTTTAGTGATCGTGAACGATTCGATAATGATTTATTTGTATGCTCTTTATTTGAGGAAGATTTTTTTCCTGAGGATATTTTTAAATTATTATTTGCTAAAGATTTTGATGGTTTTCTTGATGATTTATGTGAATGTTTATTTGTATGATGTTTTTGATATGAATTAGAATGATGTTCAATACTATTTGTACTTGTTGAACTATGACTTGATGTTGATGATGATCTTGAAGATGAAGATGATGTTGATGATGCATGATGACGAATATGACTATTACGATGAGGATTTCGACCGGATGTGAGATTATTTGAAACTAATAGAAAGGAAATTTGAATTTATTTTTAATTGATCTATAAAAGAATATTATTTAACATACGACTATCTTTTGATGAAGTTGATAAACGATGTCGTCGAGTATTTAATGATGAACCACAAATAGATCCATTATCAACTATTATAAATAAATTCATAAATTTAATTTCAATGATAAAAATTTACCTGACGGAATGGATATTAATGTACTATTTGTTCCTTTACCGTATTCTTTTGAATGTCGACTAGGTATATAAAAATAAATAAATAATAAATTACTTATATACAAAACAAAAAAAACTTCAATTACCGATCAGACGAATGCCTTGAATCATTTTTATGTTGCGATCGATTACCATTATTATATGCATTTGACCATCGATCACTACTGTTTGTTCGAGTAGATGGTGCATCAAATGTTTGAAGAGTTTCAGGAACAATTTCACGTGTTGTACCATTACGCTTTGATCTACAAAGAAGAAGAAAGAAAACATATTTTCAATTCAAATTTATCACAACATAAAAAAGTTCTTCTTTACGTACACAGCTCGAGATTCTGCATGATAAGTTGAATCAGGTGGATAACCACCACCATAACTAAAAAAGAACAATGAAAAACTCAAATTCGAAAAAAAAAAACAATAAACAACATCTCCTTACTTTTTCTTATGACTAGTTTCTTCAATAATATCCGAAAATCTTGTAACAAATACTTTACTAGCAAAATCTACTTGTATTCTTTTTGAATCAAGTTTTTTTCCACGTATTGCATTTATAGCTTCTTGTGCAACACGTGTTTCAGTAAAATAAATTAAACATTGTGCTGTTTGACTTTTATGGCTATTACGATTATCAATAAATATATCAACGACATCACAAGTAGGTAAATTTGTATGGCGAACTATAAAGTTTCGTATTGAAGATTCTGTTACATTCAATGGTAAATCATCAAGCCAAAGTACATTTGTTGGTTGACTTTTACCAAATCCCAACTTAAAAGAAAAGAAAGAAAGAACAAAATTATTGATTAATGAAAACAAATAATCCTATTGAAAAATATGTTCATATATTTTAAATAGTTTAAACGATTTTGATTTTTTTTTAAATTCTCAAGTGTCTATGTTTCATTAACCAAAAATAAAATAATTATTAATGATGAAATTCAGAAAAAAAAATTTGGTATAAAAGTTTACGCCAGGAAAAAATATTACTTTATGACATGAAAATTCTTAAGGGTTTTTTTTTAATTTTGAAGATTTTATACAATTAATACTTTATTAAGTTCAACAATCAATTTTCTCTTACAAGGAAACTACTTCAAGTGAAGTCCGTCGTTCAAGCTCATATTAGACACACAGGCAGGTATCAGTGAGAACAGCAAAAGCCTAAAAGCATTCATCTCGATGGATGTTTGGCGCTGAGTTATAATTTGTTTACAAAATTTTTGACGCATTTTTAGGTACGTCCGGAAGACTGAAATAAGAGAATTATGATCCGAATTTGTGCCTATACATAGGCCTCGTGACACTTAGAACATCCTGAAAGTTTCTGTCGAAAAGAATATTTTTTTGTTGAGTTAATGAATTTTCAACTGAACTCGATTTTTGTGACAACGAACTATTTTGTGAAATTTAATTTCTTGGTGCATGAACATTCTATTTCACTGAAACTTTCAAGATATTCTAAGAATCATTAGACCTATCTATAGGCCAATCATTAAGATCAAAATTCTATCATTTGATTTTTTTTTGGGACTACTTATAAATGAATCGAAAATTCACTAAACTGACCATAAGTGACCGACAAAGCTTTATAATCTTTTACTGATCTTACCGATACCTGCCTGTAGATCCAACAGAAGTTTAAAAGTATATGTTAATTGGGATAATTCTCTCTTTAGAGTATTGTACATCGAAATAAATATTCGATGTAATCTTTGACTAATATCGTATTTGAATATTTGTAAATAAAATCTATTCAAACAAGATCTAAATCGTTTAATCTATTCCAAAGAGAAAGCATCAATATTTTATTTATCATTGAAAAATTTTTGATTATCCTAAACACCGATATATATTTATATATATATGTATATACTTTAATTGAATGATCTCTTGAAAACTTTGAATCGAAGGCTTTCATCGCTTTAACAACACTTTTAATATCAGCATATTGTACAAATGCAAATGGTAATTGATGTGGAGATTGTGTTTGACGTTTTATTTCAACTTCCTATTTTTTTCGTAAAATAAATAAAAAAAAGAAATACTTTCTTTTCTAAAAAAATTAATTTACACATACAATAATATCACCATATGCTGAATATATTTCACGTAATTCATTATAAGATATTTCTGATTGAAGATTTCCTATATATAAAGTACGTGTTGCTTTTATAGAATATTCATCAATATCAGGATCTGAACATATTGAACGTTTCATTATATCACATTCATCATTTTCTAAACCAACAAACAAACCAAATTTTATTTTTGTAAATCGAACTTTTTCTTTTCTTAATTTTTACCATTTATGGTTCCATCGTATGGTTCAGCTTTTAATCTAACACCATTTATAGATTTAGTTACGGCAAATGTTAATGCTTTATCAACATCATCAGATTTTTTGAATGTTAATAAAGCATAACGTGATTCATGTTCACCATCGATTTTAACTGTTAATAAACGACCTGATTTTTTAAATTCAACAAATAAATTCCATAATGATTCACGTAATGATTCTTCTAAAAATAGGGAAAAAAAAGTCACACTTTCGAATTGTTCCATTACAGAATTAAAAAACATACTAGGAGTTTTTGATGGTAAATGATAAATTTTTAATATTTTCGTTTTACCCATTGAATCGTTTAATGATGAATGAATTTTAGTTGGATTACGCCGACGATTTTTACATGAAATACTAAAAGATTTTGCTTCAGGTGTTTTGTGTGTGTTGTTATTAAAATGAAAATACCTATCATCACTCGATCTTTCGGATTCTGATGATGATGAAGACGACGATGATGAAGAGGAATTTTCATGTTTTCGTCGTGGTGGTTTTTGTATTGTTGAATGTGAACTATTTGCTGTTCTAATAAAATATTCAAAAATGAATGAATTTTTTTTTGGATTTCTTTTTATGCGTTGATATATTTTTTTTAATTAAAACTTACTTTGAATTTTTAGTGGACGATGTTTTTCTTTTACTTCCTGATGAATCAGAGTCACGTTTAACAGGTACAACTTGATGTCTAATAGAGTAGCAAAGAAAAATAGAAAAAAAAAAACTCATAAATAATATATCTCATTTATTTTTTTTCCTCTCCCAAAAAAAAAATGTCAAAAAGACATATTTCCTTTTTCTTTTTTGTTATTGTTTTTTTTCTCTTTGTCGTCGTATTAAGCAAAAACAAAAAAAATGCCGCATCGTTTTTGTATTAACCTTATCGTGCTACAAATATCAATTACTTTACTCAATATTCTCTTTCAAATAGACAAGTTGACTCATGCATACACGGATGTGTGCACATACGCTCAAGTTCAAGGTTAATACAATGACTGTTGCGCTAAATACAATGCCATGCCGAAGAGAACAAAAGAAAAAATTGAAAAAAAATTTTGAAGGACATTAAAGCAGCATCACAGAAATATATATAAATGTTCTGGATTTATATTAATGATTAACTGTTTTAAAGAAAAAACATATTGAGTCTATTTTTAATTCTTTTTAGATAATGATCCTTGGAAAAAAAAATCTGTTACAACATCAATATATCTCAGAACGAAAAAATAATCATGTCAATAAAATGTAAAAGAAAAAGAAAAAAGGAAATTTCCTACCGAACATTTTCATCAGGACTACCAAGTGTACGTGATATACGTTTATCTCGATCACCATTTATTGTTTTAGTCGATAATGGATTTGTCACTGTTGTTATATTTGATGTATTCGAAGATGATGATGATGATGGTTCAACAATTGTCGAAGAAATTAATGGTGATGGTTGTTCAGATAGTACTATAGTTGAAGAAGACAACGGTTGAATCGGTTGTGGACAAGGTTCTAATAATGCTTTTGGCACTGAATTAGAACCATCGTGAAATGCTGTTCGTAATCGTTTTTCATCGAGAATATTCTCTGCATTATGTGCTTTCGATGCTGTACGTACATCCAAAAAAGCAACAAACGCAAAACGTTGATCATCGATTCTAACTGATTGAACACGGCCATGTCTAGACATAATCATAAGAAAATTTATTAATTTTAAACTGTAAATAAATTATATTGTTTTTTATATTTATTTCTACCGTTTAAAACATTCTTTGATTGTATCTTCTGTAGCCGTTTCAGGCAAATTAGCTATAGCCAACCATCTGGATTCTGTTGGTTTTGTGGATAATGATACTTTGTTAGTAGTCGTGGTTTCACTGGGCATGGCAAAAATTCATTCGATATACAGTAATGAAAATATATACAAGGTGAAAAACGTTAATCATATACAGGCACACACACAATAATTCGTCAAACAAGGAAACAAAAAATATTTCGAAATTTTTAAGGTCAGAACAATGGCGATATTCGTCGCCGTTGACGTGGGATGATGATGAACATTGTTGTTGTTGCCAGCATCTACATTGAAAAGAAGAACGAACGGGCGAGAGAGAAAAAGAAGAAGAAAAAGAAAAAAAAACCGAGCCACCTTACATTACATTTCTTTTCTCTATAGCATTCTTTCCCCTCTTTCTCTCCCTTTTTCTTCTCCATCCATGTTGCACTGCAGAGAGTGCAATAGTGTGCGTGCGCGCTCTCGCGCTTCAAACTATCGTCGTCGACGGCTATGGCGGTCGGAGCGACGATCGTATGTTGTGTTGTCGGGCAATGATGATGATGATGATGATGGTAGTAGTGGGAGAGCAAACGTATGCGCACAGCTTTACATATACTTAAAATAATGATGGCACATCACATGGTATAGATTCTAATCAGCATTACTATTTTATTTTTACGTTTGCAAATTTCACTATCAGTTTCTTTTTTATTTTTATTTTACTTTCTTCGATACAGACATAGAGCCATTATATATGCTCAAGTATTTATCTTGTTGTTTTTCTTTTGCTTATCAAATGAAGACTAATAATAATAATAATAATAACAACAGCAACAACAACAATATCAACACAAAACCATGAAAACGATAGTGGCCTCTATTTGAGAATCTTATTTAGATAAGGGAACACAGAAGATAGAGTATGGGAGAAGAGAGAGGAAAGAGCAGAAAAAAAAGATGAATGCATAAAAGTCCGTCCGCCAATTAGACGTGGTGTTTGCGGCGACGTCGACAAAGAAGACGAATAGCTCGTATTTTTTTTGCTCTTCCTGTCGTCATTGTATGTATGCGCAGCAGCCCGAATGTTGTGTATTTCAGGGGTATATGTTGGCCCGTCTACATACAATCGCTTACTCGCTCGCTTGCATGCATACACTACTTTTATTAATGGAGTCTCTTTCTGTCTCTCCCCTTTTCTCTCTCTCTCTATCTTATTGCGCAGCGCATTTGTTCCTTTTTATTTTAAAGCATTTGGCGGCGTCGTTGTCGTCGTCGAAGCTTCTCGAATGCAAGATTAGATTACAAGCGTGTATATGTGGGGAAGTAAGCAAACGAACGGCAAGAGACGAGAGAAAAAAAAATATCTTATTCTTTTTTCTCACTCTCTCTTTTTCTCATTTTCTTCAACTACACCATACAAAGCGGGCATATATCGGTTGTTTCTCACTCGCTCGCATATATTCAAGCATCGACGACGACGACCATCGAGCCTTATGTCTTTTCCTTTTGTCTCTCTTCTCTCTTTCTTGTTCGCTTGGTCGTCATCGAGTAATATGAGGTTCATATACTATCATCGTTCATGTAGTTGATGCTGTTACTACTACTCAACAAACAACGTCATGTATCTTTCTATATATATAATAATATACGCTTGCATACATTATTCTCGCATTTCGATTTTCCCATCGTTTCAAATCGTCGATATATATGTATATATATATATATATATAAATTGGGCTTGTGTTGTTTTGTAGTCGTCGTGTTTTTTTTGTTTATAATAACGTCATTTCGTCCGTCGCAACTACTTCTAATACTACTCATGTCGTCTTTCATCCCTAGTTTTTAGGCATTAATTGTTTCTCATTGGATTTATGCGTATCTGTCGATGCTATTAAATTAGTGGGAAAATATTTTGTCTCAGGAGTTTAAACAACGACGATGTTTTGATGATTTCATCTTTTGTTTATGTTGAATTTTAGCCTTTTTTCTCTGCATTTGTTTCATATACAATTATTGGTTTGGAAACAAAGAAATTCCTGTTTTATATATATATATATAGATATACAAGGATAGAATGAAAAGCATATAAAGCAAAAGCAATGAATCGAGAGACAAAAAGAGAAAAAAAAACAATGAAGAAAGAATGCACACGGCTTCCATTTTTGTGCTAACGAATAAAAAATTCTATAGAATCTGTAGGTGGAAAGAGAGTCTGCTTGATGCAGAAATAATGGAAAAAAGAGGAAAGAAGAGAAAGACTGATTATTTTTTTTGCTTTCTTTTTTCATTGGCTGTAGGGCAAGGGTGCTGAATATATAATAGAACCTTTTGGCACAGCGCCATCAATGTTGATGATGTCTTTTACGACGCTATTTTTTTTCTCGCCCCATGCATCAACCTGTGTCCTTGTAAATGTCTAGGCAATCATTTATGCTATTTTTTTCTCTTACTTGCCCTTATTTTATTTGGAGAAAAAGAAGGAGAAAAAACCTATGGGTGCTCAAAAGCAATTAGACATGTTGATGAAAATTCTATTGTTAATAAAAATAAAAAAAAATAAAAATGATAAAACGAGAGAAAAAAGAAAGCTTTCTTTAAGAACAATTAAGCTAATTGTAATAAAAGTAACCATTGTTTTACATTTATAAATATATATTTTTAAATATTTCTTGCTTATTTTGCAATAACGTTAATATCACATTTTTTTTGGCGTACTTACAGATAAAAATAGCATAGACAAAAAAAGCGACAAAAAAAAAACTGAAAATAAAACTTATATAAAAGAAAAAAAACGCAATAAGTAAAGAGATTCGAGCTTTACATATAATCGTCTATATCACCAAATATTTAAATAAGTACTCCAAGAAGGTGAATTAACATCATTAGTCGTTTGCCGAGTTGATGATTCATTATTGGTTAAATTCTCATCAGTTGTTATTGGTAAATTTGCAACACGAACAAGTTGTTCTTGTTCATCTGGACTTAATTTAAGCATAGTAACAAGTACAGGTATTAATTGTAAACGTTCATATGTAGATTTTAAAATAAAAAATTTTAAAATAACATTTTTTAAATATTCTAAATTTGATATTGATTCAGCACGTTCCATATTACGTTCAAGACGACGTATTTCATCTTTAAGTAATTTAATTTGTTCATTTAAACGTGTATTGTTTAATTCAGATTCATTTAAAAGTTCTGTTATATCAAGTAAAAGTAATTTCGTTTTATTTAATTCATCTTCTGAACGTTGTCTTTCGAGCTGAATATATTCAAATATATTATCACGTGATTTATCGTTTAATGGTGATAGACTATTAGTATTGTATGTAGTAGTATTATTTTCAATAGTACTACTAGCACCATGTAGAACATTATCAGATGTTTTCATAGCAATATTTGACGATTGATCATTAATATTAGTCGATTCGAACTCCTGAAATAATTTAAAATTATATTAATAAATGTTCGAATAGAATAATAATTTTAAAAAAATAAGATGATCTATTTGTCTCTAGAGAATTTCCTGTGTACGATGTAACAAAAACCAGTGATCGATAATGACCTAAATGCAAAACTACTATTCGATCATTATACGAAATTTTGAGAGTTATTTCAGACTCATTTGAAAGAAAACATCATAAGAACAGTTTTCCAACTTGATGCAATATTCAATATACTAGAGAGAAAAAAACAAAAAAGAATTTCCTATAACATAAAAATTAATTGTTACAAGAAATAAACATGGAATAAAATGGAATAAATGTTTACTTCTTCTCGTTGACGTTCGGAAGTATTGCATGCAAGGGTATCAGCTCTATTACAATGATTATTTATACCGATATGTGATGATTCAGGATTTGATGTTAGTTTTTCATTATCAATATTTGTTTGTCGTAATAAATCAATACGAATTTTTAATTGTTCCATTTCTTGTCGAGAAGTTTCTAATTCATTTTGTAAAATTGATATTGAACCTTCATGATCAGATTCCATAGTAGCAATTTGTTCCTGACAAAACAAAAATCAATTAGATTTTAACTGTATAATTTAATTTTGAGTTCTTTATTTTACTTTAAATGCTCTAGAAAGCGTGTCATTATGAAGTAAAGCATTTTTTAATTTATCATCATTATCATTTATTCGTTGTAAATATTCATTTTCGATGTTATCTATTTCGATTTTATGCTTGAATAAAAAAATAAAATTAGAAATATAATAATGATTATTTATTGTCGTTTTTTTTTTTTGTGAAAATCGTTACCTGTTTACGAAGATCTTGTTCTCGTTTTTTTGATTCATTCATTAATTTAGCTTGAATTTCAATAAGACGATCTTGTTCTTTTTGTAATGTATCATTTTCAGACATTAATACTTGAATTTTATTACTAAATAGAAATAATTTTTGTTACAGATTGATTCTAAAAAAATGTGTATATTTTTATTTTTATTTTACGTTGCTTCTTGAAGAGTTGTATTCAATTTTTCAATTGTTTCTTCTAATTCAATTTGTTTATTTGCTAATGATGGCGTACGTTCACGTTGATTCAATTGATGTTGTTTAAGAACACTTTGTGCTCGAATCTACATTATTAGAATACTTGTGAAATAAAAAACATGCATGCATTCAGCTCTTTATTTTTCAAGGCAAAATAAATGCTTTTTCAATAAGGAATTTATGTTATGCATTCTTTGTCTAAAGTGTTGTTTGTGTAAAGTAGAGTCCGTTGAGTTCAAAAATTATTTTAATCGACATTTGCTAGTCGCTACAAAAGTATGAAATACTTATTGTGATTATATGTATTCGGTACTTCATACAGCCTACATATTTTTCAGGCAACCTTGACAGTAATTATAGAAGAATTACATTACGAGTGGCCCTTATGTTTTAGAATAGTAGTCATTGGGACAGTCTCAAATCCCGTCAAAAGAAAATTTTTGGACTCGAACCTCCTCATATAGAGAATGAAAATTAAAATGTAGGATTAAATTGATTTCATGCTTTGTGTGGAAAAATATGGTTTTGGGAGAAAGACTTACTATATTGAAATTAACCAAACTCGATTTGTATCGACTGGAATGAATGGTTAATATAGCCGAGTAGAATTCAACTATTAAACGAATTGTTAAAATGTCTGGTTGAAGTAATTTATAAAAAAGAAATCACAAAACCAATAGAATGATCATGATAAATTGTTTTAAGATTCATTTCGAAAAATTTCATAGTCAATATACTTTCGATTAACGAAAATAAATGATATGAATTCGAATAGATTTTGATTTAAATAAGATCATAAAATGAATTATTACTTCATTTTTATCTGGTTCAATCATAAGTAAAAAAAAAAAAAAAACTAATGACAAATTTTCGAGACGAGCTTTAGTTTTCCACTCTAATTCTTTTCGTGTTGTTCTCCATAGATTTTTCATATCACAAGAACAATTCTCCAACTGATAAGTCGCTTTTGATTCAAGACTATTTACATTATGTAGACTCAAATGAAATATGTATATCTTGAAAAGAATTCATGTCCTTAACTTATTGCTATGAAGATACTACACTTACAATATTTCTTAAATGAAGATTGTAGTCCCTCTCAGGAATAACAGTAAAACTGATTTTTGAATTTCGGTTTGAAACTTTCCATCGAGAGAGATCTTGTCACTATTCCTATCCTAAGATAGAATTATGATCATAGAATGTCTTTTACATCACTCCTATAAACTGACAGGTTTTATGCAAGTATATTAGGATAGGAGCAAATCAACAGACCTGAAACATTCATAATAAACTACTCTTGTTAAGGCTTGTCTCTATGGAAAGTTTCAAGTTGAAAGTCGAAAATAAGTTTTACTGGTATTCCTACGAGAAATTATGACACTTATTTAAAAATATCGTTACAAGGCAGTATCTTCAGCGCAATAAGCTAAGGAAACGAAATTTTTTCAGGTTATTTGCAGCTCATTTGGATTTACATAGTGCAAATAGTCTAGATTGAAAGGCAATATATCAGTTGAAAGACTCTCCTCATAAGTACCAAACATTTCTAATTATGATAAAGTGATTAAAGATGTGTGCTCAAGCTAAAACTCTGTTTTTTTTTGGCTTGAAGAAAATCTTGATTTACTTTTTCACTAGTTATTTATCTGTAATTTAATATAAACATTTCAATGAGTTTTCCAATATTAATTTCCATCATTCACTAATTTTATCCTAATAATCTTCACTACTTCTATACAATATATTTATGTTATTGAACGAAAACTTTTGTTAGTTTCTATGCATGTTGAATTTATTCTTACTTTATAACTATTAAAATCATCTTGAAGTGTATCACTACAAGAAGAAATGATATAATCAATATATTTTGTTATATAAACTTACTAATCTTGTTTTGCAATATCTAAATCATGTTTAGCAATATGTAAATTTTGTTCTAATAGACTAATAGTTCGTTGATTTGTTTCATTATGATTATTTAATTTTTCTAAATTTCAGTTTAAAAAAAAATTAAAGATTATGTCATAAGCAAAAGAATCGAAATTCATTACCAATTAATTGTTGTTTTTCATGTTGTAAATCATTAATTAATATTTTATTATTATCTAAATCATTTTGTAATTTTTCAATTAATACTCTTGTATGATCATCATTATATTGTTGTTGTAATTCAAGATCTTTAGCATGTTGTAATTCTTTTTTTACAATGTCTAAAAGTGCTTTAAATTTATTAGCACGTTCTTCATTTTGTATATTTTGTTGTTCTAAATTATTGTTTTCAAGTTTAAGACATGCGTATTTATTTGTACAATTCGATAATTCATCACGTAAATCTTGAATTTCTTTATCTTTATTAATTAAATCATTTTTTAAATTTTTTATTGTTTTTTCATAATCAGCTAATTCAAGATCAATTACACTTTGTTTTGGTTGATGTTGAACTTTTTCTTGTAGTTCTTTTCTAAGACGTGTTAATAAAATTTTCATTTTTTGATATTTTTCTTTTAATTCCTATTCTTAAAAGAAAATACTTAAAATTTATTTATTTATAATATCTTACTTGAATATTTTCATCTGAATCAGATGTTTGTTTTTTAAGTTTATCATTTAAATCATTAATTATTTGATGATGTGTTTCATTTTCCTTTGCTATGATTTCTAATTCTGATTGATGATGATCAATAATAGTTGTTTGTTCTTGTTCATTATTGTTAACTGTTTGTTTTAATTGAACGTCTTGAATAGGAGTTTTATTGAATTCTAATTCATGTTTCAGATTTTCAATAGTCTAAATCATTTTAATTATTAACTTAATATGATTAAAGTTAGACAAGTTCGAGAAAAAATATAATATATGAAAGTTTTTCTATGCAATACAGATCATTGTATTATTTCGAATGCTATTTGATCTTTCAGAAGAGAAAAGTCTCAATCAACAAACTAAATATTTCTGTTTCTAAAGAATTTAGCAAACAGTTCTTTCAGTACCTAAAAAAATGGAATTTTAAGTTATCTCTGAGATAGATCGAGTTTTTTTGGTTATAAATATTAAACGATCTCGTTTTTATATACAAAGTGATATCGTAAAAAAACTGAGTTGGTTTAAGTTGTTTTCTAATCCATAAAAATACTTTCACCTCTTTTTTTGAAATTGTAAAAATTAGATCAAAGTATTAACGATTTTCAACATTCATCGGAACCTATCTTCAACATGTGCTTTAGTTAATTTATCTGAAAATAGACTCCATTCATTAATCACAATCAGGAGAATCCACATCAGGCATACGTAGGATGAACTTTTTCCATACTTTGTATCGTGACAGAGAAAAATTTTGTTGACTCTTGTCTTACCATACGCTGCACATCTTTGATCCATCAAAGGATGGATAGTTTCAGTAAACAGTACACTAAAAAATTACATTAAAGCTCACTGATTTACTTGACATATGTTTCTACACGGCATGTGTCAATGCTTCAGTAAACACCCATCCACTGTAATCAGTGTATCATTAGACTCACTGTCGGTAAATCGCTTCTACACATTGCTAAATTCACAAGAAAAATCTCATGGGAGTAGAGGCTGCCGATTTTAGAGAAGGAGCTACCACAGAAAGAAGATTATTTTTCGCTTTTGAAAATTGTTTGTTTCCTACCATCCTTCAGGTATTTTAAATGTTTCTAACAAATCGATTCTCTCATTCCTAATAATAATATATTCTAACACCTTCTGATAATTATTTAATAAAATAAAAATTTGAAACATACTTGATGTAACTGAATCTTTTCTTCATCAACTGCTTTATTATTTGTTTCTAATTGTTGTTTCAAATCATGAATATTCTTTGAAATAAATGAAAATAATATATATATATATATATGAAATATATTTAGAGTAGAATCTTACTTGAATAAATTCAGATTTTTCTTTTTCTAAATTTAATATTTTATCCATTAATAAATTAATTTCATCGATTAATTTAGTTTCTTCTTCTTTCATATAATAAAATTTAATTTTAAATTCTTCATATTCAATATTTAATAAATTTAATTGCTTTTGATAATCATCAATTTGTTGATTTTTTTCTAAAATAAATTCATTTTTTTGTTTTAAGTCATGATCTAATTGTTGATTTATTTCAATTAATTGTTTATTTTCATTTATTTTTATTTGAATTAAATCATTTAATTCATTTTGTTGTTTTAATTTTAATGAATTCATTTCATCTTGATTTTGTGCTGCATTTAATAATAATAATTTTTGTTGTTCTAAATCGTTTCGAAATTGATTTATTTGATTTTGATATTTTTCAATAAGATTTTCTTTTGATTTTTCATGTTGTTCTAATTCAATTTTAAGTAAACGAATATTTTCCTCACGTTCTAATAAATAAAAATGTTGATGTTCATTATCAATTTTTAATTTTTCAAATAACTCATATTGTCGTTTTAATTCAAGATCTTTTTCATTAAGATTTTGATTTAATTGTTTTAATTGTTCGTCTAATTTTTCAGCAATATGATATTTTTCTAGTAATTCATTATAAGAAAGTTCAATTTGTTTTAATTGATTAAGATTTATTTTATCTAATTAATGAAAAACAAAAATTTTGAAAAGGTTTTTTTTAATTTTTATAGTTTAAATTGATACAAACCGATATTTTCTTGTTTAAGAATATTTTCTAATTGTATCGTTTTTTCACATTGTTTAGCAAGTTGTTTTTCTAATTGTGTTTGATGTTCTTTTAATTTTTCATAGGAATTATTTGAATAAAGACGTTTTTCTAATAGAGATATTTCATGTTGTTGTTCTTCATTTTCTTTTAATAATTGATCATATAGAGAACGTAAGCGAATCAGTTTATGTTCAACTTCTTCGGATACAAATTTAAAATTATCAAATTCTAATCGAATGAATGGAGAAGCTTTCTATAGAAAAAAAAAAAAAAAAAAAAAAAAACATTTTTTTATTGAAATAGATAATTAATTGGATGGTGTTTATACAAGTATTTCTGAATTTAAATTTAAAAAAAATTGTATACAAAACTGAAAGAATTATAGTATAAAACATAGTGAAGTCTATTATTTTTTGATTATAAAATTAAATTATTACAATTAATTTGAGTTGGAATTAGCAACCGACCATGACAGCCTTTTAAATATACAATTAAATAAATTAATCATTTGAGAAATTAGATATGTAGTTGATCTAACTATTAAATGCAAAAAATTAAGTCAGCGTCATAATATAACTATATCAATTCTAATACACACAATAAGTGTTTAGTCAATATCTTTTTCAATTTAAGAGTTTGTACATGCTGTATCAAAAAGAAAATGTTAATTGTAAGACGTTCGAATGTGTGTGAAGAGAGCACGATTAGCATACATATTAAATTGTTTATCCTTTTTTTCCATTGTTGACCTTGACAAAATAAAAATATTTGTTATCGTCTGTAAGATAAATGCAATTTTCTCATACGAGGCTTTAGTATCGATTAACAAACTTGTCAAAGATTTGTGTGACAGTCTAAAATGTCATATCACTCATCGCTTTGCCTTATCTAAAAGATGTTATGAATGACAAATTTTTATTAGTCAAGCATCTATACTAAATATGTACGTTTGTTTAATATCGTGTGCTACAAAAGATATGGTTATTTACACGGTTCAATATAACTATTGTATATCTGTATGTTGTATACACAGAAATAGGATCATTTACAAAAATGAAAATATTCAAATTACTGTATCTAAGATGAAGGTTATATAGAGACTTCGTACTCTTCACTCTGTATTTGCTCTACAATCTCTTTATTTCATGCTCATTATATCAAATAAAACAGATAAATTAGATGTAGACCAGAGTTGGAACAGGTCCGGGAATCCGGTTTCGGTCCGGACAAGACCGGACAAGAAATTAAACCGGGCCGGACAGGACCGGAGTTTTGCCAGTTCATCATTACAAAATTGTTGTTTGCACTCGAGAATTTTCTCTACTGAAAACGGTGTTTTTACGAA
>CAJNSZ010000004.1:3437408-3467584 GCA_905329745.1 Rotaria sp. Silwood2 | reverse complement strand
TCTGGAACGAAGCAAGGGGGGACGATGTGATAACAAAACGCTTCGGGTCTCTGAAACTTGTAACATACTAACGGCACACTTTTGATAAACATCATTCTGTCTTAAGTTTAGATCTTCGAGAGATATAATAGTGAAAATTTTTTCAAAAGACATTCTCTTCTAACTAGGAAAGCTTCTTAACTCATCAGTCACTTTGAAGTCTAGACTATGTATATCATGTAGATTCTAATGAGCGACGCGTACCGCGAAAATATTTCGACTCCTTAACTTATTGCTACTAATATGCTGCATTTTCACTTTATTCTTTTTAGTCAATACCCTGATCCTTCTCAAGAAGTCAAGAAAAACTTGTTTTCAAATTTCTACTTGAAACTCTGTGCAGAAACAGATTTTAACAAGTATAGTTTATTGTGAAATTCCCAGATCTTTTGCTTTGCTCCTTTCCTGAAATAAGAACATCTAATCTACCTCTATATATGAACAGTATAAGAGACATGGTTTTATCACAGCTATCTCTTAGAATGGAAACAACAAAATGATCAGAAACTTTCACAATAAACTACTCACATCAAGTTCGGTCTCTACGAAATGATTTAAATAGTAATTCGAAAATGAGTTATTCTAGTCTTCCTGAGGAACGTCACGAAATTGACCTTCAAAGTTCCGTACAAATGAAATATGCTGGCAGCAATAAGCAAAGAGTCTGTTCTTTTCTCAAAGTATTGATAAGAGATTAAATAGTTGGGAGGTTTCTCTCATCAGGTATAACATTTAAATTTAGTGAAAAAGTTTCAAATAGAAATTTCATAAAGATTTAATTTTCAATAATATTTAATTTCTTTTTCTCTACCTGTTCAATTGGTTTTTCAATAACAATTTGCCAATCATTAGATCTGATCGTTTGATTCATTCCTGTATAAATTCTTTCAAAAATTGTATCTAATGCAATATGATCATGTTTATGAATTAATATTTTACATTGTTCATAACCATTATTTTGTAAAAATAAAACACAATCTTTATAATAATCATTATCATTTGATGAATTTATTGATATATCATTATTTTTAAGTAAAATATATTGTAAAACTCGACAACGTTCAATTAATAAGGTACATAAACGAAGTACACTTTCAAAGTTTAATGGTATAGAAAAATCTTCATCTGTACAATTTGTTATACCAATCGAATGTAATAATGTTGGAATATCTGATGAAAGAAGTAATGATGATGTTGATGATGCTTTTGATATATGTTGATTTTGATGATCGATTTGATTAAGCATATAATCCATACATTGAACAATAGTTTCATCAAGATTTTCATCTGTTTGATGTAATGTTAATAATGATGTTTGTTGTGAAGTTTTTTCACATGTTATTAAATGATTACAATGACTTTCACGTTGTAATTCAAGAAATTGTTCTTCAAAATCTTCAATTTGTCGACGATAATTGTCAATTTCTTTTTCCATTAATTGTTTATCTTGTTGATAATTTATTGATTTTAATCTTAAATCATCAATTTCTAATTTTATTTCTTCATTTAAAAATTCTAAATCTTCAATACGTTGTTGTAAATGAAGTTTTTCTTCTTCTATATGTTCAAATAATTGTTTAAAATTTTCTTGTTTTTGTTCTAATTCATTTTTATATATTTGAAAAAATTCATGATCATTTATATTCTTTAATGATATCGGCAATTGTAACAGATCAATTGTTGTTGAGATAAATTTTGATAAAAGTTCAAAATGAGATGAAGATTTTTGAGATTCATTTGTAAATGATGAATGAACTGTTGAAAGTTTATTGTCAAGATTCTTAAAAAAGAAAAAAAAAGATCTAAGGCTCTCTTCAAAAATCGATCTCGAACCCACTGCATTCAAATCGTATGAAATTTTCAGGATATATTTTAGGGGTGTAGTGAAGAGGCTATGCTAAAATTTTTAGCTTGATGTCATAACGATCTAGGGAGATGTTCAACAAACAAGGATAAAAAATAGTGTATTTGGCAAATCAAAATTCTCTGTGAGCTCTCATTCAATAAGCCAAATTTTTTTTTTGAAAGAGCCTGTCAGACTGTAATGCTTTTTTTCTTTTTAAATTCTTACTTTTAATGCAAAGCAGAAGGATGACAAGTGCAATACTTCAAAAAATGGGCATATATTTATAGAAGTGCTTTTTTTTTTTTTATATAATAAGAAAAAAGTTTAATTAAAAAAACTAGATACTGCCGCTTCCTAGGCTATTTTACACGAAAAGGACAAAAAAATTGACTACAATGAAATTTTTTTGAGAGTTTTGGTATACGCGACTAGAAAAGAGAAAAATAGTTGCTACTTTTCATTGAAAAAAAAGCATATTTTTGCAACAGAAAATGACGGAAATCATCAAAAAAACTTGAGTTTTTTGGGAGACGGGGAAAGGGTTAAAGAAAAAAAAAATATTTACTGATATTTCATCTCGTAAATTTTGACATGAAGTTTTTAATGTTTCATTTTGCAGTCGAAAACTTTCTAATGATTCACGTGTGACCTAAAATGAAAAACAAATGATGAAAAAAAGAAGTTTTTTTTCAAAATGTCAATTTACATTAAGTTCTTCTTCGATTTTTGATTGATGAATTTTATTTTCATCAAATTCTATCATTAATTTAGAATAATTTAACTGTTCATCATCAATTTGTTTACGAAGTTCCTAAAAAAAAAACATGAAAATTTTTTTATTCTATAAAACGAACAAATCAATTAGTTTTATTACTTGTTCAATTTGACTAAAATTCGTATTTGATGTTGTTAATTCAAATATTTTAGTTTCAAGTTTTTTTTTAAGTAGAATTTGGCTTTTAACTACTTTGATTAATTCTTCTTTAGACATTGACTCCAACTTAAATATATAAAATATAAATAATATATTAAACAGTTGCTTGTTATTGTTATTATACAAACTTTTCCAAGTCCGGATGATTTTTCATCATGGGTTGTTTTCCCTTCGGATGTTATATCGTCAGTCATTATTATTATTATATTTATTCGAAAATAAACCAAAACAAAATTTGATATTAAATCATCTAAAAACAAAGGTTGAAAAGTGATTACAGATATTTTACATAACACAAAAAAGGTTTGTAGTACTATTGTTACTTAATATAACGTTGTAATAAACCTTCTGGATGAATATACATATGGCAATGTATTTATTCTTACACAAGCCAATATTGTCTAACATATGGTAACAGAATGTAAGCGAACTACTTTTAAGGCTTTAGGGAAATATAAGTTGTATAGAAATACGCTTGATTTTTTTTCTCTCTAGGAAAAAAAACGACGTTTTTTTTTTTTTGTCTCATATCAATATGAGAGAAATTTAGTGTTCGGCGATGAAAGCTGATAGATCGACGAAAGAAGCATTTCATCAGAACAAATTATTATTTTTCTATTCGATACATCATAGAACTTTTTCTTTTTGGTATATTAGAGCAATTGTCTGTTATCCATTGGAGACCTTGGGGAACTTATGACATTCTATTCGATTGGATGTAGATAGAAAATGATTAAGAAACACAAAAAGAAATGAGAGAAAGTTACGCCTCACTGAATCTATCATAAGAAAAGGGAATATATAACACCGACGAGATAACATAAATAAACAATAATAATAATAACTATTAGAGATGCAGTGCATACGATTATTAAATATTCATTTTTCTTTTTCCTTGGAATTCAATCATTGTTGCTTGTCGAAGGAAATCAAACATAGAAAAGATAAAATCAATAGAATTTTTTTCTCATACTGAAAGTTTTCATAAGAAAAAAATATGTTATAAAGCATCAAATTAGATATGCATCTGTACTCACTTTTCAAGATCTAACTGTAATTATATTGAATAACTTTACTAAATTATTTCTCTGAGATCTAACAATGATATGGTATTAAAAAGTTCCATAATATATATATATATATATTATCATAGCTCGATAATATTATTCTAATAACAATGTTTTTAATAAGTTGTTTAGTGTCAATCAAAAGTTAAATCTGTTATTTTTTTGTAATTTCTCTATCGTTCATTTATTTTTCATAGTTAAATTTGTAAAATCATATCTAGAAATATAGATTTTATATTTTAGTACTGAATTTGCTATATGTAAATACATATATTAATACTTAGACTCACTTGAATACTAATCAACTATTGATGACATAGAAAATTACGTTGAGATTAGAGAAAAAAATTCCCGTCTTCTTTTCTTAAGAGATTTTTAGTTATAGTAGTAAGATGAAGTATGACATTACTTAATTGATAGCTATAGTTGATGGGTACGGATATTGAATTTAGAGAGAACTTTCTCCGGAACAAAAAAATCTTATATAAGCAAGGAAGAAAAGATAATTTTCTCTCTAATCAAATTGCATAAAAAATCATTTATTATCGAACACAAGTATATTAATGTCAAATTTACTTAAAATTTTTTTTCGTCTTTGAAAATCTTTCATATTAACTATTTTCTTTATATTCCAAGACAAAATATTCACCTATCGAATAACAACAGAAAAAATATATACGAGAAAAAGATGTTATGTATCTATAGGAATAATAACTAATTTATTATTTTGCTTTGTCTCATTATTTATCATAGACTTGCTAAATGATTACTTGTCATCATATTATCAGAAAATTTGATAAATACTAAATGTTTTCTATTATTATAAACTATGGTAATCAAAGGATAATTTTAGTCTTTAAGAAAACATGCATAAACAAAGAAAAAAAGAATTTCCATTGAATAACAAAGAGAAAAGGTATGTTGTTTATTCTAGATAACCGGTTAAAATCAAGAAACAAAAACAAACAGAAGAAAACTAACATTGCATCTTTTTCTTATTCATTTAAAACTTTCACACCAATTATCTGACATCATTTCACTTTTTTTTCATTTTTCTTCATATTTGTTTGTATTGTAAGTGAGCATAGAAGTTTAATAAGAATATATCCATGACAAATATGTAACATTAAACTACTACTAAATGTTGACGGATACGTATTCCATGATGATTCAATTAAACCAAGTATTAAAAGACTATGAAAAACAAAAAGTAGTTTTTGAATCAATTTTAAATAATTAACATTATTATTTAAAATAACTTACTTAACAATATCTTTTGAATTTGTACTCCAGAATAAATGATATAACATATGATAATACCAAATGTAAAATTGATAATGAAGTGAACGACAAAAACAAATACCAATAAAGTTTGAATAGAACATAAATGTTATTATTGTATCATCTGATAAAATATAATTATGATGATAATTAAGAAGTTCATTAAATTTTTTTATATTTCTATTGAATATGATAATGATACAAAATAAAAATAAAAATAATATTTCGATTTTTATTTAACTTACTTTAACCATTGATAACGACAAACATAGAATAAAATTAATATATGTATTAGTAATAAACTTAAATGAAAATAACGATTAAGAAATATATGTTCAGGTATTAAACGCCAATTTACAGTCCATATATAGAAAAATTGACGGCCAAGATCAAATGAACGAATAATATAAGCCATAGGATTTGATAAAAGAAATGGTATAGCAAATATTAACTATAATTATTTAATTATAATAAAAATATCAAGTAGAAAAAAATTCAAATTTTACTTGTAATAAACCACAATAGAATATATATTTAAATGTTTGACTAAGTCCAACTGAAAGTAGAAGAATAAAAAAAAGTCCTGGTGCCATTAATAAAATATTCATTTTAATTGATACAGCCAAACTAAAACATGAATAATAATTAAAAGAATGATTAACTTTTAAATCATACCTATAAAGAATGCAAGCTATAGTCCATTGTCGACGAAGAAGAAACACAATTGAAATATATAAAAATGTCATCGCAATAGGATCATTAAAAAGTCGAAGGACAAAAATTGAATGAATACGATAGGCTGATAAACACATAAATATATATGCATAAGGTGGAACCTAGGAAAAAAGTCATATAAATTCCATCTAATTACTTTAATGCATAGTTTAAAAATTTTGCCTTTAATATTGTTCTCATTATAGCGACTCAATAGTTTTCTTGTTAGTCTTTATTATAAAACTGTATAAAAATATTATGTTCAAAATACTATAAAATAAAAGCTCAAATATTAAGAACATATTTGACTGAAAAAGTATCTTGTATTCAATTTTCGAAATATTTCGACACGCTATGTGTGAACGTAAAGAATGCGATTTGGGCTTCCTAATGGTATCAAAATATTTTAGTTATAAAACTTTAGGTTCTATAAGAAACAGTTCTCTTCTGTGTTATATAATATGCTTTGGTAGAGACCTTACTAAAATTGAAGTTTTGCTAATTTCGATTGCTAGAAGAAACATAAATCGATAAAAGACAGAAAATAACGTATACTTTCTTAATAGATAAAGATTTTCTTCTGATTTTTAGAAGTATGCAGAGAACTCTTTCAGCCGAGCATGTTCTTAATAGTGTTTAACCTTCGGCAAATGCTTTGGTACAGCTTGTTCTTTCTAACAAGTCTGCACGACAAGTTATTGTCACGCTATGCTGAAAACAAAATTAAGGCAGAACTTTTGCATCATTCGTTAAAAAAGATAACAAAATAAATACCTTAGCACTTCGATAATAAATATAGAAAACAGCTGAGATCATAATTAAATAAAGACCAGCAAATAGATATTGTGCAAGACGAATATTATTACCAAAATTGGTTATATAATAAAATATAAGATAAATATAAACGAAACCAGCTGGATAACTATATAGAAAATATTTTGAAATCTACTTTTTTTTTTAATGTTAATTATACTTACACAAGAGGTCCAGTATCACCTTTTAATTTATAATAATCAAATGTACCATTAACAACACCTTCAACTTCTTGCATATATGCTTGCCAATCAATTTCTGTATATTTTGTTTTTTTTATAATAAAAATATTAAGAAATATTTCCAAAATAAAAAGACCAGCCATAATATAAATGCATTTATTTGGATTTATAAGAAGATCCTTGTAGAAAGATAAATTTAGAAATTGTTTTAATTGTAATTTGAATCGTGTTGAAAATTTTGATGCAGATAAGCTATTTTTATTTGATGATCGTGATTGTGGTGGAGGCATTATTATTTTTTTTTTTATTTATTTATAGTTTAATATGAACGCTCGATTTTACGTGAATGAATTTGAAGGTCCCAAAAATGACACGATATACAATATTCATGGAATCACAATAAATATTGGATTTTAGAAATCATCGAATGATAAATAGAAGAAATAGAGATGGCGACACACATTATTTTGTCATTATGTGTTAACAAAATGAAAGTTTAACTAAGCAAAAAAATAAAGGTTTCTTTATGTTTATTCAGCTTTCTAATTTAAGCATAGTACTAAGAAGTTACGTGGCCCAAGCTATTCACATGATATAAATGGAAATAATAATAATGGCTGTTGTGTAACGTTAATAATTTACTTTAAAAGATTGCGTCATGACTACATATGCTTATTTCCATTTGAATGACAAGGTTTTTCTTTTCAATTAGTCAAAAATACAAGTCTAAAATTGATTTTTATATTAACAAAATGAATGATATAATTAACTTAATCGTCATGACTACCAATACACATTAGAAAAAAGAGGAGCTTGATAATCTCAACAAAGATGCTTTTTTTATTATGTTAAATTTCTAGCCGCATTTGTTTTTATAGACAATGGAATGTATCTTGATCAAAGCGGAACATATGTAAAGAATTTATGGTAATTTTAGTATACATAAATACTTGGCCCATTTGCAAATGTTAATATTAATAACAGTTGCATCAAACATACATCGTTGTAGAGCAGTAGCACAAGATAAGAGTATGAAATATTGGTTCAAATCTGATTAATATTATGTAACAAATACAGCAGATGGAAAGAAAAGAGCCTAATGGATGTGAAATCTAACACTTATTTTGATTATGACATGATGTGATATTAATGTATTCCATAATGTTTGTTTCTTTTATGACATATAATAAATATAGGACAAAGAATATATAAAGAGAATAGATATATATCAAATTTTTTCATTCGATTTTCTGTTAGTTAAATAAAAACTTCGATACAGTAAAAAAATATTGAAAATTACTTTAATTTCAAAATTTAGAATTTCGTCTTAATAAATAAAGTCCAACAAGAAAACGAAAAGTAATAGACTATATAAAAAATATGTAGTTAGTAATTATGATCATATTCTTTTCTTATTATTCATCAAAAGCTTAGTAATAATTTAAAAGTATTCAACGAATTCTTTACATCCATGCTTCTATATGACTGAACATGATAAGCTGATCATTAACCACATTCATTTTAGTTAGTGTTAGATTCAACAAGTTTTACTACTAACATTTAACATTTGATTCTATCTGAATAAAAAAAAAACATATTGTACAATAAACATATCTTATTTGACTTCTATCAGTGAAGTGAAGAATATTATTTCTATTTAAACGTTTTAATCATAACCTTGACAGATAACAAAAAGTTATTGCAACACATCATACATA
The DNA here is from genome assembly GCA_905329745.1 of Rotaria sp. Silwood2. Taxonomy (NCBI): domain Eukaryota; kingdom Metazoa; phylum Rotifera; class Eurotatoria; order Philodinida; family Philodinidae; genus Rotaria; species Rotaria sp. Silwood2. Next base: position 3,458,990 of record CAJNSZ010000004.1, on the reverse strand, counting down.
TGGTGTAAGCATTCTCTTGACGAGTGATACATCTTACTTATCGATAACGAGAGTTTCAATCACAATGTTGTCCAACAACCGAACCAAATGGCCTCAACAACACAATAAGGAAAAAACCTTTCGAAAATATCTGAAAGCATAAATAGAAGAGAAAGCAGAGAAACAATATATAACATAAGACAAATATAGTGTGACATCTGCATATTTTTCTTTCTATTTTGCTTCTTTTATCAGCGAGTGTACAGCAGCGTGTCAAATGTCATTACATACCAGGTAAAGCACGAACAATACAAATAAAATATTTTACGTTCTACTGCTCAAGAATCACTATTAATGGAATTATCATCGATACAAGGTAATAAAAAATCATCAGTTGCTACACAACTATTAATTCATCAACAACCGACTGATCAATCCGGTGGCTCGTGTCCAATATGTTTCGAATTATTCAACAATGATCGTTGTAGAGAAGTGTTTACATCTTGTGCTCATTCGTTTTGTGAAATCTGTTTACAAAAAACATTAAAAATAAAACCGTTTTGTCCTATTTGTCGTCAGTATCAATCACAGGAAAAACACAATGATCAACATTTCGCACCAATACAACTCGATCAAAATATACCTTGGAATCCACAAGTAGTGCGTGCTTACTTCGGCGAAGAAATTATAGATGAAAATGGAAGACGAATGAGATCTGTGTATCTCTCTAATGGTGAACTTACATGTATTCGTGTTAGTCGTGATGCCAGAATTAATGTTTCTAATTGTGATATCGTTATAAACGGAAAGCAAGTTCAAAATTCATCTGATTGTAATCAACAGTAAATATTCCTTGACAAGGATCTTTTGTTCCATCTTCCTTATCTAAAATCCTATCAGTAATGATTCTAAATAATAAATTAACAAGTCAATTAAAAAGACTATTTGAACTTTTATTAAAGAAAAATAAATTAAAATAAGGAAAAAACAAAAAAAAATTAAGTGTTTGTTGATGTTTGTGTTGTTAGAATAGCTTGTTTCTTTTGCTTGTTACTATGACGTCGATTTTTAAACCATTGCTAAAAAAAAAAGATAATAGACAACATGTTAATAGCTGATTAACAAAATATATTTACAAAAACTTACACGAACTTTTTCAATAGGAGCTTTCAATTGTACAGCCAATTGTTGAAGAGCATCCGTTGATGGATGAGGATCACGAATGAATGCTTGATGAAGTATTTGAATTTCATCCTTTTTAAAACATTGATGTCGACGAAGAGGTGTGCGATCAAAGCTAGAATATACCGTAGCCTCTAGGAAAAACAAAAACATACACATTAACAAAAAGAACGATTATACTCTTTGCACTGAAAGCTTAACATAGGAATGAATCTCACTTGATTAACATTTCTTATCGATTTAAAAAAAAAAAGCTCTGATACATACGTTGTTGAATACAAGGAGAATACACTTGCGATTCTTCTTGTTGATAATAAGCATATGGAACAGATGAGATATTCATTGATGATAACGTTGTAGGTGTATAAAAAGTATGAGGTGAATGAACAGGACAAGGAGGTTGCAACAGAGGCGAATAAATATATGTAGATGCATATGGTAATGAATATTCGAAAGGATAATGGTGTGATGATGAATATTCATTCGAGGAAGGTGAAAAGTAGCTATTGTTCATGTTTATTTAGTAAATGTTAAACATAAAATTTGAATAGTAGAAAACGCTTAACTTACATTTCTTTTATATTGTGGTATATTCTGTATTGAAATGATAAATGACGAATTGTTATACATTTAATGAGTAATGTCTCATTTCTCAGAACAGACTGTATAACAATGTTCTTAATTAATACTCGTCATTAGAGAACATTTTAATCATTATCATAGTAATTAGTATCTAATATACATATATGATTATTAACGATATGATATTATGAACTAACGAAAATAAAAATCAGTCGATTCCCCTATTACCGATGTTTTTTATTTAAACAAAAGAAAAAAAAAAAGAAACAAAGAATAATGAAGTTTACAGGGAAATTACTGAATATTGCAAAGATGTCGAATGGATAATCGTGTGTGTTTTCTTGTTTCATTAAAGATTTCTGGTTTCAAATCATAATTAAAAGAAACATCTTGAAAATAACTTTCTGATGATGATGATGATGATGATGATGATATATCAGTAATATTATTTTCTGAATAATCATTAATACTGTTAAGACATGATCGAAAACTACTATGTATTGAAATAGAATCACTATCACCATCGTCATCGAAAGTGGCCATAGACGATATATCAAATTCATATGAATGATAATCAAATTTATTATTAGTTTTTTGACGTGAATAAGCCAGTAAAGGTGTTGATGGATATCGATTTGCTGATTGCGGTGAAAGTATATTTTGTGATACTTCATAATTTGAAAATGAATGAGGAAAAATATTCTTTTTTTGATTTAATCTATATGACTTTTGTTGGATTTTATCATCATGAAAAGAAGAATTTGAACGATGCATATTTGTTAATTTCGTTGAAGAATGGTAATCATTTTGATTGATTGATTGTAAAGAAGAGCGGTTTTGTAATGGTGATTCAATAATAACAGGTAAATGAGAATGATAATTATGATCAAGCTATAGTTTTATAATTTTATAGAAGTTTAAGTTCTAAATAATAGTAATGACTTACTTGACATTGCATTTGTTTATTTACTATATTTGAATGAATTTGTTTATCTTCAAATGAATGAATTTGTAGAGCATCGTTTGATTTCCATGACCATGAGCCTGATTTTTTCCAAGATGATGATGTAGTTGAGAGTAATGGTTTATATTTATTATTAACAATATTTGTATTGTCTGGATCGTTCTGTTTGACAAATGATTGAATCTCAGGCAATGAAATGTATGATGATATGTGAGTATCGAATGGCTGTTCAAATTGATTAATAGATGATGTTTGTCGAGAATATGATGGTAAATCACGAAAAGTAAATTTTGGAATAGGTCCATTATCTTAATCAAATAAAATGAGAAAACAGAATAAAACTCAATATTATATATTCTAGACGATTAAAATTATATTTACGATTAAGAAAAAGACGACGTTTTTGTTTGGGTATTTTATCAATAGTTTGTAATGATGATTGATGAATATTTTGTAAATGGCCACTGCGTCGAAGTCGAACAACAGAATCATTTAATGATGTAGGTGTTAAAGATGAATTTGATAATCGAAAGCGATGTTTAATCATTTGCCGCCATTCTTGTTGAACTTTTGGTAGTTGTTTAGTAGATGATACAATATTTATTAAAGGTTGAGAAGATGAAAAACAAGAGAAATTTTCATCATTTAATTGTTGTTGCATTTCCGAATTAAGATCAACACTACCAGCCATTGTTTTTTGATGATCACGTTCAAGTGATGAAGATATTTGTTTGAGATCAGAAAATGTCTCCAATGGAATATCCAAACATGTGAGAGAATGTGTTTTTAATTTAATATTCAATTTTGATGGTAAAATTTGAGAATCAAGCAATAATGTGTGACTTTTTGGTAATTGCTGTGTAGAATGAATAGTATCACAAAGAATCTTCATTTTCTTGTTCTCTTTCATTGATATATGTTGTCCATGAATAAAGACTAATACCTTTATTAATGTGTATAAAAATGAACTCCTTTTCTTTTTACAGTTCAATAATAATGATAGTAATGGTCATTTTTATCATTTCTTTTTAAAATGAATAAGGCGGCTACAACTAATAAATCGGGGAGTGATATATGTAAGTGATCTTTTTTCGTTTATGTCTAGAAAAGTAAATATGCGATGATATTGAACAGACGTTTGGTCAAAATACGTATGTTCAATAAATGATCATTTTATATTCATAACACTTCAGACAGATTTATGTAAGTCAAAACAGTATGCAATTTATCAGTTGACTCAAAGCAATATTACAATTGTCAGTTGGATTCTTTTTTTTCTTTTTTGATAAGAAATAAAGCACTTTAATGAAATATAATGATACCATAAATTAATACATGTCATAGTAGTTGATACAAAAAAAAAATAGGTTCATAGAAAAGTCAAGGATTGATTATCAATTTTTGATAATCAATATTAGACTAATGTTCAAGTCAGAATTAAAGGAGGATGGTTGTAAGCTCGATAGCTCGACAACGACAACAGTTAGAGACTTGCGATTTTTAGCAATCGAAAGAGAAAAATTTCGGGCACTTTTTTGTCTGATGCTATATAAGAGATAAATTCTTTCAAAACATCATCAATTTCTCAAAATAGTCAAAAAAAGTGCATGAAAACAGTGTTTCAGGAAAAAGAAATTTTAATAAAAATTAATAGAATTCTATATAATCTGATCGAAGAGATACGCGATTTCATTTGCTTAACATTGAGATATTAGAAGATAATCATCTTACTCGCCCTTGAACTATATATTTGAAATTCCTTATTCACAAGCATATGTTAAAATCAAAATTGAATCGAAATGGAATACCATTTTTATACACTTTTTCGAATTTCTTTTGTGAAAATGATAGGTTTTAAAATAATTTCATCGTATATAGTATCAGACAAAAAGACGTCCCGAATTCTCCTCTTTTGATTGCTGAAAACCGTAGATTACTTACTGTTGTCCTCAAAATCATTCAAAGTCTCCTTATTATTAATATCTGAACAATTCATTTGTAAACAAAATTTCATAATTCATCGATAAAATTTTCATCCATTTTCCTTTGTACAATCAATACTTCAGAGAAATATTCATCTATAATAGTTTAACGTCTTTTGAGTACATCTACAGATACCTCTTACAAACTAAGAATGTCACACGATGTCGCTTTTATTAATGTCTTAAAAACGGTGAGTAATGTATATAATTTACTCAGTGTAACCAATAGAAAATCAAGGTGTAAAAAGACAATACTCGAGAACACAACAACAAAATGTTAATACGTGATTAGAGTTCAACAATTTGTATCGAATCAGCATTCGATAATTTGCCGACCAAACAAAACTCATTTATGTAAGTTGATGAATATATAAATTCTTATCATATTTTTTTTTCAGTGAACTATATCAATTATGTGAATACAGTTAGAATCTATATGATTTTGATATTTTCTTATCGAATGTGTTTGACCTTCCAGTTTCTATGTTAACATATGAACATGTTTACCTGACGAATTCTACAACCTTTTTATATACATTTAACTTTTTCAGTACACCTAAAGAATTAGAAATATATAATCTAATATAAAATAAATGATAGTTTTCTTTCCCATAAATTATGAATCATTATAAATATTAATAGAAGTTAAAATAATATATAAATACATAGTTTTCACGAGTATTATTTCATTTTTCGTTTTTAAATTATTCATCTATTTTAGGCTCGCATGGTTCAAAATAATCTAGTACTCAATCCATCCTTCATCCATTCAACGGTCTAATACATTGATGTAAATCAAAGTTTATTGATCTTCGATTATGCCAGCGCTTTGTCTAATACCCACACAAAAGACAAAATCAGCATAGATTCATTATTTTACGACACGAAATCAACGAACACCTTTCCAATCAGGATCAAGATTATACGTGGGATATTTCGACCTATAAATATTTATCATAGTTTACGAAGGAAATTCGAAGTTAAATGGCAAAGACATTAGTTTTGTTTCTTCGCTTTACCAATTTCATTCTGGAAATCAAATTCTTTTTTTGTGATCTTATTCAATTGAATAAGTGTATCAGATAGAAAACAGTCAATATACTTGAAATATATTCTTGGAATCGAATGAATCATAAACAATCACAACGAATAGATCTTTTTATTATAGAAAATGACTGAAATTATAATGCACAGTGCTTATCTGGATGATTAGAATACATTAAATCATATTGCCTGTATCAACAAGAACATCTAAGAATAAAAGTTAACATAAAATTTTATGAATAATAGTTCGTGTTTAAATAGATCAGTAAAGAATAATATCGGACATTAAACTAAATAATTTTCAAATCAATGCAAAGAAGCTTGTGAACTTCAAATTTTACTTTTATATATTGCAAAACCAACAAGTAATCATATAGATGTTGAAAAAAAAAATTAATACAGTTTTTCTTTTATTCAAACAAACATTTTTCTTTACTAAAAATTTCTTATCTTACGAATCTTCGAATTCATTTAAATTCAAAAAACAAAGTTAGTTTCTACTAAACCTTATAATCTAAATTCATTTATAATAGCTTCTGTAGCCAAACATTATTGACTATCATTATGATCTTCAATCTGAATGTTATTGTTGTTGTTATGATACTCTTAATCCTATTGGTAACAGTCTACTTTTCATACTGAAAAGACATCATTCTTGAATTCACACAGATATGAGAATATTTATGAGAATTATCAATATATTACTTATCAAAGTTTGCAAAAAACATTCCAATACAACAAATTTGCATGAATATGGTCAATTAAATAAGAATAAATAATTAGTTTCTGATGAATTCTTTTACATCAGTCTTACACATAGTATGTATTATGTCTAAACAAATATTGCAAGAGCTTTATTTTGAAATGAAATTTTACAGATAAAAAAAAACACTATTTTCATTCTCAAACAAAAGGCACTCGATCAATTAATCTTAGAGATGTGCGAATAATTAATATTTATTGCATATCTACCTTTCTTTATTCTTTGTTTTTGTAGTCTTACTTTCACAAAGAAGTAAAATAAGAATTTGTGATATCTCGACAAGAAAAATTCTTTCATCGCGTGCTTGTTGTTTAAGATTATGATAACAGAAAACCTTCTATAACATTATGAATTCATGTTACAAATTCTATCCCATAATAATAAGTGCTGAATCAATAGTTAAAATTAGGGGCGTAGTTAATGGGAGACGCATGTGGCGTAGTGCCCTCCTTGATTGTGAAACTTGTCTATGTTGCGTTCTTTCTACGCCCCTACCTTCAGTCGTGAGTTATACCTTCGATAAAATAAAGTGAAAGTACTAGATCAGTGCTCTCGCTGTTGAGCGTGCCGGAGATCTTTTCGAAACTATTATTATTCAATATGTTTCTAACCTGTGCTGCAAAAGTCCTTGAAAGAATGTTGAATTCTCTTATAACATATTGTTGATTTTCAAAGTCTCTGAAAGTCTTTTTTTGGAAACAACAATGTTTGATCTACAAATATTGTAGCATATATATATATTTACAGAATGAATCAGAAAAAGAGTAAGAAACCAAACACGCCTAAAAACCTTGCAACTTTACCAGCGAGCAATATCATGTTTTTATTTATGTGAATTTTTTGATGTGACAGAAATGAGAAAACACATTTGTTGATGATATTTATAGCATAAATAGTGCTTTCTTTCTGTAATAGTGTATTGGGAGCTATATTTACTTCTATTTTATATACAAAGGCAAGGGGGAACAAACTGATTTCATGATTTCGTGATTTCAGATGATTTCAAGTGATTTCAACTTGATTTCAGCTATTGAAATCAGTTTGTTCCCCCTTGGTTTCGACACAAAAAATATGTACATAGGTAGTGGAGACATTAATTAAAGCATGCGAAAACTCATATAAACGTCTGATTCATTATTTTTCAAGGCTTGTATCAGTTTAAATTTGTAGATTTCTCTTTACGTGAGAAGAATTATGAACTAGAGAACTTTTTAATGCCAATCAATTGTTCCATCAATCAAGCAAATTACTCATTATCTCTAAAGTAAACCTCTATTCAAAAAACATCGATCTCTGCAAAATTACATTTCATTCACTTTTCTCTGAAGATTACCACAAGTGTCAAAGTAAAAATACACAAAAACCACTTCTTATTCATTTTCTTCAACTACTAGGATCTACTATCATTCGTTTGATCATTGTATAACTAGTATGATTTCAGAATGTTCTTGGCGTTCCTAAAGTTCTGACAGCTCTTATAGTTTCATAGTTTCTGGGACTTCTTAGAATTGTATTTACTTGTTTTGGTGGCTTCATTTTTTAAAATTGATATTTAGGTTTCCAGACTTCAACAAGTTGTGTGCACACATTAAGAACTGAACATAAAATTGTTAAATCATCGAAATGGGGATCCGGAATTTCGTAAATAAGCCTTTCGTCAACAATTGGCAAAAGTCTTGTGAACATTCGTCAATATTGACGAAAATCAAGTGAACCTTCACCGCCGTTGGTGATAGTCAGCCCGAGCAGTCCATTAGTACTAACGGTAGCCGTTAAGTCATTCAACTATGGGCCAACGGTTACTGTGTATTCATCCAATTGGCAACATCGTAGGAGAAATTGTATGAGAATTGACAAGAGACAATCTCCTATATTAAATTTCTCTGCTTCATTGAATGAAAACCAGATTAAATTACGCCAATATCGGCAAAGTTCCATATGATTTTCGCCAATTGGTGAATGTTCACATGACTTTCGCCATCTGCGAAGGTCCGGTTGGCAAACTTCATACTACTCATTGAAGTTATCCAGAATGCAATAAACTAGTTCGACACGTAATGTCAAAAGAGATAATGGAACTTTATCAGGAATTGATATTTGTTTCCTTCGAACAGTATACTTCGTAAAGAGGAATGTCTGTTGAAAATTATCTTTCTTTATGTAGATGTGTTTATTGACAATGTGTCACATTCATACATTCATGGCTGTGCTATTTTTTCTCAAACAGAAAATTGTAATATATGCGATGCAATGAATGCAATGACAAAGCAAATTTACTCAACCAACTATATATATACAAGTTTTTTCAGCGTTATTTCATATAAGACTTTCAATTTTGTATTGTTGAATGAGCGTGGGGTCTGATTGTGGGTGTCTGATTACTTATATCCTCATTCTTACCTATTTTTTTATCATTGATAATATGCCAGATTTCTAACAAAAAATATTGACTCTCTATTCATTTCAATATATAATTTATTTATAATCGGCCGAGCGAAACTAAAGCATTGTTAAGAAACTATAAACGAAATTTCAATTATTTCTCTTCTTCACGTATACAAGCATGTGTTCCAAATACAAACAATGTGATTATTGATAAACAGAACTCTAATAAAATATTATCCCATTAGCACACAGACTTCTGCTATCAACAATGGTTTTATATCATTATAGACAAATGATCTTTTTAGGAGATTATTTTTGTCAAATTCAATAATATACTGCTTTTTCTAATCGCATTCAAACATAGATCATAGTTTAAAAGTTATTCAAACATGATATATTATTAATCACAAATTTGTATGAAGAACAAATATCAAATTCTCTGTTTCTTTCTCTAGCATGTGAGATTTTTATTTGCTATTCAAGAGAACAAAAGAACGATTATCAAACAAATAAACAAAAAAAAGTCAAGACAAGAAAAATAAGATACATATCTTTACATGCTAAGAACTTAAGATAGCATATCTATTTGTACATATATATGTACAATATAATATAATAACAAATACAATTTGTAATCAAGCGAAATAAAAAGAAATCTTTAGGATCATAGACAATGGGCACATACAAATAATCAGAGTAGATATTCAATATAATATTCATTTGCGTGTTCGTAACGGTTTTTTTGTTCGAGATTTTTTCTAAAAAAAACAAAAGAAAAGAATTTAGTATAAACAATGTATCTCTTTTTTTTTAAATTTAATTAACCTCATCTTCATCTTTGTCTGCATATGTCGGATTAGCAAAAAGACGTGTACGAAGATTATATTTTCCTTTAGGTGATGGAATTTTTTTCACAGTTGATGCAGCTGGAGTTGATAAAACAATTGGTGCTGGTGTTGTTGTTGTTGTTTTAATGATTGTCGGAGGCATACGTTGCGTTGGTGTGGATGAACCAAATGCTATTACAGTTGATTTTGCTTGTAAAACTCGATTAATTCGTGTTGAAGTTGTTAATGCTAAAATATTGAAAACAAATGAGATTTTCATTTATTATTTGAGTGTTTATAACAAAAACAAAAGAATTATACTTGGACTTGGTCGAAATAATGATTGAATACGTTTAAATGCTGACTGTTTAGGTGTAGTATTAATTGTATCAACTGATGAAACAACTTGTGTAGTTGTTGTTGAATTAACATCAATAGTAGCAAATGATGCTCTATCGAGTGATATATCTCTTTCAATAGTAGCATAAGTATGTGAAGGTGATTGTTGTTGAATAGTTATTGGTACTAATTCAATCGTTTGTTTTTTAGTTCGACCACGTACAACAGCTGTTTTAGGCTTAATTTTTATATCAGATGACGAATCAAAAATACCAATCTAAATAAAAAAAAGAGAAGCTGTTAGCACAATCCCTGTGGGCTTAAAATGTGACGCACAGTGCAACTGCTGTTGCTAATCATAGGATGATTATTTTATGATTTATTATACAACATATTTCTTCATCATTCTACGTTTTGACTCTTCAGAAATGCAATAAGGAAATATTTCATATGTTATAATGAGATATTATTGATATACGGTCTTTGATCGTCTATCAACAATATCTGTCACGGTCTGTGCATTGGAGAAAGGCGGGATTATCCACATTTTTATCTCTATACTTCAACATTCCTGTTAGATTGTGTTTCACAAAATGAAAAAGACATTTTTATCAAATAGAAAACAAATTTACATTTGATGATTTCTTTTTGGTTTGTTTGATTGGTAATTGAATAGTATTAGAAGAATTTGCTGTTGATCCATTACGTGTTATTCTTTGGGTTTGTTTTTCATTATTTTGTTCATCTTGTTGATGAATATTTAATGAAGTATTATTTGAACTAGCTGCTGATCGACTACGTGTAACACGTTTTGGTTTTTTAATTTCTTGTTCAAGTTGATTTTCATCATTAGTACGTCGTTTTGTTCGAGTAATAGATTGTTGTGTTTGAATACATGATTGATCTTGATTAGTTGTTCTTGAAATATCAGTATTAAATTTATTAAGTATTATATGTGAATTTGTTTTGATATTTTTATGCATTTCAATTAATTCTAATTGAAGTGCATCATATTTAACTTGTAAAGTTTTAAGATCATGTTTAGTTTGCGTAAAATCATATTGAACTTTTTGTAATTGTGTTTGTTCATGACGTAATTTATCTTCAAAACTTCGAGCTTTTTTTTCGGCATCTTGTTTTCGATAAAGTTCAAGGCCAAAATCACGTTTTAAACGTTGAATTTCATCTTGTAAAGTTTGTTCATATTCATTTGATTGATTTTTATTTTGATCGATTTCTTCAATAGTTTTTAAATGTTCACGTGTTAATTGTTCGAATTGTTGTTGAAGATTTTTTAGTTGTGTTTGTAATAAATCAATTTCATTACGTGAATGAAGATTGTTTTCTTTAAATTCTTTTTCTAATTTAAGTAATTTTTGACGATATTGTTTTTCAGTTATTATTAAATCATTATATAATTGTTGTGTACGATGATGATTATCTTCTTCAAGACGAAAATTTGTTAATAATGTTTCACATTTTTCAGATAACTAAAATATAAAGATATTTGAGAAATCAATCTACTTTAACTTACTGCTTGTTTTTCATTTGTTAATGTATCGATTTGTTCACGTTGATGAAGAAGATATTGAACAGTTTGAACTCGTTCTTTACTAAATTTAAATAAAAATGAGTAACAAGCTTGTCTACGCAATCCTTTCGAAGCTAAAATGTAGAACTGATGTGTGTTGATTACCTTCATCATACCAGTGTCTTATGCAACGTGAAAGCCGAAGAACGACGTCTCTCTAAAGATTGGGTTAACCCACCAGGAGCTTGTGACTCTTGTACTATGTGTCTGTACTCCCAAAAATAGTTATTCGCCTTTTCAAGGATAATCAATTACCAGAGAAATGACATCCTTTATTTATTTTTTAATTTCGAATAAAAACCTTCTTTTTGATGAAGCTCTATTGTTTGTTTGTCTTCTTGCTATTCGCTAGTTGGTTTCCATTTTCATATTTTGGTTTTCTTAATTTAAAAGCATTGTTCTAAACATTGATTTCCTGTTGTACATATCAATTATGTCTAGGGTAGGTCTCAACGCACTACTTTATATCGTGGTCTGTGCTAAAATAAAAAGCTACACTATTTCAAACATTCACCAACATGATCGAGTTATTCAAATTTTGGAGAAAGTCTAAATTTTTTTTTCTCAATGCTGTCAGATGCCTTTGTCAATTGCTTGAGAACTCTGGAAAAAAAGTTTGACACTTGTTCTTCTCGATTGCTATGGAAATGTACTCAATAACCGTTGGTCTTTCTTCCAGTTTCCCTGCTACGAAGAGAAAAGTCGCAAAACATTGGTTTAAAACTTTCTCTCACTATGTTTTTCTGCGGAAAACATAATGGGAGTTTCACAAAAAAATTAAACTATGAATTTGTACTTACTGTAATTGAATCATTAAAATTCGTCGATTCGATGCTTGTTTCTGTAACAAATCTAATGCTTTTTTCGTACAATATTTCCAATAGTTTATCTAGAATAAATATTTAAATATTATTTAATTTATATAAGTAAAATTCATTACCGATTTGGTATTAGTCGGAATAGTAAATGATGACCCATCGATCGATTGAATACCAATTTCTATTAAAACATAAGAAAATTATTCAATATAAATTGTATTATTCCAGTGAATGAATATTTCTTGTTAAATGAAAAAAAAACAATGGGAAATGATATCAATCAACATCGTTTTTCTTTAAAAGCATAGTAATATTTGACTGTTACAGAGATTAAATCATTATAGTTGATAACTAAAGAATATGAACAAGCAGCTAATTCGACTTTTTTTTGTTATTAAGAAAAGCAAAAAATAAATGAGAGCATCGAATTGATATAAAGATTAATGTAATAAATTATTAAGAATGTAGTAGAAGTTCTGTTTAAAATCAAATATTATCAAATTCAACGATATTTTCTCTATAATAGATCATATGAGCTTTCAGATATTTTGGAAGTTTGTGCTAAAACAGTTGATTTCTTCTGTACATATCAAACTCCTAAAAATCGGACTAATTTTGAAGTTTCTGAAAGAAAGCATTGTTTTTCTTCAAACATATCATCTCAGAATTCAGAATTTCATAATCAATATAAAATATATTATTATGAAAAATTTTACATGAAAATTCCTTGTTGTGATTCTTTCTGTGATATTTCAAGATAGACTGAAAATTTAGTGAAACAAGTATAATTCGAGAAGATAGGCCTAATGGCATGAATTGTTTTAGAGTTTTTATTTATATTACGAATCCTACTGGTGAACTGAAAAGAATGTCCCTGATAGGAGTTCTTTCGCGAATATGTTGAAAACTCTATTTAACCAAAGGCATTATACAGTCGCTTGAGATTTCTCTTATTAAAAGATTTAAAACTGAGCTATTACTAATAACGAAAAAAATTCTACTTTACAGTATTTTATAGAGATTTTCTTTTTTGGAGAGACGATTTATAACTCCCCGAAGGTGAACATTTGTTTTTTTCAACACAGACAAATAATATGCTATATAATAGCTACAAATTCTAGGAGACATCCCTTCAGCTCTCACGATGAATAAAGAACTGCTACTTTCTGGTCTTGATCAATGAGTTCATTTCAATGAAATATTTACCTTCAATTTCCTCATCAATATTAATAATATCTTTTTTATTCTTTTCTTTTAAAGGCCCATCTTTAACAAGACGTTTTGGACCTTTTTGTTTGGATTTTCGTTTTTGTCTTATCAAACCACCAGCGCCTGTTTTTGGTTCATTCGGTACAATAATTGTCTAGAAACAGAGAAAAAAAGATAACAAATTAACCAACAACAAAAGACCATGTTTAACAAACTTTTTGTGCTAATGCACAAAATTTTAATAAATCATTTGTTTGTGTAACAAACGCTGCACATGGATTAACATTACAACATATAATTGTTCGACCACGGCCAACAAAAAATGGACGAAATATACTTGTTAATATACTATTTCGATAGGGAACAAGCATTTGTTTTCTTAAAAGATTTAAATAAATATTATGCATAATTAAGTTTTTTTATTATTCATACTTAGTTGTTTGATTTTCATTTAATGTTCGAATACAATCTTTAAATGTCATTAAGGATGTATTTATATTACATGTTTCAGCAAGTTGCTTTCCAGTACCAGTTGATGGTTCATTACCAGCCAAATCACAAATATCTAATTAACCAATAAAATCAAAACAATAAAACAGAAAACAAATAGTTTGTCAGTGTATCTCATTTGAAGCTAAAATGTGCAACTCATGTGTTCTTTAGCCTCATTACACTAATACAAAATATCTGAAGTGTAAGATCTCTATCAGATTATAGTTGTTTTCCAAGGATAACCAATTGCAAAGGAAGCAATTCTCTTATTTATTTCCTCACTTCAAGCCGAAATCTTCCCTTTTTCTAATCAGCGCTCAATTTTGCTGTTTGTCTTGCTTCTTCTCATTTTCGTATTCTATTCTTGTTAATTTAACATTATAATTAATCTAATCGTTGAGTTAACTGGTTAATAAGCCCACTATACATATTCATAATACATGTCGATAAGCTAAGAAAAACTTATATTTACTTTTTTTCCTAAAATGATAACTTGATCAGTTCACACTTTTTATGTTGATCATATGATGACTGCGGCAAGTCAATATTTCACTACTCATCATTCTTGACATCCTGAATAGAAATTTTTATTTTCACAGAAATCCAATGCTGCATTATCTAGAACGTTTACGAATGTATTTCAGGGCCTTTTTTCGTTGCTAATGAACTCTGGAAAATGAATCCAATGTCTGTTGTTCTCACTTTCTCTAAACATTTACTCATAATCCGTCGATCTTTCTTACCTATCCTTCTGCTATCAAGAGAGGAAGCGCAAAACATCGACTTAAAATTTTTATTCATTATATTTTCCTTCAGAATACATAATAAAAATGCCACAAAAATAGTATGAATGAAATTTTCTTACACATATGACTCATTATGGGTTCTTCATGAAATTCATTAATTGTAATAAGTGTAATACATAGAACAGCATGTGATCTTGATGATGCTTCATTAAGATTTGTTTTTGATGTTGCACGATTCGAATAACCAAATTTAATAATATCTTCAGCTTCTCTTATATCAAATACAGGTATTTGTATAAGATTTTTAATAATTGTTGAATGATCATTTTGCATAAGACGAAGATTTTTACGTGTTTTCATATCTTTTGGTTGAACAAGTAAATCAAGAATATTTTCATTATATAATTCAAAAAATGAGATCCATACAGAATAATATTCATCTATTTAAAATAATTTAAATTTTTATTTTATTTAAATTTAAATTTTTCTTTTTACCTTCAATAGATAAATCTTCAAAACTATTTTGTTGTTGAACAATATTTGGTAAACGAATTCGACGCTAAGATAAAAAAAAGAACACAAAATCAATCAATTATTCTTAAATTCTAACTTACATTATTTTTTTTATCATCTTTAAAAATATAATTTCTTGCATTTATTTCTCGATCAAGATTACTATCAGTTGTTGGAATTAAATTTTCTAAACCATCTGGTTTAAAAAGAACTTTATCATCAATATTTTGACCAACATTTAAAAATATTCGTTGAAGACATTGTGGAATTAAACCTGGTTCCTCTGCTGTACCAAACATTGTATGAGTTTTACCTAGAATTTTTATTTATCAATTAAATATATTTCAAAAAGAAAATAAAAATACTTACCGCTATTTGTTAGACCAAGTGTACAGAGAAGCCAATTTGAACCAGTAAATATTTCATTAGTTGGTTGTTCGAGAATTTGTTCAAATAATTCTTTTTGTGTACAACGATGATCAAATATTCGACTTACCTGAGAATAAAAATTCATAATTCTGTCTTTTTAAAGCAATATATAAGAGATATAATGAATGAGAATACTTCTTCTATTAAAAAGTTTTTTTTTTAAAATCTTTTCTCTTGTCGAAAAATATTCGTTGACATAACTTCAAACAGATTTCATATAATGTTAATTGTTTTTCAACGACTCCAACTATTTAATTCTAATTCAAATAGTGATTGAAATAATCAACAAAGTTTTCTATCAAAAATTTTCAAGAGCACAAAATTCTAAATAAAATTAGAGATAGTCGCATTTCCGATCACTTTTCCATGAAAGGTTATAACTATCACAAAAAATAACAAACTAACCAACTTCATCATAGTACTGCTAAAAAACATTTCTTTATTTTTTTTTGTGATGCTTATAACTTTCTAAGAGAAAACTGAAGAAACTACGGCAATACTTCATTTTATTCAGGATTTTGTATTCTTTAAGATACTACTCTTCAAAACTGATTTTCAGTCTTCTGACACTTGAAAACTACCGTGATTGATTTTTTTAGAAATCGTTCTCCTATAGTCCATGTATGAAATAAATTTGATAGAGAACTTCATCGGCTATTCATAGTACTATTTTGATTTAAGTTAACTGCTTAGGATCGTACAAAAAGAAAAAAAAAATATGTTGATCATATATTTTTTATCAGAACTGTAGCTATATCTTATTAGGAAAAAAATTACCTCATATTCATTATATGATGCTTGTATATTTCGAATAGTATTATTAGTTGCTGGACAGACTTTGACAGAAACATGTTTTTCATCAATAATTTGAAGTAACTTCTGATTTTCGCCACGTTCAAGTTCATCACCTATAAATGGACGAATACGCACATAAACATTCAATGGAGGAGGGTCACGACGTTTAACTGCTGCAGCTGCTGTTGTTGTTGTATCAATTGTCGTTGATGTTATTCCTATATCTGTTGTATCCATTTTTTGGAACAACTAATTTGACAAAAGCAATTCTCCAGAGAACAATATTTATTCAATACTAGAATAATCAAAGAATATAAGTCAAGAGCTGAAAAATGAAACAGATGGTTCAAAAAAGACAAAGATTATTTTAATGATAACACATTCGTGCTTGATCAACTTTTATATTGGTTATTTCATTTGGCTGGGAACAAAGGTTTAGCATCGAGAAATATAGTTTTAATAATCTAATTAGTACAAAATGTATATTTATTTTTTTTTGTACTTGAATATGAATAGAAAATATTAAATTATGTTTGAAACGATTTTATTTTACTTGATAGATGTCATCAGTGTTCAGAACTGTGTATTGTCATATTCCTCAAAATAATTAATCAAATAACAACTTATGATCATCTTTCTGAAAAATCTTGATCATTCATAGAATGACAATATAGACTATATAAAATAATCAAAATATTGTTCCGATTGTTTTTTTTTTATTGTAACTGGCCTATAATCAACAAATAAAAGGTGATATTCGAAAATGTTATAGTATAGTATGATTCGATAATTTCAATAAAGATTATTTTTTATTGAGACAACAACATTTTATGTATCGAAAATATTGACAACACAATTGTGCTGTTATTATATACTTTTTATTTTATTTAACTAAAACGAAATATATTCTTGGAATTTAAAAGTTAACATTCTACTATTAAAATAAGATATTACGAGTGAAATACGTGAAAAAACATATATTGCACAACAAGTTTAAACGTTAATTGGATGATTCAGAAATATATATTTCTACGTAGTCTGTAGAAGGAATAAACTTGGAAAAAACCAACCACTTTTTTTCTACTTCAATTTTTCTTCCTTATTACACTGTGTATTAGAAAAGACGTGCTAGTGGTATTAAGCTTTTCTTTTGTCAATCAAAATCCAAACAATGGCGTCATCTCCACCTCTTGTGGCTTGTTGGCTTGATCAAAGCATTGGTGAAGCTGGTGCACATCTTACATTAAAAGAACGTTTCGAAAGTGTTTCAAATCGTATTGTAAAATGGCATTATTTTGACTCGACTGATCAATTTAATGAATTCATCGATGGAAACCCTAATGTAAAACTTGTTGCTATTATGTGCGGTCATCTTGCTAAATGTCTTGTTCCACTCGTTTCTGATCGAGATGCTTTACATAGTGTTTACATATTTTGTGGTAATAAAGAGAAATACAAGTCAAAATTTTCAGATGAAAAAAAAGTGAAAGGTATATTCAATTCGGAGGATGATTTATACCGACAAATACAAATTGATTTGAAGAGAGAATTTCCATAGAAAAACATGATTTTAGTTCAGCTTAATTATGATCAATGTATTTAAATATTTTTACATACAATGAATCATTTAATTTTTTTTTCTGAATGTTATTCGTATCTGTTTTTCAAGTTCTTTTAATAAATAAGAAAAGAAGGAATGGAATTATATCAGTTGATTATGATGCTTCAGTTTGGCAATATAGTTGATCGAAGTTGAGTAATATTAAAGAAAGCTCATTTTCGAATAAATATCATGAATATACATAGTGATTCTATTCATTGGTTCTTTGATTTTATTATTAAATACTAATTATCATATTCTGTACAGTTATACAAAATTTAAGTGAAAGAAAAGAGAAATATATCTATCCTGAGATTTATTTCTATTAGAAAATTATTTGTTCATATTTTCAATCGAAAAACATTTTTATAAGAAATAAAAGTAAAAAATAAAAATCTTTTTCTTTATAACAGTATCAAATAATTGAAATAAAAATCGAAAGAAAAAAAAAGCCCTATTTCGATTGTTATTCATCAACATTTCCTTCAAATAGAAAACTATTTTTTAATTTAATATTTGGATTTTCCTCCACGTCAGCCCAAAATTTTCTTACAGGATACCAATCTGTATGTTTTGATAATGTTAATACTCCAAGTACAACAGGATGATGAGATAAAGATGATTTTTCAAGAAATATCAAATCAACTGTAATATCACTAACTGCTGTTTGTTCTGCTGTTTGAAAAAAAAATTCTTCATTAAATTTTGGATTTAATGAACGATCAGCTACTTTTGTTCGTTTGATATCATAGATATCAAATGGACCTTGAAAAATAACTTCAACATATGTTTCTAAACAAGTTAAATAATAAAAAAAATCTTAAAATTACAACAAGAAAAGACAATCATATTATACCAGGTGCTCGTAATAATCGTTCGGCTTGTGAATGGCTAACTTTAATAATATGAATTGATAATTGACATTTATCAGTCCAATATGCTGCTTCGATTTCTACTTGTCCAACATTAATACCACGTGAAAGCTTAATAGAAATTAAAGCCTGATTTTATAACGATTTTATCGAAAATCTAAACTTACAATTTTATGTGGCCGACTAACGGGTGTAAGTTCACGTAAAAAAACTCTTGAAGCTCCATGTGGAACATTTTTAACATGTAAATGTGCCATATCCCAAAATTTTGGACCAATATATTTATTTATTGATAAAGATTCAACTGTCATAACAATATATAATTCAACTTCTTGTTGAATAATCCAATCTCCCGACCAAAATATTAATTGTGCTGAATAATTTGTACTTAAATGTGATTCATTCAGAACTTTTTCTAAAACAAGATCATGTTCAATTGGTTTTTTAACATGAATTTCGCAACGTAAGCGAAAACCACTTAAATGAAATTTAAATATAATATCATGTAATATTATACGTAAACAACTTTCAGTTTCATCACGTTGTAATTCAAGCATTAAACAAAATTTTAAATAAATCATATCAGATAATTTATTTGGTTCTTTTTTTAATAAATTTTTACGATGTTCCTCAAGTGCTTCATCAAATTCAATTAAATCATGTGCCTCTTGAAAGTCTGTTATTGGATCAGTTTTTTCTGCTTTACGTAAAATTTTATCAACAGATGAATCTTGTTCTGATAAACATCTTGATCCCAGTGGTAATGTTTCATCAATACTAAGTACTTCACGAAATGATACTTTCTGTATTTTATTAGCTGCTTCAGCTAAAGCACTAAGACCAAGTGATGTATCTAAATGACGTTGTCGTTTAGCTTCATCTAGATCTTCAGACGAAACAAGATATTCATCCATACGACGTATAATAAGTTTAGCTCTCTCAAAATCTGTTGTGGTTTCTTGACGAACATCTTCTAAACGTCTTGGAATAACAAATGGAATATCATTTATACACATGATTTCGTTATGCTTGTTATTATTATTATTATTATTATTAATATTAGTGCCAAATACTATGCGACCCTTAAAGTACAAGCAAAGATTGTTTTTTTTTATATCTCGTTTACTTTGTAGAAATAACAACTATACGCTGTATACAATAGACATTGTACGATACGTACGGATGGTTAATAAACTTAGATTATTATAGGTTTATAAGTAATTTTCGAGAACGTATAGACACGTAAGACCCTGTTTTTTTTGTCTACTCCTCCAAATTCTATAATAAAAAATGATCTCTATGCATATGTTTACATACTTCTGATGTAGATTCAGGTTTCCGTCGTTTGATTAGATGTAACCACTGCATAAATCGTGGTAAAAAGGAATTCTTATCTTTGTTGTCATCATTTAATTGATTATCAATATGAATTCGATGTAAATTCGAAATGTGAGATTGTGAAATATTTTTATCGATTAACGTGTTCATATTATTTCATAAACTATGTTGTATATTGAAGGGAGAAAAAATATTGTACTATAATAATTTTGTTCTTGTACGTGATCCTTCCATCGCTTCTTTCTTCGTATATATATATTTATTTGCTTTCGATAGTGTTACACATTATTTTTTACGAGTTTGTAACAGAACAGACAATATATAAGGGTCAAATAAATAATCGAACCAACTAGTAAAGGATTGGTACGAAAAAGAATAAAGTCTTTTTTTCTCGTTTTTTTTTTTTACGTAAAACTATTAACGTATACGTGTATTTCTTCCATCTACTGTACACAATGATGAATGCAAAATATCGAGAACAAAAAAAGAGAACCTCTTAAAGTCTGTTAAATGATTGTTACTTCAATACAACCGAAAGAATCAAATGTTTGATATGTAAAATCAATAAAAAATACGTATTTTAACTAAAAAAGAAACTGAAAACCTACTTATGTATGAAACTAGAATGACTTCGAAAATACTTACGAACAAAACTTGTCTAAATTATCTTATGACTATTCATAATAACTAATGATTTAATCAACTAAATCTAATGTAAAAGTAATTTGAAATAAGACTGAGACATTTGGACTATATAATTGTTATGGCATTTGTTTGACAGTATCGATTGACATCATAGATACATATGTAATGAAAAAGAATCTTATTCTAGATCCTCATTACTGATTCACATACATTTTTTCATGTCTAAATTCATATCAATTTATATAGAAACAAAAATTCGAGGATAAAATAAACGATACAAAAGATTGTTTCGTAAATGTATTATAAATTACTATTTCTCCTAAATAAGTTTCAATAGTTCGTATCAGATTTAATATTGTTGTAATCAAGAGTATACATTAATTAATATTTGCTGATGAAAGTATTTATAGTCATTGTTGCATATGATATATCTTTTGAATGTTTAAAAACTAATTCAATACATATATTTTATTTGATATGTAATAAT